>BSCZ01000460.1:0-438785 GCA_027924225.1 Bjerkandera adusta
GTGGCGGTGTTCACGGGATGTTGGGATTGGTGCGTGAAGATTGAAAGCGGCGGGCGTGGAATGCGGAGGAGCGGAATCCCCGCAGATGGTAGACAGTAGAATGACACCGTCTAGACAGAGCAGTGTTTTAGACTGTCATGACGCAAAAGACGACCGCACTTGCCGCGTAAACGGCCGCTAAAAATGCCCAGGGTCCGAATGACAGGCCTGAGTGGTTAAGCGGGCCAGGAACATACATCGCCTGTTGGAAGATTGCTCGACACCCCCAAACGGATGGAGGGGCCGGCAAACGCCCGATATTGGGTTTGCCTCGCACGAGAACTCATGCGTGGGGGTGAGCGCAAGACGGGCGGTGACGAGATGACGTCGTGGGCGGATGTCAAGATCTTGAGAAGCATAGGTATGTCGGCAGAGGTGTGCGCCGCATACCAGGGCGTACTACGCTGTGTGGATTGGAACCACGCGGTCGCGGTGAGCTCTCGTTGCAAGGAGAACATCGAGTCGAGTCGGCCGCACTGGGGAGCCTCGTTGGCCATGCCCGCTCCATCGATCTCCCGATGTCCGTTAGCACGCGTCATGTCAGAGTCGGACAGGCGGGCGCCTATTGCGAAACGCACGAGCAAGGGTCTGGCCTCCAGCGGGGAAACAGCACGATCTAAATCCATGAGATAGTACACTGCCTAGGTCTTAAAGTACACTATGAGCTTTCTCCTGTGGTGTGCGCGCGCGCGATCAACTCACCGTCTCCGTGGCTGCTCCTCGTTCGCCTGCGTCTTCCCTTGTGCTTCCCCTTGTGCCTCTGTCGAGCAGCGTCGTGTGCTCGCTCGCGCTCTTCCCCTCGGAACGCGTCGTCGCCTGTCCCCCCAAAAGTGCCCGCGCGCGCCGTCTTCGTGTGCGCTCCATCGACGGGCGCTTAGCACCGTTCTCGCCTCTGCTCTTGCTGCCATCTCGCTCGCTGCGACTCTGCCCGCCTTGCCCGTCCAAACCACTGAAGTACCGGCGTCTATGCCGCCCAAATTCGTTTTTCCACTATCTCCGCCGATCTCTGCCCCAGCACGTCAGAAACTGCCTCTTCCGTGTCTGCCAGCCAGCGACACTTAGTGCTCGCCCGCGGCCTTCAGCACCTTCAAACGGCCTCCAAACGGTCTCGTAGCCCGTCCCTGTACACGCGGGGGTCGTTGGCTGCCCGGGGGAAAGCGATGGAAAGCCCGAGACCAGCACCGGTCGTTCGCGGTGTGTACGCCGCTCGTGCGCTTTCCCCCGGCGTTGCTGACCTTTTCGACGTCCTGGCAGTGCTTCTTAGCAACCCCTTTGCGCCCTGTACAAGCCGGATCCCGCGGTCTGGCGCAGATCGCCGTCTACTGTCTGTTTCGTGAACCGTGAGTATTCTCGCATTCCTGCGCTCTGTGACGACCGGCTCACCTCAACATTTCATCAGACTATTCTCCTGACACCGCATATTAGCATGGGACGTTTCTTGGGGCCGTCCCGGCAGTCCATCTTGCACACCGACCCGATCTCCCCACTGCCGTACACAAAACCGCTCGCACAGAGCTCCTCTGGACACCGGCGGACGAATTTCACCCGCGGGTCAAGGAGAATATGCCCGCACGATGACGCGATCGAACTGCGGGATCGTCGGACGCCGAAATATCGAGTTTGCGCCGGCACGATACCGACGTGAGTTGCACGCGTATGTCTCGTCCCAGCAGCTCTGACAGAGTGCATACAGCCAGCCAGCGCTCGAAGAAGTACCACGGAACGCGGAACGACTGATTTCGAGGCGGGGGATGGCGTCGTTCGGCGTCGAGATCCATTTCTACGCAGCGCCGGGGACAAAGACGGCCATAGCACACCTGGGAACCTTGGGGACGGCGCGAGACATGGCGAAGGGGAACGGGGGGATGGGCCAGAGTGCGGGCGTTGCGCTGTGATGGTCGCCGGACGCCGAAATACACGGCCAGAATCTGCTCGACTTCCAGGTAAGTCGGGCCATTTCCTGCGCGAACAGAACACTTTACTCACCCCCGCGACACTCACCCAGCATGCATACACCCACGCGAACACGTCCCAGGCCTCAGAAACCCCTCCCGAGCACCTCTGAAATCGCCCAAAATCGCGCGTTTTCATTGGATTTTTCGTCGACCTCGTCCAAACGCCTCGAAAATGCAAGGCCGAGTTGCCCGACACGGCGCGACTCGGGAAATGTAGTTTGCGAGCTACGCGGCTCACGGGATCGCCGGGAATGCGCGCGTTTCGTCGGCCGGACCTGCAGACACCTCCAGGTAAGTAACCGCCCGTACCGCTCGAACCAACGCATCGCTCACCTCGTCCACGTACCCCAGACGTGCCCGTACCCATGGCAACACGCACCGACCGCCAGACCCGCCGAAATCCGACTTTGAATTTCGCTCGAAAGCGTCGAATCCTTGGTTTTCGACCCCCAAATCGCGTCCATCGCGACGCAGCTTTTCGCAAGCCTCGCGCAAACGCCGCACGATTGCAGGCACAGGACGTGCAACACCGGGGCACTCGGAGATTGACGGTTGGGAGGCACTGCGTGTGCGGGAAGAGCAGGAGGACGACGAGGACGCCGATTTTGCATCCCAGCCCGTTCCGAGAATTGTCGACAACCGGCCAGCAAGCGCAGAATCGGGTGGGACGACGTCCCCGCACGCGATCCGTGTACATTCAGGGCCGAAGACGCCACGCGCGCCGCCGCTATCGTCGGTCTTCCCGCGCGCAAGCAGCGCAGCCGCATCGCGTCGTACGCGTTCGACGGCCGCGTGCGCGGCGTCCACAGCAGCAGACGACACGTAGATGGCTGGGAGGACCGACGCGATGGGCAGGAACAGCGCGGGGACGCTCCTGGAGCGTCCGGGACCTCTGCAACGTAGCGGTCAGCTTCCTCGCCAGTGCGCGCACATCGAGGCACACGGACCTTTCGAGCGCACCCGGACCATCTATTCGGATACCCAGACTCTGCGCGAGCAGCAACATGTCCGCCTCTCGATGTTTGTTCGTGCCCAAGATGATGCGAATTGTGGAGTCGATCGGGGAACCCAGGGACGCGGATAGGCGGCGGGCAGGGCCTGTTGCGGCCGACTGGACGAATGACGGCGCGATACGAATGTCCTGAAACCCGATCGTCAGCATGCCAGCTCGCGTGCGCAGACCACAACGCACGCACCTCTCGAAACACACAATCATGTCCCGACGCCCACGCGCGCAACGTCCGCAGGAGCCGACAACACACGACCGACGCAACGGCACGGGAACGCCCCTGGAGCATCTGGAGCGCGATCGATAGTCTCCTCGCCGGCGCGTGCAAATCGGGGTGCGTGGATCCCTTGGACACACCCCGACCGTCCGCGTCGGCGTCCAGATGCTGCGCGGACACTGAAAGCCCTGCCCTGCGACGCTTATTCCCGCCCAAAGCTTCGCAAATGCAGGGGTCGGGGTGGCGGAACGACGCGGGTTCACGCCACAGGACGGTCGGATGCATAGGGATGGGAACGGACGACGTGCGGGGGCCTGTTACGGGCAACGGAACGGGCGATAACGATACGGAAACGGGCCTGGGAGACTCGGGATGTCAGTTTACTAGCCCGCGCGCGCAAATCGCAACGTACGCACCACGTCCACGATCATCGGAATGCCCGGCGTGTGCGTTCGCCAAGCCGTCGTCGATCGTCAGGACAGGCTGGCGAGAACGCGACGTGACTGCTGTCGCGCCGGCGGCGATGCTCAAACGTCGTTGCCTGGGAGCTTCCGCTCGTGCTGGCGGGGTACGGACGCCAACGCGCATGCAGAGCGAGTCGGTATTTCGTGTCTGCACCCTGCTGCGTCAATGCGACTGATATAGGCACTCTTCAGGACGCGAGGCGACCTTCACGTACATGGTTGCCCTGCGACCACGACGCGACATCAGCAAGCACGCCCATCACTCTGCGAACGAGAAGGAAACTCACGGAAGAGCACAGTTGTGTGCAGATGCGAGCACGAGACGAGATGCGAGGTAGAACGTGGAGACGCGTAGTCGGGGCGCGAGAGGGTTTGGAGTTGAAAGCGATGTTGGCGCGAGGGCAATGAGTGGAGGATGGGCGAGGGTGTATCAATATGAGGCATTTTTGAGGAGAGCTGTAGATTAAATACCACTGGTTAGCACACTCCAATAAAATTGATTTCGAGACTGGCAGTGCTCACGAAAGCAGACAGTGACCTGGGTGTGCAGAACCCGGGCATGTGAGAGGAGGCGGGCGACGAGGAGGTCAGGGAATGAGCAGAGGGTGAGGCCGGGGCCAGCAGGAGATGGTCGAGATGGTCTGGGCGGGGCCTCTCGGGTAGCCACTGGGCGGTTTCGAGGGTTGTGGGAAATCACCAGCACCACCGGGAGGTGCCTCGCAACAGCCATCAAGGCCCTGGTGAGTTTTTCCTGTCGCTTTCTCTGATGGCCTCCGAGCGAGCACGGTGGCTGTGCCCCCGGCCTCGTCTCGCCTCGGAGGCCCTGTCTCCCTCTCGCAAACATGCTGACTCACGCAGGCATGTTTTGCGAACCCTGTGTCTTGTGCACAGGGCAGCAGGGAGCCCTCTTTTCCAGTGGCAGTCCCACTGGGCAGGCTGGTTCCCAGCTGCCCTGTGCACAAAGTGTCCCTTCTGAACACCCCTCTGAGAGCCTCAAAGCGAAAGCGACCCAATAATATGCCCATTTGTGAGAGTCCCGTAGCCCCAGTGCACCCAGAATGCGAGCCGGGCAGTTTACAGCATGCCCGGGGAAAGTGTGAATCTCAGATATGTTCGCTTTCCGGCCTTCCTGTCCCTCTCCCTCAGCATAATTCAACACAGGCAGGCTATATACACTGATGCGAACATATTCTACACAACTGCGAGGCTGCGCGACCCGAATCCGCGACATCGAGCTCGAGCGGCGGGCGCAAGAGCGTATCGATCGCAGGTGCGCCTAAATGAGGCAGCCGCATCAGCGCCACAAAGTGTGCGCCCGCGCGCCCTCGCGCCCTCGCGCCCTCTCCTCGTCCACGGTGTTCCTCCTCCCGCCACTTTAGCAGCAACATGCTCGCTCTGAAGAGCACGGTTTGTACTCTCACACGCAAGGTGTCGTCTGGGATAGGTGTTGGCGCGGGAAGTGCGAGACTGACGAACTCGCACGAACGGCGGGCTAGAGCGCCGGACAAATTTGCTGCTCGCGAAGCTCGACGGGCTGGCTTAGGTAGGTCGCGACAACATCAGAGGATATACACGATATTTATACGACCTAATAGGTGTAGATTCGCTGCACGGAGTTGTTTTCCGGTGCGTCAATCCAGTCACATACTGTACTTTGCATATTTCAGCAGATCCACCTCGCCTCGCCGTGCAACGGCGCACCAGGCACCTCCCGCCTCTTTCGACGAGACTCCCACGGAAATGGACCCTAATTAAACCTATGCACACGCCGAAACCCACAGAAATGCCGACTTTTCTTTGATCGTCGCGTTCTACTCCTCGGTCTACGCTCCGACGCGTCGACCACGGTCGGCGGACGAAGGAAGACAACGGGCTCTCACGCACAGCACCCCCAAGCGCCAAGATATTTTTGAGACGCTCTCGTTCTCTCTAGAACCCCCGAAACACACCGGACTCGCAGAACGAGCTCGGTTCGCCCGACAGCGTCGTGCAGAGATTAGAGTGCAGCCGGGACTCCAAGACCGCGCGGGGCCCGGGCGTCGTGCGCCCATCAGCGTCTCCATCACGCTCACGTACGCGGCCATGGAAACTGCGACGTTTCGTGCCCGGAAGATGCGCTTTTCGTGCGTGCGCCCATAGCCTTGCTTCCACTCCTGTGGCACGCTTACGCGACTGGGAGAAACGGGGTGCGCGGTGGCCCTGGTGCATTGTCACGTTGCGGAGTGCGAGCTCCGTATCCTGTCAACGGATTTTACGTGCGTCCGGCGAGAGGAGGGGTATAAAGAGAGGGCTGGATGGGCTGGAAACCTCATCCCCTCGGCCCTCTCTTCTCCTTCCCTCCTCTCGTCTGCCACCACTCGCCTTCACCGGCAGCGACGTACACCATACTCGACGCAGTCCACCTCATGGCGCTGCCGTCATCCTCTTCCTTTGACCTCTGGGTCATTCTTCCTTCTGCTCGTACTGACGCATTTCGCCGCCACACAGCGCCAGATGTCGGGTGCGTTATTCTGTTACTCGTCATTAAATCTTTGACCGGCCTCCTTCCTTTCAATATAGGTCTCTACGCTTTTGTTGTGACGACTCGAATACTCGCTCATTCGACAGGTAAGCAGTTGTTTGCTCGGCTCGTTCATTTTCTCGGGCTGACACAATACTCTTATCCAGGTCGTACGGCGTACCTACACATCGCTTCGTCGCGTCTCATACACGGTTGGTACGCTGTTAAAAGGCTCGTACAAAGCTAACACTGATTTGTTTAGATTTATCTACGCCTTTTATCCGGTCACCCGGCGTTCGTTCAAGGCTTGCAAGTAAGTGACACTCTTATTTCCCATCTACCTCTGTATTAATCTCGCATTATATTGCTAGAGAATCATGTTACGATACGGGCCTCCTCTACAATGCACCGTCGCGGTACTACGAGAAATTGAACCGGCCAATGTCGAGGGTAAGTACTCGGTGCTGCATCCTTGTTTACTCAAGGCTGAACTCTGGCTAGACCCCGCTGAACCGGCTGCGGTGCGAGGTGCGTGTTCCAGGGCTTGATATGATGCTCGGTACTGACGCCCTCGACGCTGTGTCAGGCACGCCGCCCTCCGTCCGATTGAACGAAGCGCACGACATGTCCCCTGGCGACCGCCTCGCAGACCGGGCGCCGCTGGCGTCCTTCGCGCTGACGGCAACACTCTCGCCGTATCGACACCTGCACTCCACCCGCAACCACATCGCCCGACTTGTCCCGTCCCTCGCTCTGGCCTGCCCCGCCCTCCGTCGGCACTGTCCACCTCGACATCGACTCGTCCCGCTAGCACAGGGCCCTCCATGCTTCACTTGCCGCCATGCACCCTGGCACTTCTTTCTTCGCCCGGTAATAGGGTGCACCGTTCACCGTACTCGGCCTCTTGTAACGCCGTAGGACTTATTGTAGTGGTAAGTGAATCCATTCACGGCGCCGTATACACCGTCCTAATGCTTCGCTTTGCCAGTCCGCTGCTGTCATTATCGCCAACGAGGTGTGTCGGCCTTCTCTTCAAAATATATTACCATATTATTAACTTCCTTGGTAGTGAATCTAACGCGATGGCGGCTCGTACTTGGCCGGTAAGCGTCCCATTGACGGACCCTGTTACCGCGTTATTGACATCTCGTTTCCTTCTAGCCTTCAAGACCCCTGGCTTATGCAACGACCGACAACCGACGCCGCACTCAGGCTTCGAGGCGACTGCCGACGACCGTGAGCGTGACCCCGACATCGGCGTGGTATCAATGGCTGTATGAACAGGCTCGAGGGAGGGGGTGTACTGCACAAGGTAAGCACAGTCTCTAATAGGTTTAAATCGAGTACTGACCTTCGCATATCAATCTGCACGAATACCCTACTCGTTCACAAAGAGTGGACGAGTAAGGTTGCCGATTGTTCCCGATATCCTTTCGTGCCAATGAAATGCTTGCCAACGGGTAGTATCGGGTACCCCCTCCTATCCCAAGGTAAGTACGGCCAGATGATCAAGCTACGAATCTACTCACACGCAGTACCAGGGAAGTGGATCGCCCGCGCTGATGGTTACATGGGTGCCCCCCTCCTATTCCAGGGTGAGCGCGGCCCGTTAATCGAACTACAAAGCCACTCACGCGCGAATTGAAGGTTGGATTAAGTGTGGACGAGTAAGGACTCGTACTGTCGATGATCACAATGCCGGCCAAGCACCCCTTGGAAGTTGTCTCATTCTTCGAACACGCACAAAATGTATGAAGTTTCATGCATCAGACTTGCGCACTATTCTCAATTTTCGTTTTGCACAAAATCCCAGGGGTCACATGATTTTATTCAATATAATAAAGCGGAATCTGAATTTTATATATACATTATGTGCACACCAACCCAATTAGGCAGAACTCAGGCCGCTCGCACCAATAAAAAATAAGCGCCCGTACGCGCGTAAAATATATTTAAAAAAAACAGATACAAATCCCCAAAGGGGAGGCTAATCTAAACGGCACGGGAACAGGGAGCCAGTGGGCTAGGTAGGGTCAGTAAAGAAGTAGCAGGTGTGGGGGCGTACCATGGGCCGGTATCCTCCATATGCCACCCAATGAACCGCCGCCGCCGTGCCGTGCACGCGGGGCGGCGCGTCCGTGCTGCGCGCGCGACCACCCTGCCACGCGCAGTGACGTGGCAGGCACCAAGCGCCCCAGCGAGCTGGTGCTCGAGCTGGGGCGGCCGGGGCACCTCGTTGGAGGTGGTAGGATGACGGAGGGGGGCGGGGCGCACGCACGCTGGCGTTGAGCGTACGAGAGGGCGGGGTGGAGTGCGGGTGCGGCCGCGTGGGTGCCTGGTAGGTGGTCCGGGGTGTTGCCGGGCTTGCGCAACGAGAGGGGAGGCGGGGGCGGCGTTGTTGGGGCCCAGGGTGGTCGTGGGGTGCTGCTGGACGTTGCCCACGGCGGTGGAGAGGGCGGGAGGGCGGCGGGAGGCGTCCTGGAGGGCGGGGAGGTGGTGGTTGAGGTGTGAGCTGGCAGGGCGCTCGCGCCGGCCTAATAAGGCGGCCGCCGGGCGCTCGTTCCCAAAACGGGAACGCGCTGTGATGTAGCACCACCCAGGGCTCGGACAGCCTCGGACTAACGCCGAGCATGTCAGGCGTATCTGGAACCGTAGGAATCCATAAAGAAACCAGGGGAAACGGCCAGGAGGGGGCCGAGATAGAGGGCGCGAAGTGATCGAGCCAACTGAAGGTCCAGCCAAGCTAACTGGACCAGCTCCCGGTGTGCGCACCTTCCCCCCTCTTCCCCTCGTCCGTTATCCCCGGTTTCAAATTTGTTCTGGGGGTTTTCAGGTACGCCTAACACGATGGTGACGTTCCCATAATATTTCCACCATCCGTTTTGTCTATTATTGAATATAAATGGCCGTTTTCGCGTTTTCCAGCATTGCAAAAAATTCTACACACGTTTCAAGAGGGTTTAAAAATCCCAATTAAATCTGATAATTTTTTAAACATGTGTACCTATGTTGTACAAGAGTGGTGCACCGCGTCGTGCGATGTGGAGGTATGGGCAGCCCAAATAATGGGCAGAGTTTGCTTGATCGATTTGTTTCGTGCGTTATACGTCGTTTGCAACGTTGCGCGTTGTCGGGACCGTGTAGGGAGCATCCGTGCGCATTTTGTACAATTTATTTAGTATTTATTGGACCAGTAGAGCCCACGCAATATGCGGCGCGAGCTCCCCAGGTCGCGTTTGATGGCACTTCCCGATTAGGAAGGCCCGCCCTCCCAGGGCGCGCCGAAGCTGTGCAAAACAACGAAATTGATGTATCGAGCACAACGGCGGCAGGCGGTGGCGCGTAAGTGGGAATGAGGGGCGCATGGGGTCCATATGTCAGATCCCAGAGCGCCAAGGGATTGGTACAATTGCCGTCCCGGAATTTGACATATGAGGTCCGGCCTAATTAGGACCATGTCCTACCCGATTAGGCCGTATGTTTTATTCTGCAAATAGGTCGGAAAGGTCCCCTGGACATATTCAAACTCAGACTACATCAATTGCTTATGTTTATTACAAAAGATAACAAAGCGAAAACAAATCGGCCTATATTAGGTAGGTAGGGAAATAATGCATGAAACACCGTACAGTTTGTGAGAGTTTGAAGTATGAAGCAGTTTCCATCGGCTCGGCCAAGATGGGTACTACCCCCTCCTATTGCAAGGTCAGTACGGCCTGTGGATCAAAAGACAAACTTACTCACTCGCAGATTGGAAGTTGGATTAAGTGTGGACGAGTAAGGCCTCGCCCTCGTCCTTGTCGATCACCGCTCCTGTCGCCGCCCCGTCATCCTGTCACAGAGCACGGTGTGTCCCCATCCCTCTGTGTCACGCTGCGTCGATCTGACCCACCCCTCGCAGTTGTCATGGGCGAGACTCCATGGACCCCTCCTCGTCTGGTCCCTGCCTCTGCTGTCCACGGCTTGCTCCCGGGGCGGCAGGACACCGCCGGCAACCTTACTCGTCCATTGATGACGAGGACGGTAAAGCGAAGACGGGGCGGTGGCGGGACGGCGGTCGAGAACGAGCCCCTCGCAACATGTTGAACAGCGGATTTGAACCGCCGCACACCTGTCGCCCGCCTCCCCACCTCCCCACCTCATACCGCGGGCCTTGTAGCCGACCCCTGAACGTCGCGCTCGGCAAGAACGCAAACGTTTCTTCTCGCGGTGAATGACGCGTCATTGAGTTGCTCGCCGCCGCCATCACACTCTCCCCTTGACATCGAGGGGCCCACGGCCGGCCGTCATGAAGCGAACCGCTGGCAGGCCGACACTATCCTCGACTTGATGAATCTCCCACATGTCGCCCGCCTCTATGTGTTCGCGCACGGCCGAATCCTTGACCCTAACCCGGGCCTTCGTGCTCTGTTCGACGCGCCAAAGGTTAGTCTCTGCGTTCGATGTTGTATAGGTGCTGTACTGACCGTTGTTGTCACACTTCTAGCCCCGATCCGGCCTCTCAAAGGTATGTTATTATGACGTCGTCGCATGCTTTGATATCTTCATTAATCGAGGTTTGCCAGTGTTCGATAATGACCGTGATATCAACATGAAGGACCTGACTAGGTAAGCATAGCCGCCAATGCTTTGGAAGACGAGTACTTACTGGTGTAAGATTGTTCACGCTTCTAATAGGCCCTCTCGTTTGCGGATAAGCGTGGACGAGTAAGGGCCTACTCGAACGAGGTCCAATCACCCAGGCGTCCCTGTTTCGTTCCGGTAATGACCTGACCTGTTTACCGAGGTCAGTACTCGTACCCTGGTATGATGTGGACGGGTCTGACCCTGCTTTCTCTAGTCCCCTAGCATTGAATGTCCCGCGCCTCCACCAGGTAAGGAGCTATCACCCCAAGGAGTGGCAGGACATGATCATGCGACCAAGGGCCGACGTTGTGCACCTGCCCCAACCCCAGTAAGCATCGCTTATAACGGGGACCTGCGCGTTACTAACCGTCGTACTCGTAGCTGTGTCGTACATTGCTTGACGTCGACCGTCGATCAGAACCGCTGCAAAGGGAGGTAAGTAACCACACATATGATGTGTTACAAATACTTACCCGTGTATCGAAGGCTTACCTCGACTGGATGGGGCTTTTTATGGCACCTTTGGCGGCCTCCTTGGCACGTCGTACTCACGCGGCTGCGCATTAGCTCCAAACATTCGCCATGCACACGTTAGAACGGCATTGTTAGTCATCGCTGACCGCCATTAACAAGACTCGACTGGGTCTACGAGGAGGTAAGTGACTTCGACAACGTACGAAATACGATTACTTACTCACCTCGCGGCAACCTAGCTGCCTAGAGCTTGTTGTGCTCGACGAAGGATCTCTCGCAACCACATCGCCCGACCTGTCCCGTCCCTCGCTCTGGCCTGCCCCGCCCTCCGTCGTCACTGTCCACCTCGACATCGACTCGTCCCGCTAGCACAGGGCCCTCCATGCTTCACTTGCCGCCATGCACCCTGGCACTTCTTTCTTCGCCCGGTAATAGGGTGCACCGTTCACCGTACTCGGCCTCTTGTAACGCCGTAGGACTTATTGTAGTGGTAAGTGAATCCATTCACGGCGCCGTATACACCGTCCTAATGCTTCGCTTTGCCAGTCCGCTGCTGTCATTATCGCCAACGAGGTGTGTCGGCCTTCTCTTCAAAATATATTACCGTATTATTAACTTCCTTGGTAGTGAATCTAGGACGACGGCGGCTCGTACTTGGCCGGTAAGCGTCCAATTGACGGGCCCTGTTACCGCGTTATTGACATCTTGTTTCCTTCTAGCCTTCAAGACCCCTGGCTTATGCGACGACCGACGATGACGCCGCACTCAGGCTGCGAGGCGACTGCCGACGACCGTGAGCGTGACCCCGGCATCGGCGTGATATCACCGGCTGTATGAACAGGCTCGAGGGAGGGGGTGTACTGCACAAGGTAAGCATGATCTCTGATAGGTTTAAATCGAGTACTGACCTTCGCATATCAGTCTGTTCGAATACCCTACTCGTTCACAAAGAGTGGACGAGTAAGGTTGCCGGTTGTTCCCGATATCCTTTCGTGCCAATGAAATGCTCGCCAACGGGTAGTATCCGGTACCCCCTCCTATCCCAAGGTAAGTACAGCCAGATGATCAACCTACGAAGCTACTCACACGCAGTACTAGGAGGTTGGTTTAAGCGTGGACGATGCACGAGGAGTGTATCGCCCTCGCTGATGGTTACATGGGTGCCCCCCTCCTATTCCAAGGTGAGCGCGCCCGGTTGATCGAATTACAAAGCTACTCACGCACAAATTGAGGGTTGGATTAAGAGTGGACGAGTAAGGACTCGTACCGTCGACGGTTACAATGCCAGCCAAGATGGGTGCTACCCCCTCCTATTGCAAGGTAAGTATGGCCCATAGATCAAAAGACGAACTTACTCACTCGCAGATTGGAGGTTGGATTAAGTGTGGACGAGTAAGGCCTCGCCCTCGCCCTCGTCAATTACCGCTCCTCTCGCCGCCCCGTCATCCTGTCACAGAGCACGGTGTGTCCCCATCCCTGTGTCACGCTGCATCGATCTGACCCACCCCTCGCAGTTGTCATGGGCGAGACCCCATGGACCCCTCCCCGTCTGGTCCCTGCCTCTGCTGTCCACGCGTAGTGACGGCCTGCTCCCAGGGCGGCAGGACACCGCCGGCAACCTTACTCGTCCATTGATGACGAGGATGGTAAAGCGAAGACGGGGCGGTGGCGGGACGGCGGTCGAGAACGAGCCCCTCGCAACATGTTGAACAGCGGAATTGAACCGCCGCACACCTGTTGCCCGCCTCCCCACCTCCCCACCTCATACCGCAGGCCTTGTGGCCGACCCCTGAACGTCGCGCTCGGCAAGAACGCAAACGTTTCTTCTCGCGGTGAATGACGCGTCATTGAGTTGCTCGCCGCCGCCATCACACTCTCCCCTTGACATCGAGGGGCCAATGGCCGGCCGTCATGAAGCGAAGCGCTGGCAGGCCGACACTATCCTCGACTTGACGAACCTCCCACATGTCGCCCGCCTCTACGTGTTCGCGCACCACCGAATCCTTGACCCTAACCCGGGCCTTCGTGCTCTGTTCGACGCGCCAAAGGTTAGTCTCTGCGTTCGACGTTGTATAGGTGCTATACTGACCGTTGTTGTCACACTTCTAGCCCCGATCCGGCCTCTCAAAGGTATGTTATTATGACGTCGTCGCATGCTTTGATATCTTCATTAATCGAGGTTTGCCAGTGTTCGATAATGACCGTGATATCAACATGAAGGACCTGACTAGGTGAGTATAGCCGCCAATGCTTTGGAAGACGAGTACTTACTGGTGTAAGATTGTTCACGCTTCTAATAGGCCCTCTTGTTCGCGTATAAGCGTGGACGCGCGAGGGCCTACTCAAACGAGGTCCAATCGCCCGGGTGTCCCTGCTTCTTTCTTGCCATGGCCTGGCCTGTTTACCGAGGTCAGTCCTCATACCCTGGTATGATGTGGACGGGTTTGACCCTATTTTTTCTAGTCCTCTAGCGTTGAATGTCCGGCGCCTGAACCAGGTGAGGAGCTATCGCCCCAAGGAGTGGCAGGCCCTGATCATGCGACCAAGGGCCGACGTTGTGTACCCGCCCCAACCCCAGTAAGCATCGCTGATAACGGGAACCTGCGCGTTACTAACCGTCGTTTTTGTAGCTGTGTCGTACATTGCTTGATGTCGACCGTCGATCAGAACCGCTGCGAAGGAAGGTAAGTAAACACACATGATGTGTCACAAGTACTTACCCGTGTATCGAAGGCTTACCTTGACTGGACGGGGCTTCTTTATGGCACCTTTGGCGGCCTCCTTGGCACGTCGTACTCACGCGGCTGCGCATTAGCTCCAAACATTCGCCATGCACACGTTAGAACAGCATTGTTATCCATCGCTGGCCGCCATTAACAAGACTCGACTGGGTCTACGAGGAGGTAAGTGACTTTGTTAACATACAAAATACGATTACTTACTCACATCGCGGCAGCCTAGAGCTTGTTGTGCTTGGCGTAGGATCTCTCGTACGCCGATTGACGTAGGTGAACCGCGGTCTAGATTGGCTGCGTCAGATGGTAAGCATGGTCTCTCGCACATCCATTTAATGACATGCTCACCTCTAAATAGGTTGAATGATTACACGTATACTAGTAAGTCACTTTCTCGCGCTTTGCCTCGACTATTCGTCCCTCGTTGACATTTGTATTGCAGCACTCGACGTGCGAGGGGTTGGTGGCTCTCGACGTCGGCGTACGTGACGGGCGACTCCGAGTCACAGTGTTCTCTGGCCACGGCATGCCATCCAATGCCACGCACGCTTCCTGTCCGAGATCCGACATCAAAGACGCGGAATAGTCCCATCCTGGGTCAACGGTAAGCTTGTTTATTAATTTATTAATCTATGTACATGTTCAATCTGTGGGCGACCGTTAATCGACGCCCTAGTAACGAGACAATGAATGCTTACCCGGCTATACAGACTCCAATGGGCGCGCAGCGCGGTCCTCGCGTCGACGGCGCGCATTTATACCCGACTTTGCTCGACTGCCAAGTGTGGCGCTTTGCTCGTTTACAGGCCACCGTAGTTGCGCTCGAGTGGCTAGAATCATGGTAAGCTCATTGCTGAGAGCTGTTAGAACGACTACTCACATCTATTCTCGCGTAGCCGTGGCGGCCGTTGGACGTCGCGCGCATCCTATGCCCTGTGCTGCTTCCCCGTAGACGTGGAACCGACTGGTATCGACCGAAGGCACCGAGTCCGTACCTCGTCTTCTCGACTGGATGCTTCCGTCCTTCGTTCATCGCCTCGTGGTTGTCTTCTCAGGTATGTCCTCTGGTACTAACTGCACGCACTGCATGTTGATGGATTTGCTCGTCCGTAGGTTCGTTGAATGGCAAGGTAACAGCGCTCGCCGAGCGACGCCCCGCTTGCCAGAGTCGGACGCAGTCACACCCACGTGTTGGTACGTACGGTTGGTCGAATATAGCGCGAAGTGTTGCGGAGCGCACGCGTGGTAAGTCGTTGCAACTCTCGTGTGTGCATAGATCTGACGCAGAATCATAAGCGGCCTATACATGCTGCTGCTGGACGTACTTGCTGAGTCTCTTCGGCGGTCGCGGTCAGACCAGCTGCGCCGTCGTCCGACGACGCACCGGCTCGTTATCGTGCGCCCCTCCTCCCGTGTCTGGGCGAGTACTGTTTGCATGCAGTCCCGTGGGTGCCTTTTCTCGTTATCAGCCACGGGTTGCATAGTTTGACTGGCGCGACATACCCACCTGGAAAGCCACCCCATTTGCGTCTCCGTTTGTTTCCCTCTTCCGCAGTTCGTCCGCAGGCGGGGGGCGCTTTGACATTGGTCTTCTTGCAGGACGCGGCGGGTGGGCGGGAAAGCGAGTGCAGTGTGCTGGAGCAGCCCGGCTGGAGAACTGCACCGGGCCCGGACCCGGGCCGGGAGGGGAGAGGTGTCGTGCAGAGGGCGACGAGAGAGGGTGAATCTGGGCAGGTAGTGCACTCTGCCAAAGGACGCGTTGTGAGCGTCGAGGTCGTTTGGCACCAAAGAGACGCGCGGGAGCTGATGTCATGCAGATGCACGTGGCTCGAGAGCGAGGGCCTCGACTCTCGCAACCTCGGTGTGGCGAATTGCTTGCAAGTCGCGCCTCTGTCCACTCGACTCGCGCGCCGCCTGCGCTGTATTCGGCAGCTGCCGAAGCAATGGCGCTTTGCTCTTGCAGTCGCGATTCACAGTTCAACGTGCGTAGCGCATATTGTCGACTGGTGTCCCGCCGTGCCCGCCTCTATTACTCGTCGACGCGTTCTACTTCGAGCAGCTATATGCGCTCGCCCGTTGACGCGCCCACCGCGTGCGGTGTAGTCTGCAACGCGGTCCCGTACAACGAGCTCGCGCACCGCTCGACGTCCGCCGATACCGCTGCGCGGATTCATCACACGCCGAGATGTGCAAAGGGAGATTAACATTCAATATTATAGATCGAGGCTGGGGGTACTGGCTGCGGGAAGCGGGGCGTACTACGCGTAGAGGCGCTTCGTGGCATAAGGAGATGTCCGCGGAACTAATTCTTGGCTACCGGGTCCCTGGCTTCAGCTTGTGGTCGGCGCAGGCCGCGGCCGCCATCGCTTTCGGCGGGTGTCTCTCGCCGCATACGTGGGTGCGCCGGGACGCGGGATATGTGCTTGCCATGGTATCCTACGCGAGCTCCTACGATGAGGTCGGTGCGCGAGATGATCAACGTCCTCTTTCAGCACGTCGCGGTCGACACAACCGTCTCTTTCCCCTTCCGACCCGCGTACGAGCGCCAGGAACGCCTGTGTATCCTCGCGCGAGCGGATCGTGAGGCGGCGAAAGATGTACGGCCGGTGGTGGCAGACGAGGGAGCATTGCCCAAGCTCGCGCTTCGTGAGCGTCCCTGTGCGTCCGCGCTCAACCTCAGTCGCCTCACAGACGAAGTTGAGGATGCGGCTGAGGAGTTCAGATGGGAGAATGGCTCCGATGGGTGTTTCCTCTGCTTCTTCTTGGTGTTCGTCCGATGCAACGCGGGACGGCGCGCACCTGGCTTGTTGCGCCGCCGCAGAACGCTGGGCGTTTTGCGCCGACGATGATGATTCTTGCATGTTCGGGTTACTGTTGAAGCCCGGCGTCATGAACCCAATAGCTAGTAGTCCCACAGCGTACTCACCTCCGCTTTCTATCCAATCAAGCAATAGCTTTGCTCCCGCTATGAACGGAAATGAACAACTTCACGGATTTCTTGATACGATAGTAGGCAGCAGAGAAGGATGCCGCGGGAGACACGAGGCATTCCTAATATCCTCTGTGCGTCACAGCTTCGGGTAACCTGTGAATTCATACGAGATATCGATCCCGGTGCCGGTGTATTAACGCGTCTAGGATGCGATGGCATAGTCCGAATTGTCGACATGGATCAAGGGCCGTAACGGGTATTTGTGATAGACTCCCGAGGACAGTGCACGGCGATCGTGCAGTGTAAGACGCAGATCATATAGCTCCGTTCATGTCGAAATGTTGAATTGTCGACATTTGCGTCCGGTTTGCTTCAGACGCCAGGAGGCGGCGAGAGCTTCGCTTTGAATTTTCAGATGATGGGTCAGGGACTCGGAACGCTGGTGTGATAACAATACACAAGGGGTACTCACACGTAATTTGTGTCCTGTTCAGAGATAATGTGCTGGCCTTCTGGATGTGGCGATGAGGAGCGAGCATATGGTATTAGGAACTCTGAAGCTTGAAATTGAACGTTGACGCTAGTCTGCTAAGCATGCTCCACATGGATGACACAGACCGTGGTCAGCGTAGTCCACAGGGAAGTCAAATGCTCAAGGAGCGGCCTCAGTAAACGACAGTCCGGTCCTGTCTTACCACTTTCACCACCAAACTGTGACGGAGAACGCTGGAATGCCGAGCGACAAGCCTAGCGCGCAGATGATCAAATTCGAGACAACGATGACCAAAAACATACGAGTGGCAACACTAGCAATGGGACGACGCCGTGCTGAAATTAGCGCATAGTAGCCGCCGAGCTTCGAAAGATACATGAAGCAAGATAACCATCACTCTGGGAGCTTTGATCTGGGCGAGAACGCTGAGAATGAGGCCTGTGGCGGTGTTAAGTTATATCGTGGCGGTGTTCACGGGATGTTGGGATTGGTGCGTGAAGATTGAAAGCGGCGGGCGTGGAATGCGGAGGAGCGGAATCCCCGCAGATGGTAGACAGTAGAATGACACCGTCTAGACAGAGCAGTGTTTTAGACTGTCATGACGCAAAAGACGACCGCACTTGCCGCGTAAACGGCCGCTAAAAATGCCCAGGGTCCGAATGACAGGCCTGAGTGGTTAAGCGGGCCAGGAACATACATCGCCTGTTGGAAGATTGCTCGACAACCCGAGACGGATGAAGGGGCCGGCAAACGCCCGATATTGGGTTTGCCTCACACGAGAACTCATGCGTGGGGGTGAGCGCAAGACGGGCGGTGACGAGATGACGTCGTGGGCGGATGTCAAGATCTTGAGAAGCATAGGTATGTCGGCAGAGGTGTGCGCCGCATACCAGGGCATACTGCGCTGTGTGAATTGGAACCACGCGGTCGCGGTGAGCTCTCGTTGCGAGGACAATGTCGGGTCGAGTGGGTCGCACTAGGAGTGTTTGATCACCAGTAAGTATAGCTGAGACCCACCGCGAACTGAATCCAGGTCGCAGGACATAGTAGACGTGAACTAAGTTTTGATATCGAGCGTCCGCCTTTCGTTTTCGCAGTTACCCAAAGCAGGGCTCCTCGAGCTGACAGAAAGTGAGAATTGAACACAACCCAGGGTCGAGCAGGGGCTCATCCGTAGTGATTTCCGCGGGATTTATGCCCAAGGGTGCAGCCAGTGATACTTGGCGGCGAGAATTTGGCCTATCTGAGTGTGTTAGTGCGACGTTAAGGGTGATTATAGACTTAGTATTCTGTGAGTGTTGGTAGTTTTGGACGGTTTTAGTCGTATTCTGTTGTTATTTTTGAGTGTTTTTGGACGTAACATGTTGTACAAAGCGCAGGCTCACCGCGAGTCGGGGCGACGCTGTCCGGCGGTTGCCGAGTCGGTGACGGGGGCTCCCCAAGATTGCTTCGAATCCCGCAGCGCACTCTTTACATCCTACCGCCATCACCTCCTCGGGCGTCGTGAACCTCGTCGGCCACACTTGTTTCATCGATCTCCCGACGTCCGTTTCGCACTCTCCTTACACAAGCTGCAAGAACGCGGTCAGAGATGGTGCGAAGATACGATCACACGCATACAGGCGGTCGACCAGCGTGGAGTTGAAGATCTCCAAGCCGTACCTTAAGCCCACCGGTATGGCTCCTGCTGGATCGCGGCTGTTAGCGGCTTTTGTGGAGGTAAGAGCTATACATTTGCGTTTGAAGAGAGGGCTCCGGGCGGCATGGGTCCAGTGATGGCGACGAGACCGACCGACATGGTTTCAGGCTCAATCCCGGAACAACTGTCAACGAGACTCGGGGAGGAGAAGTCGGCGAGGGGGCCAGGGGGTTTGCACTAGACCATGCCGGCGGCTGACTTCAAGGTCTACTGGTTCCCGCGGTGAGTACGGGATGGCGGTGGTTGCAAGGGGCTCTGCACGCGGACGCCGCTGAGAGCAGAACCCGATGAAGCTTCGTGAAGCTGTGCGCGGTGGACGAGGAGGACGCCGGAGGGAGACGTGGGAGATCCCGAGTAGACCTTCCATCCCCAGAGACGCCGATTGATCTCTCTGTTCTCGTCCCTCATGATAGACGGCCTATAAGAAGGCCTCGCTGCAGCGCTCCGACCCTTGCCCCCGCCCCCTCCACTCAGCGGATCCGTCGTCCACCATGGCCTCCCTTTCAACCGCCTCGGTTGACAAGAAACTCGAGACAGAAGGCTCCGTCAATGCCTTCAAGCCCATGATCGAGTCTAAGGAGGTCGATACTGCCGGTCAACTTACGGCAGGCAGGGAGATCACCTTCACGCCGGAGGAGGCAGCGCGGATACGGTGCGTTTTGTCGATCCCTGAAGGTCGCCTCTCCACTCAGTCCAGTACACACAGGCGGAAAATCGACTGGCATCTCATGCCTCTCATGTGCGGTGAGTATTGCTGCCCTCGGTGTATGTTGTGGCAACTAAGCGCGCCAATCTGTCTTTAGTCTTGTACATGTGCGTGATCCTCTCCAGATGATCGTTGCTCCATTTTGACATTATGATAGGATGCAATTTGCTGACAAAACGACACTCGGCCAGTCAGCCATCCTTGGGCTTTTGTGAGTGATGTTCACAATAGCACTATCAATACCCTGCTCAACCACCGAATTAGCGAAGGCACTCACATAGACCAGAACAAGTTCAACTGGTTGGGGACTATCTTCTACCTGTTCTTCCTCGCATTTGAGTGGCCACAGAACATCGCTCTCCAGTACCTCCCAGTGGGCAAATGGATGAGCTTTAACATCTTCGTCTGGTCAGTCGCTTTGTTGTGCCATGCGGCGGCGACGAACTTTGGCGGTCTGTTTGCCTGCCGTGTCTTCCTTGGCATCTGTGAAGGTGCCATCACCCCCGGGTTCCTGCTTGTCACGTCAATGTTCTACACCCGCCAAGAGCAGTCGCAGCGAGTCGGTTACTGGTGTAAGTTCGCGCCCTATCAACGACCATTTCCAACACATCTGACATACTGCACTAGTCTTCATGAACGGTGCCGCCATCGTCATGCTCGGCCTTATTGCGTACGGAACATTGCATATCAAGACTGAGAATTTCATGCCGTGGCAGTGGTAAATCCGTTCTTTGGTCATACTTGTACACCGCCTGACGTCGTTTGACTACAGGCTCATGATCATTTTCGGCACGATCACCCTTATCGTCTCGGTGCTTTTCTGGTGCGCAAGGAGCGGCCCCTGCGTCACGCTCTTTCTAACCTCCAGACACAGGTTCCTGTTCCCAGACTCTCCTACGAATGCCTGGTTCTTGACACCTGAAGAGCGCATCATTGCCGTTGAGCGGATCAAGGGAAACCAGGCCGGTGTCGAGAACAAGCACTGGAAGCGCGAGCAGTTCATTGAGTGCCTCAAGGACCCGAAGACATGGTTGTTCTTCTTTATCTCCGCTATTTCGTAAGTGCTGGCTTGCAACTGATATGTCTTGGTGTGCTCAAATCTTCTTGTGATCTAGGAACGTCACGAACTCATTGAGCAACCAGCGCCAAATCATTGTAGCTGGCTTCGGATTCACTCCCATCCAAACGACCCTCATTGGTTGCGTAGACGGAGTCGTTGAGAGTAAGTCCTTTACACTCATTCGTGTTGGCTGCCCACTGACTCACACGGATGTAGTCATCGTAATCTTCTGCACAGTCACTTCGGCAACCTACTGGCCTAACGGACGCGCGTACTCTGCTATTCTGGCTTACTGTGTCGCTATCTTTGGCTCTATCCTCGTAAACGCCCTCCCATCGGACCACCGGGTTGGCCTACTCTTCTCTTACTGGATAGCGAGTACGTACTCTCATCAAGCTGTCTCGAACTTCGCTGACCCATTCCCGCAGTCACGTCTATCGCGCCGTTCGTGGTCATGCTCGCGTGGTCGTCCGCGACCGTCTCAGGACACACAAAGCGCACTACCCTTAACGCCGTCATCATGATCGGATATGCGGTAGGGAATTCTGCAGGCCCGCAGTACTGGAAGAAGGTCTACCAGCCCAGGTACGCTCTCGCCTCCATGTATCACCCAACGCGCTTGCGCTGACGCTTGCTCCTCGCCACAGGAACCACGTTCCCTGGGCGATCCTTTCGGCGTGCTGGGCTGCTACTGCCTTCCTGATGCTCGTCACCCGCGTTTACCTCGCGCGCGAGAACTCGAAGCGGAACCGCGAGTCGCACGACTCCAAGTATGACGAGGTGTACATTACGAAGGAGAAGGCGGACGGGACCACGGAGGAGGCCAGGGTCGACAAGGTATGCGCTATCCTCTCCATTCTCTGTCTGGTGGCGTCCTGACACACTCTCGCCAGGCCTTCCTTGATCTGACAGACTTCCAAAACCGCGATTTCCGCTACGTGTTGTGATCACGTATAGATGCGTTGTCGGCATCATCCATCGTCTTTCCAAGTCCACCCTCAACGTTCAACTCCGGATCAGCTATGTACAATAATAGTTATACTTCACGTATGTTGCTCTCGTGTTTTCGTGTTTTCAATGTACCTACTGGAAGTTCCCTCTAATTGGACGTCTATTTTTGGCCTCAGTCAGCTGCTGGATGCTGTGTGGCGGCTGCGACAGCGGGTAAGCAGCGACTATACTCTGTGGCCTCAGCGATTTGTGCGAAGGGTCCGGTGGCGAGCGGAGGAAGCGCGTAGCGATTGGAAGTTTTCTGCTGTATCCCGCCCATGCATTGCATGGACGGATCTGCGGCGCGGGGGCGTGCACCGATGAATTTCGCTTGCGCCGTTTACTGGTCTTGGCTATTGAATGGAGGAATGGAGGTGCCCTCTGTATTCATCTTGGTATTCACAATGGTACGAGATTCAAGGCATGTCTCAAAGGTCCGGATTGGCCGGCTCGCAAACCTCTGCAGGGTGAAATTCTGGTGTGAGGTAGGCTGCGATCATATGCATGATTTCAGGGTTGTGTAGACTATGGTGCATGGCGGGCCTGGACAAGCTAAGGTCGAGATTCACTGCCGCGGCGGCGACGAGATCTCAGGCTACGGCGTCACGGTCACGTGTAACGCGTTATTCTTACCGTCACGGTTATCGTCGCGCTCTGCGCTACGCTGCCTTCCACCTCTGCCTCGACCATCACGCTTTTCGACTTCTCTTCTGCATCCAAACCGACTACTCTGCAGCACTTCACGACACCACGATGACCGACGTTGACATGGGCTTCTTCGGTCAACGAACCGACCTCCTTGGCGAACCGACCGGTGTTCTGGGAGAGGCCTCCAGTTTATTAGGCGAATCAACAGGGCTTCTCGACGAAACCACTATTGATGTTACACGAGAAGAACCGCGGAAAGTGACTGCAGAGCTGCGGGTTGAAACGACTCTACAGGGGGGGCTGTTCACGGCAGGGGATTTGTTGGGAGAGGTCGAAGAAGACGCGTCGATGTTTGGAGGTAAGGACGCGTTTCAATGTGATGAGTATCTTGTGATGCTTGACCGGTGTATGAAATAGAGCCCACACTACTCAACGAGACACTTGCACCAAGTGCGACGTCAGGTACGCGAGTCCAAGACTGAGCCGGTCTCCCGTAGTGCTCACCACCGCTTAGAGGCCCAGCCCTCTACTTCGACTTCCTCCGGACCCTCGCAATCTCAGGAAGGTGTGTTGTCTGTGTCTGCAAGCTTTTCTCCAGAACTGAATATACTAGACGAATTCCCCGACGTACGAGATCTTCTCCGCCCATATGCGCGGCAGAACCATGCAGGATCGACCACTTTCCCGCCGCCTCTCCCTGCCCACCAGTCATACCTTTCTGTTCGCGCGACAACGTACGACGGAAAGACCGTTTTCATCAAGAAGAAGCCGAAGAAGTATATCTCTGTTCTCTCGAACTCGGTATGCCTCCACAACTTGTTTCAAGGTCGTCAATCTGACTGAGGACTCCAGAATCGGGAGAGCCGAGAGCAACATATCGGGAATCTCTTGGAGGTTCCATTACACAAGCTCATGAATGACCTGTCAGTCGATACGGCCAAGAGGGTATCAAGGTACCTCACCGCATTTCAAGCATCCACGACTATTCATACTCACAAATGCACTCTATCTCAGAGAGCAGGAGCCTGTAGTGCAAGTGAAACGGGCGGAGACACAGACTACGCTTTGGGTGGATAGGTATCGCCCGCAAAGATACTTGGATCTCCTCGGAGACGACCGCATACATCGTGAAGTTATGGCATGGGTCAAAGAATGGGATTACTGCGTATACGGGAAGAAAAAAGGCAAGAAACGGGCTCGAGACGAGGAGAACTTCGATGAGTACCGTCGGCCGCGGGAGAAGGTAAGTTAGAATACATAGGCATACTAGACTGCCGATTAATTGCTCTCTGTAGCTGCTGCTTATATCGGGTCCTCCAGGACTAGGAAAGACAACGCTTGCGCACGTCATAGCCAAACAGGCCGGTTACAATGTTTTCGAGATTAATGCGAGGTGTGACTACACGGCTCCGTTCGTCCATTCGGATACTGAGCATATTTTCTATAGTGACGCTCGGTCAGCCTCCGTCGTAGATGAACGTATACGACCTGCTTTGGAGTCTGGTGCAACCGTTGGCAGCAGCAAACCCACATTGGTCATCATAGACGAAATCGATGGTGCTACGGGTGGCGCAGCTGAAAACGTATGCGTATCCTCATATTCATCTGTGCCCCGATGCTAACCAAAGATACAGTCTTCCGGATTTGTAAACAAGCTGATACAATTGACGTACGACAAGCCGAAAAAACGAGGTGGGTAAATCGCTAACCTACGTGCATCGCGCACCTGCTCACTCAATTCACCAGCCAAACGTGGAGAAGTCCCAGCGACCCGCCCATTGCTACGACCCATCATTTGCATTTGTAATGATCTCTACGCCAGTTCCCTTGCCAAGCTTCGACAGATAGCAAGGATCGTTCGGTTCAACAAGACAAATGACTATCGACTCGTGAAGCGGCTACTCGAGATCTGTGAACTTGAGGGTCTCAAAGCACAGTCGAGAGCTCTGACAACTCTGGTTGGCCTCACTCAGGGTGATCTCCGTGGGTGCCTCAACACATTACAGGTATGTACCTGACCAGTAGGGTTTGAATGCAGCCTCTGACAGAAGCTTTTCTGGTAGCTCATCAAAGCACGGAATGAAGAGGTCACGGAGGCTGTCGTGCGCAGCGCCACTGCCGGTATCAAAGAATCCGATGTCTCTCAGACGGCTGTGTTGAACGATCTGTTCGCACCCATGCCGCGCAAACGTGCGAAGGACCTTGGTCTCAGTGAGGAAGATGAAGCACGGTATGTCGGTAGGTTGAGCAGAGAAGTGGAGGCTAGTGGCGCCATGGATAAGATTGCGATCGGTGAGCTCGGGCGTTGCATTCCATCGTCGTGTCAGGCACTGATTGTTCGTGCTAGGATGCTTTGAACACTACGCCACCCTTCGACAACATGATTCGAACTTCTCCAGGTACCTCAAAGCGGAGGAGTGGCTCTCCAGCTACGACCTTCTATCAGGCGAGATGCGCTCGGAGCGGGAATACTCTCTGATGCATTATCTCCCGTATATGCTCGTACCATTCTTCCCTATCTTCCAAGAGCGTGGAGGACCAAAGGTGGAGAGGCCTAAAGCTGACTGGGAGGTAGGTTATGCCAGTGGTTTTCTCATTCGCACCGCATGCTCACTATCGTGTGATAGACCTACACGCGCACGAAGGTTAACGAGGAAGTGTACAAGTCTCTCGCAAGATGTCTCAGGACCGCGGGTACACGGCACGGCGGCGCGTTTCGACATCTTGCCGGAGACGAAATACTGCAACTAGAGTTCGCGCCCATGATCAACAGGATCATCTCCCCACCATTGCGGCCGGTACGCACTTTCTCTGCCACGCGATGTTCTGCCCTCCCCCGGACGTGGGACATCGACATGATTGACTTGATGTTGATTTCCATATCTCTGCTCAGATTAACAAACAAGTCATCAAGCCGGATGAACGTGCGCTTCTGACACGGTTGGTGGATGTCATGGTGGCCCTTGAGCTGCGGTTCGTCCAAGAGAAGGCAGAAGATGGGCAGCTCATGTACAGGCTCGATCCGTACGTCCCCCACGTCCCCCGTTGCCAGGCTTGGTACTAACATTCCATGCCACCACGCTATTTACAGCCCGATTGACACGTTCGTGACCTACGATGGGAAACGGGCTGCGGATATCGCGGTGTCACGCTATGCCGTTAGAAGCTTGGTAGCGGCTGAGGTGCGTTTATCTCAACTCTATGCAACACAATCCGGCCGCACTCACACAATGTCTATCGGTAGATTGACGCGCAACTTATCAACCACCACGCCGAGGCAGTCGAGAAGACCAAGGGCAGTACGCATGCGTTTTTCAAAACCAAGTTAGTCTCGCCATCCCATCTCTGTGCCTGCCATGTCATTGATTGCGGCAAACGTTGTTAGGAAGGACGAAGTTCCCGAAGAACCTGTCAACGGAGATGGCAAGCTCATTGCCGCAGAGCCCGCATCACGAGCTACAAAGCGTGCTCGTCGGGACGAAGTTGTCGTGGATGAGAAGGTCCGTTTTGTCTATTTCATCTATTCGTCATTTCCAACCTGATTAATTTTTGTGTGCTCCAGATCGCAGTAGACTTCTTTGGACGACCCATCCTCCCCAAGAAGGACAGTGCAAAACCGGCGAGCAAGAAGGCTCCGGTTAAGAAACATAGTGTTTCATATCGCTTTAACGAAGGCAACTCAGCGGCGGTGAGGAAACCGGTCAAGCTTGCTGCTTTCTTATAAGCTTGCTGCTTTCTTATAAGCTTGGGCTTGTATCCGATTTTGGCTCATCGTTATTGGACGGAGAAGGTTCCTGCGGCATTTGTATTTGGTATAGAGACATGCTACTCATCGCATTTGTTATTTTACCATCATATCCACCAGCACAATTTGGCCCGCGGGTGATGCTGACGTCTTGTACCAGGGCAACAGAAGATGCGCATCTGGCCGCAATGCTATCGCACGATGTCCTTCTCTACCTTTGGACGGATCCTGCGTCTTCACGTCGATCGTTGTCGTCTTCAGCTCCGATTGCCATGGCCGCCAAACAGCTAATTGATCATTTACCGAACTTCGATAGTACCGGGGTTGGGCATCTACGAAACTAAATGTCCTGTGGTGGGCGAGAATTGATTGCGCCGAGCAAACGTACGGGTTACCAAAACAGGGTCGTAAGGCGCATCACAGGCGGGATTCGGGATATTGGGATCAAATCATCGCACATTTCTCAAGAGCACGGATAATATGCAGGGATCGTAGGAGTCGTTGACCCAATGCCTTCGGTTGCGGATGGCAAGACCGTGAAAAGTTGGAGCTGAGACTGCTAGCCGAACATGTCTTCCTGGAGAACTACTGAGCAGCTAGTAACAGGTATGTTGGGACAGAAATATCCCCCAAGTCGACGTCACTCATACATATCTCTATTCTAGGTTCCTTATAACGCCACCATCTGGCAGGACTCGAACATCATCTTGTTCTTCACGAAAGTGTCCCATTTGGGCCTATGTTGGATCGGTCTCGGCAGCTCCCGTTGTGGCGTCGAGAAGAGGTGGTGGTTGAATCCTCGACGTCGCTCATATTCTCCGCCCCTTCTAGGCTCCCCTAAGACAGGACTGTCCGACAAGACTCGAGGATCCCACGAGGCCGTCCGCTTTAGGCCTATGTTGGATCGGCCTCGGCATCTCCCGGTGTGGCGTCGAGAAGAGGTGGTGGTTGAGAATCCAAACCGTCAGCCTCGATCATGTCCAAAACCGATATAAGGCTGCCAACCAACCTGCAGCCTCTCACCACTCTTCTCCTTCCTACCACCACCTCGTGAGTTCCCCTCCCCCTTCCCTCCCTCTCAGCCTCTGACTTACCCGCCCATCCCAAGTCTTCAAGTGCCCGTATCATGAAGCACAGGCACTCAAGCATTCCCAGCACTATCCGTGTCGCGAACTCTCCGTCGTCGCTCACGCAGTCCTTCAGCACTGGTGCCTGTGGGGGCGTCGAGAAGAGATGGTCGTTGGCAGGCTGAACAGTCAGCCGCGGCGGGTCCACAAGACGTCGAAGGCCGCTTGAAGCTCTGCCAGCCTCCATCGTCGCCCCCTCGCTGCCTGGGCGAGACTGCCTCTCCCCCAAGCTCCTGACACGGTCGCCCGTCGACCATAGTCTTCAAGCTGCCGGCATGTCGTGAGCTCTATGTCATCGCTCGTTCACCTCCTCGGTCTCGATGTCCGCCGCGACGTCAAGAAGCGACGGGGGCTGGCTGACGAATCGAACCGTCAGCCACGACCAGCTTCACAGGACACCGCATGTCAGGCTGTCCGCCGACCTTCCCTCGTCGTCGCTTCACCACCACGTGAGCTTGCTTCGCCCCTCCATCTTCCCAATTTCTAACTCCATCCATAATCCGCAGTCTCTGAGCACCTGCAGCACTGGGGCTGAAGCTACTCAGCTGTCAGTCGCTCTATATTCACAACGCTGCAGTGAGCTCTCCGTCACCGGTCTTCTCTATATCCGAATGTGATGCCCCGGTGCGCCCTCAGATGGCGCCTGAGCGTGTTGCTTTGACGCATCAGTTTCCCCTGTGCCTCCTCCGTCGTGATCGCAGACATCCTGGAGAGCCCTCAGATGGCTCCTGGGACCGTCTTGCGACGCGTCCGTGAGTGCTCTCGGATGGCTTTCCCAGAACGTCGTCGAAGGCGACCTGTCTACATTGACGAACACCGCTCCCACAACGTCTAGGTCTCTCTCCCCGCGGAGCCACCCGGTGCGACACCGTAGCATAAGCTCAGGTATGTGATGCTCTTCTCTATGATACCTGCACCTCTCCCGGTGCCATATCCTCCATTACCCTTCTAGCTCCTCAAGCAGATGCCAGCCCAGGGCCGTGCTGTGACTCAACTCATTCGATGAGTTGCTCTGCCACTACGGCTATCCATCTGGCCACTGCGGCTATTTACTAGCCACTACGGCATTTTCTTCCTGGCCACTACGGCATTTTCCCCTGGCCACTACGGCATTCTTTAGCCACCACGGCATTTTCTTCTGGCCACTACGGCATTCTCTGGCCACTACGGCTTTCCCCTGGCCACTGTGGCTATATCCTTGTGCCACTACGGCTCCCTGGGCACTACGCCCTTTTGGCCATTATGGCCGTCCCACAAATCATCCGCTAGTTTCCTAGCAGCGGCGTCTCAGCTAGCATGAAGGTCAGTGGCGGTCAGTGGCAGTCTCGTCTCGAGGCTAACCTACTCGATTCCAGGGGCATCTGCTCCGCTACAAGGACCCTCTCCAACCGGATATCTGCAACAAGGTGCGTGACCCGAGGGAGGCACGGACCTTTACGCGGTCCTCGGGATAAGTACCCAAAGGTCTGCACTCGCAGACCTACGGGGAAACCAACCGTGCCATTCTATCAGCCTTCCACTGATATACGAGTCCGTATGAATTCGTGGGACATACGCGGCGAAGTCTTGCGTTCACGCTGTTTTCGGTCATTATGGCTGTGAAACCTATGGCGTAAAATGCTAGCCAACTACAACATGACATGACAATTATAAACAATGAAGTGGGAATCCTACATATGCATATTATACGTATCATATAAATTATGGTGCGCGTAGGCTGAAGTCCAAGACACAATAGTCCCGATGATGCGAAGGGCGAAGTCGATGCAGTGGAAAGATAGAGATAGAAGACGAAATCACTTGCTCGTGCTGAAGAACTCCTTCAGGACCTGCCCGAGGATCGCGAGTGCAGGCTGCATACTCGCTTCGTCGCCCGCGAAGGTTGTCCGTAGGAAATGTACGCGCTGGGATAGGGATCAGGACAACATCCGGACAGAAGAGATGAAGCGACTCACGTCTTGGATGGGCTGTTCCTGATCGACGAGCTTCGCCGTCGTCGATGACACAGGCGGAACAAAGACACTCCCGGGGATCACGACTAGCCCGGCGTCGAGACACCGCTCGAACAGCTCGTCCATGAGCTCAGGGACGTTCGTGCGCGCCTTCGCGCCCTCGAACTCGCGGAGGTCCTGGCGGAAGCGCGGGTGCTGACGTACATGGACGTCGACCCACACGAACATCCCCGCCTGTGGCGGCTCCGCGCTCGCAAGGCCGGTGCTCGCGACCTCGCGCTCGAACGCGTCGAGGAAGACGTCGCGCCGGCGCTCGTACTCCTTGCGCAGGCTGCGCACCCACCGGTCGAAGCCCGCGAGCTTCCACCCGTGGTCGCTGAGCATCTCCGTGATGAAGATCTGGCCGAACCCGTGCGGGTGCTGCGTCGAGCAGTCGTTGAGCGTGACGAGGTGTTGGTGGAACAGCGCGCTGCTGGTGATCCACCCCAGCCGCATGCCGGGCATCATGACCTTGCTGAAGCTGTCCACGCGCAGGACGCGGCCGTCGATGTCCATTGACAGGAATGATGGCATGAGCGTGCCTGACTCGTTGTACTGGAGGTAGTAGTAGGGATCTGTTGGGACGGTGAGCACATATGTCCATGTCGGACGAGCGGGAGGCCAACGAACCATCCTCGATGATCATGAAATCGAAGCGCCGCGCCAGGGCGTATATCTGTTTTCTGCGTTCCACGCTCAATGTACAGCCGGTTGGATTCTGGCCGGAGCTGCGGTATGTTAGTGCGTTGCCTCGACTGCGATCGTTGGCGGGTGGACTTACGGAACAGTGTACAGCACGTGCGGTCTCCGTCCGTGAACGCGCTCGTCCCAGTTCGACAAGACGCGTTCGAGGTCGCTTGGCACGAGCCCGCCCTTGTCAATCTTGATCGGTACCCAGCTGACGCCGTGGCTCAGCGGTGCGTTCGTCAGGGCGTTGAACGAGAACTCGTCGGCGAGGAAGTGGTCGCCCGGGCTGCCGAGTAGCCTGAAGCACTTTGAGACGCCGTCCATGTTGCCGACTGTCAGGGTGGTGACGTGCGCAGGCGGAGAATGATAGTGGTTCGTGAGCTCGGTGACGGCGTTTTGCGCGTCTGGCAGCCCCGCGCCAGTGGTGTACGCCATGGCGGCCTTTAGTGGGATGCTGCACGCGTCCGCGTCGTGCGAAGAGGTGAAGAACTGTGTCTGCGTGCTCGGCCCGGCTTCTTTCCAGGTGGCGACTGGGTCGTCGATGTCCGCTGCAGTCGAGGCGACCTCGTACTGGATCTTCTTGACGGGATAGAGCGAAGAGTGCGGGTCACCTAGGTAATGTGTTAATCTCTTCATTCGCGTGCAACAGTATGGATGCCACACTGACCAGTGCCAAGACTGAGCATGTTTGGCCTGCGCTTTGTGAGTTTCCACAAAGCTTTCATGGCGTTCGGCTGCCGCCGGCGAGTCTCCTCGGAGAGGTGGTGCGCAAGGTCGAGTGTAGGGGAGCCCATTAGGTTCAATGTATAGACAGGAAAAGTGGAAAGGAAGTTGGTGCAGCAGCATCTCAGCGCATGCCCGCTTCTTATAGGGAGGCTCGCGGGCTCTGACAGATGCCTTCACCGCCGCGTAGCTCCGACGAGCACGACAGGCCGACAGGAGAGCAGATCCGGAAGCACATTGCCGACGACGTGGTGGCGTCCAGGTGGGTTTCGAGTCGGACACGCGCGATGGGGCTATGCGAAAAGATGGCAAGAGGGCGCCAGGGCAGTGTGGACAGGCGCGGCGGCGAACGAGAGCGCAATGTAAGCCCTCTGAGCAATCGGAGGGCCCTGAATGCTGTGGCGGAGGATCCTCCGGGACGACGTGGGACGGTGCGAACGGACATGGTAATCCGGAGGTTCGAACATCGGCCCTTGCAGCTCGTCGGACCCGGTCATCCACAGTCTGTTAGGCTCAGCGATGCTTTCGTATTTCGCTTGCGCGACGGGTCCTTGTCAGAGAGGACCGCCCCCACAGAGATGAGAGCAGCAGGAAATACCTCATGGAAGAGAAAGAGGAAGTGCCAGTGATGGTCAGGTTTGTTACCTGAATGACTCCGGCAAACCCCGATCACTTCTCACGGTAATAGACCTGAACTCAAACCTAATGTGTCCCTGCCTCCATGCCGACTCGGATTTGCATGACTCTCTCCATCTCGCATAGCATGCACACTGCATACAGAAACCATCGAGGATGAAAAAACCCTGACAATTCTTTCCAAATTTTCCAGGATGCGCTTTTATCGGCCTGTTGTAGAGCCTTCATTCTACCGCAGTTCCGAGTCCTTGTCCTCCATGCCAGGGCGCCCAGGCCGTCCAATTCGGGACCTCCAGAGTCCAAACCTGCGTGCGAGTCATGCAACGACGAGGGCAAAGTTTTGCTCCCGCCAGTGCTCACGGCTGTTTCAGGACTTAGCTCCGCCACGAAGATTTACCGTCGCGATATGATGGGAGCGGTGTGCGCGGGCGAAACGCTCGACCGTCTCGATGACTCAGAGCTCCTGGTGATGTCTGCTTCATTGCTTGTACTGGTGGGAAGAGGCTGATATCGCCCCAAACGTATGGTGTAGATCCCGTCGAATCTCGCGTATGAGCAGTCTCGTGCCGCCACTCATGAGGTGCAAGGTCGACGCGTGTCACAGTCGGCGGCTGGCGCAGACCTGAATTACGCGTATTCTGGCTCGTTCATCTCTGTTGCCAGGTTAGTTCCCCCAGCCTCGCCTCCGCGGCGTGCAAGAATGCTTCAATCAACAGTTAGTTGTTCCTGACCGCCACTCCCGTCGTTTTCGGCTGTTCGAATGACGGCCAACTTTCAGACAGGTTATTAAACCCATGCGACTGGGAGGGCTGCGAATTTCCTTCAAGTCTGACCGGAACGTAATAACAACATATCGAGCGACCAGACATCAGCACCGGACTTGCTATGCGCCACTTGGACGTACAATGGGCAACTTGGGTTGTGGTATGCCGGCATCCACGACCACGTATACGTGTTCTCAGCGTACTCCGCCCTCGCTGTCCCTGCATTTGCTACTCCGAGGAAGCCACGCTTCTGCAGGCCCCCTTCTTCATGCTTCTGCACAAGTATTCATTCCGTGCTGGTTCTTTGGAATCGCGAATTTATCAAAATCGGTGCCGAGACTATACAAACAACGCACAAGGGAACTGAAGGCATTACCATGCATTTCATAACGATGGAGAGTTCACTGATTTTCTAGAAATTGTTCGGGGCAACATGCGGTAGTGTCCCACGGGCCCAGGTGGACTCCACGCATAGACACACGCCTCGACGACCATTCGGGAGGTGCAGAATACACGTTAGTATAACTCCGTATACACCAGCCCCGATAAGTATTGTGATCCTGCCTGAACTCAAATATGAATGGTAAGCTGATGATAGACCATATAAAAAGAAATACTCAAACGTCCTTCGGGAGCGCTACATTCACGGAGCGTCTGAGCCAATAACGAGCGGCGGCGAGAGCGATAAGTCCGACCACCAGGTGCTGTTCCGCCCTGTATATATTGTCAACACTGGTCTCCGCACTCAGGACGTCCGGCGCGCTGCTTTATATTCCGAGTTTCCATATGTCCGTCTTCATTCAAACTATTCCAACCTTTTTCGCTTTGATCCTGGGTGGTATGTTTCAACCTTTGGGGGGGCTTGTAGCGGTCTGCTCCGAGTAGTTCTGCGGTATTCGTCATAATCCTATGCTAAGGATAGCGGCCATCGTATTGGTCGTTGGGTCACTTTGTCACGCCGACGCACGTGTTTTCGGCGCTTGTGCAGGGGCGCGACTTATGACGTCGCGGGTGTCGACGGCGAGTGCGTCGATATAAATATTCTGTTGACTCTGCGCGCCCGCGACTTTCATCTCTTGCCACCATCTCGCGCCTCCCCACCATCGCCGCCGACAGCGACCGACGTGCTCTGCTCGTCTAGCAAGCCCAGCCCGCCACCATGCTGGCATTCGCGGTCAAACGAGCGTCGACCGCTCTGAATAGCCCCGTGTTCCGCACGCGACCGCGGTTCTTCCACTCCCTTCAGCGATCGACCCTGTCCCCCCGGTCATCTACGCGCCCTACAGTACCCAGAAGCGCGATCCAGAAAGCCTTCTCAACCACGACAAAGAAGGCAGCGGAGCAGACATCGGGCTCGGCCACGGCGACTGTTGCGAAACGGAGGTTCCCCAGGCTTTTCGCGGTGCTGAAGTACAGTGCATTCCTCGCGGGATCTACTGTTGTTGGAGTGGTTGTCTTGACTGGGTGCATATTCTTGCACGATGCCTTCACGTACAATGACATGGTCCGTACCTGGAGCTTTTGAACGCGTTGTGAAATTCACGCTAGCCCTACAGCACATCGACGGTGTACCAGTCGAGCCTCTGGCTTTGCATCCGCAGACTGGAGGACCTAAGAACCTTCCCGTGGTCAATGCATACTTGTCCGACATTGAGGACGAGGAGAGCGTAGAACTCAAGGCGAAACCGCATCTGGTTATTGTTGGAGGTGGCTGGGGCGTGAGTGGGTCTCGAAAGGCTTCTTCTGTCTATTTCTGACTTGGGTGCGCATATAGGCTATGGGTGTTCTGAATACACTGAATCCTGGGGATTACCACGTCACGCTCATTTCCCCGGAAACCTTCACGACCTTCACTCCGCTATTACCTTGTACGTCTCCGCTCAAGATTTTGCGCCGCAGCTAACTCATATTTTTCCAGCTGCTGCCGTCGGTACTGTTCAAGTTCGCTCCCTCGTAGAGCCACTCCGGAAACTTGTCGCGAGGCTACATGGACATCTGATCAACGCCAAGGTATGTGCGCATATCCATATCATCGAAACCCGACTTACCGATGACATCCAAGGCGGTCGACCTGGTTATGTCGCAACGTTTGCTAGAGGTGGAAACGACTATGCCCGATGGTAAAAAGCAAAACATATATGTCCCGTGAGCAACTTCGTTCTTGCACCGCTAGTTTTGACTCTGACAACGACCATAGCTATGACAAGTTGATCATTGCTGTCGGCTCGACATCTTCTACACACGGTGTCCAAGGACTAGAGAACTGCTACCAGCTCAAGACGATCGGCGATGCTCAGCGCATCAGGCAACGGATAATCGGTGGGTATATGCGCGTTTCAAGCATCGTGCTGGGCTAACAGCTGGTGTCAGACAACTTTGAGGCCGCTTCACTCCCGACGGTCACGCCTGAAGAGCGTAAACGGCTTCTGAGTTTCGTCGTCTGCGGCGGGGGTCCTACCGGTGTTGAAACCGCGGCAGAGATCTACGATCTTTGTCAGGAGGATATCCTCAGCTACGTGAGTGCAAAACGACGATCTACCCGGGATGGTTTTTAATCATGGAGGTGATGTAGTACCCGAAGGTCTGCCGCGAGGACGTTTCGATCAATGTTATTCAGAGTCGGAGCCATATCTTGAACACGTACTCTGAGGCCATTTCAAGATATGCCGAAGACAAGTTCTTACACGATGGTGTCAATCTGATCACCAATGCGCGTGTTGGATCCGTCCACCCCGACCGTGTCGTTTACACGACGAAGGGCCCCGATGGCAAGACTCAATCTCACGAAATCCAGACGAACTTTGTGCTGTGGAGCACAGGCATCGCGATGAACCCGTTCGTGTCCAGAGTGTCTAGTCTGCTGTGAGTTCGACCAATAGCTGCTTGCTCCTCTTGACTAACGTTGTCATTTGTGAAGACCAAACCAGGTTCACAAGAAGGCCATCGAAGTTGATGCTCACCTACGTGTGAAGGGCGCACCACTCGGCGATGTGTATGCTATTGGTGATGCTAGCACTGTGGGTTTGTTTCTTCACAGCTCATTTGCAGCCGCTCATTGAGGATTGCAGATCGAAACGTCGATCGTCAGTCACTTGTTGGATTTGGTCGACGAGGCAGATAAGAACAAGGATGGCAAGATCGACTTCGAAGAATGGGAAATTATGGGTATGCATCGTCCATCCACCGATCTTTCGAGGTCTCACTCTGTTTCAGTTCGCCAGATCAAGAAACGCATCCCGATGTCCGAAGAACATCTGTCCAGGGTAAGCGTTCTTCATGGTCATCTTACTTGATTGGTGCCCTGACTTTCACGAAAAAGGTTCGCGAGGTTTTCGATTTGTACGATTCTGACGCGGACAACTCGCTCAACCTGAACGAACTCGCCGTCCTACTGCAAGAAATCGGGAACAAAATCACTGCACTTCCTGCCACTGCGCAGGTTGCCTCGCAGCAGGGCAAGTACCTCGGCAAGAAGTTCAGCAAACTGTCGAAGCAGCGCCACACCCTCCTCGCGAACGACGTACCCGTCGGCAACGCTGATGAGTTCGTCGCTCAGCCGTTCCGCTACATGCACCTAGGCTCCCTTGCGTGAGTTTTCTTCTGAAACGTCGCTTCGTCTCAACGTTCCTAACAAATCATTCAGATACATCGGTAACGCTGCGGTGTTCGACCTGGGCAAGTACAGCTTCATGGGTGGTCTAGCAGCCATGTACGCGTGGCGTAGCGTGTACTGGAGCGAGCAGGTCAGCTACCGCACGCGTGCGTTGTTGATGATCGACTGGGTGGTGCGGTACGTGCTAACTTTACCCACTTTTGTGATATCTCTTACTCACGTCGACACAAGGGGGATTTGGGGAAGAGATTTGTCGAGGCTGTAATTTATGACGCATCCCATACGTCTCTTGTTTGTTGTACCATACTAATGATTCCTGAACTTAGTGGACCTTCTAGACGCATGTTATCGTATACCTGGACCATGCAATCCAAGAATATTGATACACAGGATCTATCCATGGAACCCGGTCTGGGTGCTACATTCTATCCTTCCGCCCAATTTCTACTCGTGCCACTCGAATGATCCCGATATCGCCGTCCTCCCGCTCAGCGATCCCTGGCTCGGGGCAAGTATCGTCATCCGTTTGTTCGGCACGTCAACAGCCGTGCTATGAATGCTGTCAGCCACCATCGAATGAAGGTGAGATGGGCATGGAACTTACACGACGACATAGCCAACGGTATGGAGGTCAAGGATCTCTTCGTCGTACCTCTCAGACTCGTCTGGATTCGGAGGCGACAAGAGCGCAAGCACAGCGTTGTACAAGCCCGACTTGGACTGTGCGGGGTCGACGAGGATGGGCTGCATCTCTGACACGACGCGCGTCGCACCAATCGGGAGGGCCGACGACGGCGCCATCGTCTCTGTTTGATTTTTAGCACCCAGTGGAATTCGGTGAAAGAAAAGGCGAAAGGCGCACCCTCTCCGATCCGCCAGATCGCGAGATCGCCGAACGGGACGACGGAGCTGAGCGGCGCGAGCGTGAAGTCCGTGACCTGCTCCCCTCCGACGAGGTACGCGGACGACGCGGGCCCGGATAGCAGGCCGGGCATGCCCGGTGGCGGGGTGAAGCGTTCGCCGTAGAAGTACGAGTGCATCTGATAGTTTCGGACGCGTGCGCGATACTGCGAGTCGAGCTCGACGACCTGATGAAGGAAACTGATTAGACGGGAAGAAATGGGGAAGAGGGTGCGGGGTTGCGTACGCCACCGGATTTGGGGATCTTGAGTGTTGTGATGCGTTTTCCGTATGTGCGCTGCATTTCGACGTTGAGCTTTTCGTGGCCGACGACGAGGATGACGTTTACTGGTGGATGAGTTAGCACTAAAATTGAGGAATGAAAGTGGAAGTGAAGGCGCACTTCGGAATGCGTCGACACACGCTTTGATTAGGGTCTGCCTGTGGTGGTCGGAACCGCCGCTGGGACCTGCTGCAAACGACGAGGGTGTGTCTACGATGATACCTGATGCACGCCCTACGAAGATGAAATAAATTCATAGCGCATGACATGAGTCTCGAAGAAAATACCTATTGGATGGTCCGAGAGTCTGTCCCAAACATTTTCACCCAGATTCCGGATGAGGCGATCTAGAAGCAGCGAGTTTCGCTTTGTCTCCGCATGCCCATACCAATACCCCAGAGGCGTAAGGGCGTTCGAAGCGACGTGTGCTGGGGCGGACGTCGCAGCACAGCCGAGTGTATGCGCAGGCGTCGAGGTCTGTATGGGCGCGGGGACAGCAGCAGCGGAAATAGTACCAGGAAGCATGCATCCACCCTAACAAGTGGTCAGCCTGAGAACCTACCACATGAAACAAAAAGTGAATTGTACCTCGCCAGGGTCTGTGTTGACAAGCATGGGACGCCAATCCTGTCCGGCACGTGTGGCGTAGTTAACGAGGATCTTCGCAATTGTGGTCTTCCCCGAATTTTCGGGCCCGAGGATGAGCACGCGCGGCGGCTCCCCACGCTCGCCGTCACGTTCGTACGGCGGCGTGCCCGTCGACTGCCCCTGCGGCTCCAACGCGCGCACGCGCATCGCCTCGAGCGCAAAGTGAATGTTGGCGTACGCGGCCATTGGCGTTTCCTCCGAGACATACTCTGTCGACGGATGGCCTGTGACGTTCACGGGAGGTGAGCAACCCGCAAAAATCTCGAGACATAGAAAACCTATCTGGATTGTGCATCCCTGCCATGTAAACACGGCGGCCTTGCATTCTTCGTAGAAGAGGTACGTCTTGCCCTCGACCATCTCCGCGCCAAACATCTCGGCTTGGCCGCGTATGAGCTGCCAAGGAGGTCAACTCAGACCCACAACACCAGCTCATCAACAACTGACCTTGATTGCAAACGAGACCCCGACGTCTAGCTCGAATCTGTACTCATGCTCGGGGTCGAGGTCCCACTCTCGCGTTGTCGCGAGGGGTTCCGACATCTGTAGCCGTCAGCACAGGTACAGAGTTTCACAGTTACTGCAAGATTGGCTGCACAGAGGAACTACAGGCACACTCTCGTTCGCAACGGATTTTTTACGATGCTGGGACGTCTGCAGAGGCCACAAGACCAATTCGCGTTGAGGGAAGGTGCAAAAGGGAGATAGCGCCCGCATTCAGTCCCAAAGAGCTAAATTGATGCGCTTGATCGATGATGCGCCCTTCCTCATTTGGAATTGTTGTAGAACGCCGCAACGCTACAGGTAGCGTTCAATCTGCACCAGCACACTGGCGGGGTGCGAGAACATACAAGAAATATTCTCCAATTTATGATCGACAGAGTAGACTAACTCTACACCTCCCGACCAGTCTGCTCGTCGATCCTATGAGCTAAAGGGACCACTCGAGACTACAACCTATACAAGAAGCGAGTGATACGTTTGCAGTTTTTCCCCAAATGTCAAAAAAAAAACACGATAGCTCCCTGCAAGATGAAGCACCCGGTTCACCACTAGATCGGCGCGGAAGAGTCGATGCGAGCTACCAGAGGAAAAGCATAGTACTCTGTGTCTTGGGATGTTTGATCGTAGCGTACATCGGCGTTGACATGCACTCGGCAGCGGAGCTGCAGCCACCGCCAACGGGACCAGGGGTAGCGTTTGAGGGCACTTTGAAGAGATGAACTGTTTGAAAGCGGCAGCAACGACTTCGACGCAGTCCTTGCACAAGTTTCCCCGAGCAGCCTGCGCTCGGCGATTGCGGTGCCCTGAACAAACTCCGTGACGATATGCCAACGACTCCTGCGCGAGCAGACCGGGTAAACGAGGTACCCTTGCGTCATTCTAGGGACTGGCGACGATCGTCAATGCGTTGCGCTTACGCATCGTCCCCTTTGAAGCGCCATCCCTAAATTTGCGCACATTCCGCCACTTCGCGTTGTGAACTAACGCCCTGGATGGTCATCGCCGCCGCGTGAGCTACCGCTGGGTGGGCTAGGCCGACACTCTAGCGATGGCGCTCATAGCAGATGCGAGGCTTAATCAGAATGGCACGGTTGGTTTCCCCTCAGGCCTGCGAGTGCAGACCTGTGGGTACTTATCCCGAGGACCGCGTAAAGGTCCGTGCCTCCCTCGGGTCACGCACCTTGTAGCATATTTTCGGTTGGGAGGGTCTTTGTAGCTGAGAAAGATGTTTCTGGGAACGAGTGGGTTAGCCTCAAGACGAGACTGCCACGGACCTTCAAGCTGACACAGATGCCGGCCGAGATGTCGCCACCTGAAAACCAGCGAATGTCCATATGTTCACAGACAAGGGCATCACACACCAGGGCTCGTGCGACGCCGCACCTAGCGGCTCAACGGGTGCGTGAATGTGACCTAAATCATGGAGGGGGTGGGGGGAGCAATGTTCGTCAATATAGACAAGTCGCCTTCTGCGACGTTCTGGGAAGCCGTCCGAGAGCACTCGCGGACGCGTCGCAAGACGGTCCCGGGAGCCATCTGAGGGCTCTCCAGGACGTCTGCGATCACGATGGAGGAGGTACAGGGGGAACCAAAGCGTCGAAAACGACGCGCCCAGGCGCCGTCTGAGGGCGCACCGGGGCATCGAGTTCGAATATGGAGAGGAATGACGATGCAGAGCTCACTGCAGCGTTGCGACTATCAAACGACTGGCAGCTGGGTAGCTTCAGCCCCAGGACAGCAGATGCCTGAAGACTACAGATGATGGATGGAGTTAGAAGTTGAGAAGATGGAGGGGCGAAGCAAGCTCACGTGGTGGTGAAGCGACGACGAGGGAAGGTCGGCGGACAGCCTGACATGTGGTTTCCTGTGAAGCTGGTCGTGGCTGACGCTTCGATTCGTCAGCCAGCCCCCGTCGCTTCTCGACGTCACAACAGACATTGAGACCGAGGAGGTGAACGAGCGACGACATAGAGCTTACGACGGTGCAGGCAGCTTGAGGACTATGGTCGACGGGCGACCGCGTCAGGATCTTGGGGGAGAGGCAGTCTCACCCAGGCAGCGAGGGGGCGACGATGGTGGCTGGCAGAACTTCAAGCGGCCTTCGATGTCTTGTGGACCCGCCGCGCGGCTGACAGTTCAGCTTGCCGACGACCATCTTTTCTCGACGCCCCCACAGGCACCAGCGCTGAAGGAATGCATGAGCGATGACGGGGAGTTTACGCCATGGCTAGTGCTAGGCAGGCTTGCGTGCCTATGCTTCGCGATACGGGCACTTGATTGAGCGGGTAAGTCAAAAGCTGAGGGGGCAGGAAGGGGAGAGGAACTCACGAGGTGGTGGTAGGAGTGAAAGGAGCGGTGAGAGGTCGTGGGCTGGTTGGCAGCCTTATATATCTCTTTCGGACATGATCGAGGCTGACGGTTTGGATTCCCAACCACCACCTCTTCTCGACGCCACCACGGGAGTTGCCGAGACCGATCCAACATAGGCCTAAAACGGACGCTCTCGTGAGATTCTCAAGTCTTGTGAGACGGTCCTGTCTTAGGGGAGCCTATAAAGGGCGTAGAACATGAGCGACGTCGACTTTGGCACCATTCTCTAAGCTAACATACCTACAGCCGCTGTTTGCCTGGCCTTCCCACAGGCGAACATGTACAAATCTATCAATGCATTCCTCCAACGATACAATCGGTGTTTCTATCATACAATCCATGGTGCTTCTACATTATACAAGAAACGCCAAGGCTCCACTCTCCTTCAGCCGCCTCTTTTGCTCATAGAATCCCGACCCCAAGTGGATCAGTCGACGCAGCAGCCGGCGCAGCGGGCGGGGGAGGCGGCGGCAAACTCTGAGACTGCATCTGAGGACTCGAATTCAGACTCGTGTTACTCGACATGCCGAGCAACGATGCAGTCCCAATCGAACCGAACGAACTCGTCAGCCCCGGGCTCGGTTCTGGCGGGCCCGGAGGGTCTGGAGAACGGGGCGCAGGTATAGGTCGTGGTACTGCGACAGTGGGGAATGCCGAGGAGAAGGATGAGGGTCCGACGAGCGTGTTCTCGAGTGGGTTCGATACTGTACGGGAGTGGATGGCCGGAGCGGATCGAGGAGGCTCAGGTAGTGCTGATGGAGGCACAGAGTCTGCTGGAGAGCCCCATGGATTGTCGAAGAGCATAGATGGGACGGTCGGTCGGGTCTTCGTCGTCGCCCACGGATTCAACGCGGTCGCTGTGTTCGTTGAATAGCTGTATGGTGCAGTCGAGGTCGATGGGGATGGATGAGCCGTTGCTGGAGAATCTGCAGGTGTTGCAGCGAGAATGTCGGGCGAAGCTGGTCTGTTGGGATCGGCCCAAGCACCGATTTCGTCCCTGCTCTTCAACTCGCCTGCAACACCCTCGCCGCCCGGACCCGCTACCAACGACAGCTTACTGAGGTCCTTGGCGACACCTCCATACACATCCTGCACGGCCGACAGCGCAGCAGTGGCGTTCGATGATAGCCTTCCCCACATCGAGCGGACACCACCGGGAGAAAACAGATCAGACGATGCCGAGCGCGGAGACGGCGGGGGACGGGGACTGCGAGTCATCCGGGGGGACGGTGAACGCGGCACAGAATTGAAAGACGCGTTGGAGTCATGTCTGCTTCGTGAGACAGATGGTGGCACAGAGTGGGAGGTGCTCAAGGCCGGCGACGACGCCCGCGGATCTGGTGACGACGTTCTTTGCAACAGGTTCCTCGTAAGCGTCGGCGATGGTGTCAGAGTGGGTGTCGGCGACGACGCTGGCTCTGGGGGAGAGGCAGTGCTGGGAATCAAACCGGGGTCGTCCTCGGAACTCTCGACGGACGCCACAAATTCAGGATCCTGAGCGACCTGCCTAGTGACAAACTTGCCATTCATCTCCTCGTCCGTGCGTCCGTAAAGCTCGTGCCAGAACCGGACGTCCTTCGGGTTGATCATAAGCACGCCCATGTCTGCGCCGGGGCCGCGCCGTAGGGGGTCGTCCAGCGAAGCGTCGTAATCTGAATTACGGTTGAGCTCCATTTCGGCCGGTGTGTTGAAATAATCCCATGCGCTGACGGTGCACTCCGCCGGTGGCTGGCTCCCATCGATGCTCGTCCTCCGCTCTCGCTCAGAATTGAACAGGAAGGTCCCGAACTGACATGCATAAAGGTGGTAGTGAAGTTGCCGGAGGAACCGCTCGTTGAACTCAAAGCGCTCCGGGAACTGGCGTTGCACCTGCCGCACGGACTCGAGGAATTGGTGGAACACAGGTGATGTTTCTTGCAAGTGTTTCTGAGATACGAAGCGGTTCTGGACCGAGGCGAAGAACGCCTGAGCAGCATCCGCTCCGCTGGCGCTGGATACATCCCCCGCGGGGGCGACAAAGAACTTCTCCGAGGAGAGATGTCCGCAGCGGTCAAGGAACTTGTGCCCAAATGAAACCCAATCCTTCTCGATGAGAATTTGGAAGCCGCGCATGGTCCGATAGAAGGGATCCAAACAGAGTTGCGACAGCGCAGACAACTGCGCAGTTCGATCCCAACCGTCCGAGCAATGGATGAGGACATGAGAAGAGTTGACGTGTACGTTCCGCACAATGAGGAGAGTGCCTTCCATGATTGCGGAGATGTGGCGCAACCAGCCAGACCGCCGCAGCGCCTGTCTGTCAAGAATAGGGACAGCAATCGTCTCGCCTGGTAAGGTACCGGATACGCTGGACGCGGCGAGCTCCGTCTCCCGTAAGGCTTCGATGACCTTTGAGAGAGAATCTCGCATCGTGTGGATGTTGTCGATTCCAAGGTATGCTTTCCTGGCCTCCTTGTAATGGTCCATGTTCTCCGTACCGGCACCCTTGGCAGTGTTTGCGACAGCATTCGTGGTCGGCCGCGCGTCGATGATGATGTTTGTCGCAGTAGCACCGTACACTGAGCTATTGACAGCGCGCGATTCGGGCGCATGGTGGGATTGGAAGATGGCTTCAATGAGCTTTTCGTCCTGGATGGACCGGTTCTGCGCCAGACCGACCATAGGCTGGCTAGAACGTGTCAAAGTTCCCTGACGCATATAGTTAGTCAAACAGACTTCAATGAGAAGTGTCATGGATCGCACGTAGTTTGACCAGTGAAGGTAAGTCAGGGCGGGTATCCGGCATTTACTTCGATACTTCGACGCGTATTGTAGGGTCGTGTCACTGATTCTTGTCGGGATAACCAGTCTTGCAGGATATGTTGAACAAAACTGCAAGAATGTCCTTGAGATCACATATAGACACCATGACCTCATAGGCCGCGAGGCACTTACAGAGTAATCTTTATTGATATCCGTGAACCTCCAGGCCTTTGTCCGTGTGCCCACCCCCATCCGACCAAACTCTTCTCTCGGTGAATAGATCGACCACCCAGTGCTCGTGGGTAGAGGTGGATTCGGGACGTATTGGAAGGCGTAGAGCGATGTGACCGACGCTGAAGACGCTGAGCCGTGATAGCCAAAGGAGTAGGACAAGAACGTACGCGCAACCGTGAGGTCCTTTACACTATCAAACACGTCGAGCACCTCCATATCAAGCTTGAAAGACAGCGTGAACGTCTCGAACGTCCGCGTGCGGACCGTCATGGGGTATCGGCCCTGCAAGGTCTGCGGCATGCGTGTGACAAGCGAGATGAGAGGATAGGGAATCTGAGCGGCATAGCATCCGTCAATTTCGGCTGAGAACTCAAGTGCTAGTCACTTACCCACATTTCCTCGTTTTCAGCATCATCGTAGGCGAATATTAGATGGTGGGCCGTCAGGTGAACGGTGCCTGGACGAGTGCTGCCTGCCTTGCTGCACAGCACCTCCTCGACCTGAAACACTGGTCTGATATTGCTTTGAAATGTCAGGGGAATTGCTAAATACCTTTGTGACACGAAGGGCATCCATTCGGTGCTGTGTCGGGCAGACAGGATGAGAGGTCGAAGGCAAGTCTTGATATGGGCGCTTCACAACAATCCACGCGTTCTCGATTGGTAGACAGCGCTCGCGCGCGTTTTGACCCATAACTTCGAGGGAACGTGCGTGCAAGACAAACGAACAACACGGTAAATTGGTTAGAAAAATGTACTGGGCGTACACTTAATACACTACTCCGATGGGATAGTACGGCAAATACTCTATACAAAAACGAAGGGATGGTGGTAACATTTATCGCAGATCGTGCCCAGAAAGATACTAAAGATTCCAAGAGTCCCCAGAAGTCTATGCTGCGCCGGCAGCGGGATCAGTACCTCTCCAATTCCTCGGGGGATCTTCGCCCACTGGTGGCAGAGTGGGTGGTGGAGAGGTACCAGTGAGCGGCGAGGCGTTCAGCACGCCGTCCGCAGCAGGCTCAAGGTGGCCGTACGCTGCGTTATGGATTGGCGGCGAAGCCGGCCGAAGATTTGGGGAATTGGTCGGATTTTGGGAAGGAGCAACGCCAACGCCACCACCAAGTAGAGGCTGTCTTTCGAGGGAATCCTTGTCGTCGTCGTCGAACCTACGGCGGAGCGCACGAATCATCTTGCCGAGCCTGTTGCGGGAAATACATGTCTGAGAACTAGGGCTAAAGAATGAAAGAGACAGTAACCGTACCAGATCAGGTTCAGTAGAGTCAATGTGGTGTGACCGACCAAGAAGATGACCGCGTAGGATGTTGGGAGGGTGTGTCGCACGGGGGCAGAGAACATGGTACGCCAGAAAGCGATACTCTAATAATAGATGTGAGTCATGGACACTCCGTCAAGGTTCTGAGTATGGAGAAGCTCACAATATACCATCCATAGACAATTCTAGCCCCAAAGAAGGTGGATAAGAGGCAGATACCATTAACAAGTTGGAATGTGCTTCCTGTGCGCCCCGTCTTATCTAGAAACCTGTAGCAATTCATTAGACTGGTCAAGGAGCGAGAGGGCATGTATCCGATGTACCAGTGGATATTCAAGAACGGGGTGCTCCTGGAATCTGTTCAGGAATAGAAGCGAAGAAGCGAGGAACGAGACGTACAACTCCCACAGCAAAAAGCGACATGAGAAGTACTGGAAACAAGGTGCCTAGACGCAGGTCTGTGTCAGGCGGATCGATGCTCTGGCGAGAGTAGGACGCACGAAGGTAATGATATAGGTGACTGTACACGCCATACCATGGAGTACGAACCCGAGGTCGGTAAAGTTGACGATCGCATCGATAGTATCCCAAAGGAAGTATCCCAACGCGACTGCGTTCGCAGTTTCCGCGGCCTGCGTCCAGCCAAACGCCCGATCCTTGGTCAACGCTGGCTGGCGCAGCACACGCGCAGCAAGCGCGACTACCACTACAGCATTGACGAATGACACGATATGGATGTTCCTGCGCCCCAGAGTTTAGCGAGATAACGACGGCAAGAATCGCCACACCGCACCAGTTATTCCTCGCCCTCCGTCCCTTCAACGCGCCATAGCTCTTTGGGGCGACTATGCGGCTCAGGATAGGCGCAACGACGACGTGGACGAATGTGAAGCCGAGGGCAGAATATGCCAGGAGAGGGAAATTCGCAGGCAGGTGAGGCAGCTCGAGGGCGCGTGCCAGAGGCTCTACGAGTTTTTGGAGGAAGTTGTCAAGGCCATGCAGCGCATTCCGGGGGCCCATCGTGGGGATTTGTTCGGGGCGTGCACGCACAGGGAGGGTGTGCTGCCGGCGGAGGGTGCGGGGGTGGTGGTGTGAGTTTAAGTCTGTCTTGCGCTGTGTACGGAGGCTATCTGACACACCTCTGCTGACTCACGGCGGGCAAAGCCGAGTAGAGTCGTCGGACCGTCGGGCACACGACTCGAATATCATGGCACGCGAACAAGGGAGGACGACGCAGCAGCAAACGGCGACGAGGGCAGGAGGAGAAACAGCCTGTGAGCTCATCTGCCAAGCAGCCAAGATACACATGAACGGTAGAGCCTGCAGCTGATAACCCGAGGCTGCATCCAGGGTCCAACTTGAACATAAAGTGTCACAGGCTTTCCTTGAATCTGGGTCTGTCACAAGAAAGCTAAACATTCACGGTAGAACGCCGTCCGGTCGGTACAAAGAAGTCAGTTGAAACGCCAAATGCGCTGGCTACTACAAGCGCCACCACATCTGCATTCCAACCAGGACAAATAGACAAAAGCGACTAAGTCCTCCTGGACAAATGAACAAACAGCGACTAAGTCAGCTCTGACCACCATCAGAACATAAATAGCTTCAGGAGGCACCAATACCTTCTCTTCTTGTGCCACCGCCCCCCTCTCCTCGACCCTGACCGAGGAGAAATGTCAAAGGTTGTCCGTCGAATGGTACGCACTCTGGTGTTGGTTGGTTGCATGCTACAGCGGTGGCTGACGACCTTCAAAAGTGACCACAGGCTCCGACTGGTCCATATCGACTGGTGGTACCGACAACCATGTTCATAGTGCTTTTGCACACACCCTACGCCCGAAAGCTACCGAACTCCGCCGCCAGGACCTGCCTCGGAGCCTTGTGTACTGCTGCGGGCCCGCCAGACTCGGATATTAGTCCCTTCATTAGTTGACACAACAGTCGCCTACTCTTCCTTGCCTTGTCTTCCGGGTACCGTGGGCGCCACAAGCTGCAACGAGGACAAACATCCCGAGGATATTTTCAAATTTCAACAACGCCACCACACCCACGGCTGCTCATTTCGTTTTGCATATCCTGACTATCCGTTCCCATCTTTGACATCGTAACTTATTGGTGCGAACTGTCCTTTTCATCGCTCATCTCAATCCACTGATGCCCCTCACTGCAGTTATTTATCGATCCCGACTCGTACCCTCAGGTTCCCTATCCTTTATGCCTATGTTTTATGTCATTCCCCATATGCCCTATGCTTCCATGTCTTCCTGTCTACGCCTCGCACGACTATGAATTCTTATCTGATGCACAGAGAAATTTTCTCGCCTATTTGCCAATCTGTCCGGTTCTCCAACGCATCGGGTGAAGATGTGATGATACAGCCACGCCTTCTCGACGGCACACCTCGGCACAATCATCATGTCACTCGTTGCCCAGCTTGTAAACCTCACATATAAGGATTACTGTAACTGCACACCGCAAGCCAGTAACGATTATTCCGCGCCTAAAGCATGACCATAGAAGATTCCGCGTTTTGTGAGGGTGTATTCGTGATCCAAGAAGGATGCAAGTACAACGGAGTAGAACAGGATGACAAAGGAGACTTGCACAGAATTATGTACATCCACTAGGCAAGAGGGGAGAGCGAAGACGGGGAGGAAGGAGGGATCCGTAGAGGCGCGCTAGGGTAAGATATGTACGGTGAAAGTCCAGGGGGAGGAGAAGGAGGAGGTGTCTGACCCGAGTTCGAAAGCAAAAACGAAAACAAATTGGAAGGGGGATCCGCTGAGAGCTCATGGGATTTGTCTCAGAATGCGAGATTACGAGGGAGAGACATAGAAATACGGTAGGTGCTGGGCGAGCGTGGTGGTAAACGAGTGTGGTGGGTTGCGCGCGCGATGAGGGGCGACGGCGTTCCGCTTCCGTGTAACCGGGGATTGTTGAGGCGGTGGAAAGGGTACAGAGGATCGCGGGGGGAGGCGCGCTCGGCTCGTAGTTTCGGTGGTTTCTATGTCTTTCGGCACCTTTGGTATCGAGAGAGAGGGAGACTTGAGGCGGATCTCCATTACATGATTATGCATTGGCAACCCTGCGAGCCTTGCGGCGCATAGGGGTCTTCCGCCTTCGGTGCTGGCCCCCACACTGAAGGAATCTACAGAAAGCGTAAGCATTGAATATTGACAGAGGCGTGGGTCGACATACCAAGTAATCCTTGGTTTCCTTGCAATACCGAATCAAGCTGTTCGCCGTGACGGGCACTTCAGTCCTCATCCCGCGACGGATCAGGAGAGTGCATACCTAGCGCTAGCTTCACTTGTCTTTATCCTTGGTCGGTTGAGGTCCTCTCGTAGCCGGGCGTTGTGCTCTGTGAGGCGACGGAGCTTGAGCTCGCTCATAGACTGCTTATGTGGGCGGGCGTCCATTGCGTCGAGTGAAGCGTGAGGGTTTTCGACGAAGGGTAAGGGGTGTAAAGGGCACTAGGAAACGAATGGCACGCTCGAAAGCAAAGAAACGCGCGGGCTGGTCGCTGTGAAGAACGAGAAACCCAAGGCGAAAGCGAACGAAGAACTGAAAGACCCTAGTTCAACGTTCTGCGGATGTGAAGAGGCCGGAGATCAGCCATGGGCGGGCACAGAGGTAGAAAGGATCGACACACCTTGCGAGAACGAGGCGAAGGAAAACCTGAAACGGGAGGGTGGTGGAGGTTGGGAAAGACGACGGCCGTCGACGGCGACGACGAAACGAGCGCAGGACCAGATCACCCTCCCCTTCGGCATCACCCGCTTGGCGAGGCGAACCGAGCCGGTCTCGCGCAAGCGCTTCCCTGAACCTGCGCCGGGTCTGGCTTCAACCGCCTCCACCACCACGCCACCGAAAACACAACATGGTCAGGCAGCTCACCCAACAAGTCGTATCGCACAGCCCAAAGGCCAGCAAACTCCAGCGCACCCGTATGTCTTTCTGCTGTTTCGACGCGCATACACCGACCCCTTTCTACGCGACTAACATCCCTTTGATGCCAACAGACCAACGCATATCTCCAATACCAAAATCCCCGCTTTCGTCGAGGAGTTTCCACACGAAGCATACTCGGCTGCTGGCACAATCAACTAAACCTCTCGGCGGCCGCTTCGCTAAGATCAAAGCTACGCAGCGGCCGAACCTTCCCACCATCCAGGAGGAGGATGAGGAAGACCCTGAGCATTTCAAACCGCGCAGCCGGGCATCGTGGTCGCGTCGAACTCATGAACGCGACGCTCATGCTGAACTGGAAGATTTATTCGATGAAGTGGCCGAAGACGATGAAATGGACTGGGATGAAGAGACTACATTAGTCGCGCTCTTCCAGGACGAGTAAGCCCCTGCACACCCTGCGGACGAATCTTACTGACTATATCCACCGCAAGCGCGTCTGATACATCTACCGCCGAGTCTTTGGCGGCGCTCGCAGAGAAGCTCAGAGGACCCATGTCGGCGCAGTCAGGGCAACTCAAACAATATATCGCAGATACTCTCATTCCTGCGGTAAGCCAAGTGAAGAAGGTCCATGAAGTACTTGAAGACAAAGGTATAGTCTTGCTGTGGCGCGGTTCAGCTCTCACGTCACACCGTTGAACCTGACGCTTGCAGTTGATATTTCCTACGGAACTGGGCTTCTTGCATTCGATGAAGTATGCAAGCGGGTCGAGACGATGGCGCTGAAGACCGAGGACGACCTACGATCCGAGCATATTCGTTCTCAGGTCTATCTCCCCTGATGTCTCTTTCATCCTGCGTGCTTACGTTCGGTCAATCTCGACGAGCAGAAGGAAACAAAGAGAATCATGGCAAGCCTCTCAGAAGCGTATGACTACCGCGACTCTCTCTGGACCCAATTGGAAGAGCATTTGGAGCAATGCGGTACATCATTTCCTTTGGAAGTATGCTTGCGTTCGGAACGAATTGCTCACGATGCCTTGTCTATCTTGCCATATTCTACTCCACCTTGCTACCCGGCAACGAAAACACCTACTGGGACGTTCCGCCCACAGCATCACGCGCTCGGGACGCTCTCGAGTCCCTTCCGTCTGAAACCGAGAACACCATCGCGCAACTGGAGAAGAAATACAAGGAGATGGAGAAGAATTCCAGTGGACCGGCGTCGAAGCAGAAGATACTGAAAGGTCTACTCGAGAAACTCTAGCCGTGGCGAAACGACAACTCCATGACCGGACTCAACCCATAGCCCCTCGCATGCCCTCCCCGAACCATGGACTTTGAACCAATGCATTTTCCAGCCTTCCTTCCTTATTATTCATGTTCTGGTCACCCCTGTAGCATATCATAGTCATCGAAAGAAATGAATGTGTCTATCATCAATCTTGTGCACGAACGCGCCCATGTGTTTCAGAAAGTCGCGAATCGCGACGCGTCCCGGCGCTTCCCTCGTCTCTTCCGTACTTTGTCAAGCCAGGTGCAGCACTTGCGGTAGATATTCAACCCTACTCTTCACCAGGTAAGACATAGATCTTCAATTTGTCTCGCCGTGACCAAAAGGAACACTCCAGCGAGTCATAACCTCTTGAATACGCGATCCGACCCGAAACATGACCTCAGCACTCAAGCTGCCGACTCCTCTCCGGACGCTCTTCGCGCACTTTCCGCTACACACATACCCACCTGTAGACTCACCATACCGCTCAAAAGGCTTCGCCAACGACCAGGACGGCCCAGTGTTCTGGATACTGCCACCGCGCTCGCTTTCTAGCAAAGGCGCAGAGGCGGGGGAGGAAGAAGACCTCCTGAGCAGCGACGTCGAGTGTCTCAAGTGGCAGGCGTACCTGGCGCTACGTGGTCTGAAGAGCATACGGGTGCGGTGGGACGTCTCGCCGGACGGGGCAGTCGACGGCCGGCTGCCCAACCTCCACGTCCCGCTCGACGCGCCCGAGCAGGAGCGGGTCGGGATACACGGCGGCGTGGACAGCATGGGCGAGATTCTCCCGGCGAGTGCCATACGGGACTGGGCGGACAAGCGGGTCGGGGACGTCGGTGAGCTAGAGGGGTATGTCGACGAGGCCGCCCGGGACGAGAGTCGCGCATGGTTCAGCTTATTCGAAGATGTCATACACGCTGCGTTGGTGTGTTCTCTGCTCTCTTGTTCTATGCCTTGGTACTGATACACTTCCAATTCGTCCAGGTCGGCTTTACCCCACAACATATTTCCATCCTTAATATCCTGGCGCCGTATCCCTCCCTCACCGCACTAACCTCCCGTCCGCTCGAAACGACGCTATCTCCGCCCCCTGCGCCTCTGACCGGCCTTCTCTCTATCATTCCCCCGTACGGCGTCCACGTCGATCTGATTGCTCTCGGAGAGCGGTACAAAGACGCCATCCAGGCTGTCAGCGAGAGGCTCGGGGGAGACAAATGGTTCCTCGGTTCAGCGTGCGTCCCTGCCCGCTCCTTTCAAATGCGACTCTGCATGCTAACGCGATGTACAGTGCTCCTACAGCGTTGGACGCCCTCCTCTTCGCGTATCTGCACGTCCTGGCGCGCTCGAGCGAACAAACGCTTCGATACGAAGTCGTCCGCCGCGCGAACCTGGCCGGGTGGGAGATGCGCGTGCAGAAGGAGGTCAAGGCGGCGTTCAGGAGATATGTTTAGTATTTCCAGAACTGCACATATAGATACGCGGAGAATTACACATGATGCTTCCGCCCCATTCACCGTCCGTACGAACGGCAGAGTTACGACGAGCAATTGGCCAGAACGTCCTACTCGCGCTAGACCTGTATCGGAAGACGTGCTGCCGCCCAATTTATCGACTAATGAAATCCGTCGCCGTCTCGTGCGCCCTCGCCCCGTATGGTCAAGGCCGTGGCCCGTGACTCGGGATTCCTCTGCAGCTTCAAAGTCTAAACCATGCATCCCCGTGGGAGCACTTCTCAGAACTGCCGAACAGGCCCACCTCTGGCACTGTAGGGGAGCGACAACATCTTCAGCATTCACAATGGGGACGAGTGCAGTGCATCTACGGCACGTCAGCAATAATAGCTACGCGCAAATCCGGGGAATGACCAATACCTAATCTAAAGTAGGATTGAAGGGGTGAGCATACGAGGGGGTGCTTATCATACCGAGACAACAACAGAGACGGATAGTTTTATGTTTATAGTTTAGCGGAGACCACAGACCCAGAACGACAGTGGCTGCGAGGGCGGAATAAAGATGAGGCCAGCGTATGTTCAGCGGACTGGGGTGATAAGAATAAAAAAGAGCGATTGGTATAAAATGCACTAGAAGAAAGAGACAGCCAGGGGAAAGAAAGCAGGGAAGCATCGGAGGGCAGTCAAGAGAGCAGTGTGGTGAAGGCGGGGCAAGGAGTAGGAAGTAACAACACACTAATTCGAACGACATGCCATGGAACAGGTGTGAAAACAGTGGGGCCAGCAAGTGAGACCACGGTGGTTGGTCATTGTATGGTGCAGCAGCCTCCCTTGCCGCCGCCTTGTGATGCATATGGGTCCTCGTTTTTCGCCACGGGCCCCCATACTGAAGGTACCTGAAGAAGAAGGAAATGGCAGTCAGCGAACCATCTCGGCAGCGTCGGCACGTCTCGATGTCGCCCGAGACAACTCACGAGGGGGTCCCTTGTTGTCTTGCAGTACCGTATCAGGCTGGTGAGAGGCCGCGTCACGCCATCGAGTAGTCGCGCGAGGTTGAGCGTTCGTGAAGCGTGGTTTCACGCGGGAAGGATGGAGCGGTTCGACGCCCGGTCAGCACAGCCCAGCGACGACTACGGCTGGTACGCACCTGGCACTCGCCTCGCTGACCCGTATCCTCGGCCTCGCCAGATCCTCCTTCAGCCGCTGGTTGTGCTCCGTCAACCGCCTCAGCTTCAACTCCGACATGGACTGCTTGTGTGGGCGAGAGTTCATCTTGTTATTCTAGAGGATAATGCCTCGGGTCTTTGTGCGATTAGATGTGTGACGCGTCAACGAACGGCGGGCTGCTCTGCACCTGTTGATGTACAGGCTGGGGTGCTGGGGTGGCGAGAGAAGCGAGCAAGTTCGTGGCGGCGGAGAAGCGAGATGAAAGGCGGGGAGAAGGACAGCGCTTGGGTTCAGGCACGCCGGAGGCTCTAGGCGGTGCGGGACTCACAGGTCAAGTATGGTACGGCTTTGACGGACGTCCGTGCGGCGGTCAGCGGTACAAAGGCTGCGTCGAGTGGATCTGCTGCCTCCGTGCGACGGCGGTGGCAACTTGAAACAACAAGATACAGTTTTCCCTCGCTGTGGGCCGGTAAGTGGAGTTCCCGCAAGCAGAGGTGGACACGCAGAGCAGCAGGGAGGGACACGCACAGAGTAAACGGCGAGGAGAAACAAACAGAAAGTGATACAGACAAGGAGGGGGAGGTGGTGGGCGATGCGGAAGAGGTCGTCGACGACAAGAGTCGGCGATGCCCAATGCCACCAACTTTGATGCATCAGACCGCATGCACGTGAGTTCATTAGAAAGGCGCCCGCTCCTCCGGTACACTCTGGTCCGTCCTACCCAGCGTCGTGGCGTGAAGAATTCGCTTTATTCAGTCGTGGAATGCGGGAGGGCCGCATAGACCGTCGCGGTAATTATGTCGTATCTGTGCGTTATTTCTTCAAGATTCAGAGGTACGAGCGCAGTAAACGAGAGTCCACGGGGTCCTGGGACTTTCCCTGAGCTCAGGACATATGCACTGTAGATTTGACATGCAATCTAGACTATTTAGTGCAGGCGGCAGCGGAAGAGATGAATGGCCTGAACCCAATCCCACCGTATCTCATTCAAGCGTAAGATTTCGGACGTACAGCGGTTTGGGACGCAGAGTCATGGAAATCAGGACATACGCCCCGCCCTGGATATCGGACACGCATCTCTGGGCAGTGCAAACCGTGTGATGCGACGTTACCGTGACATTAATAAGTTCATGGTGTATAGTTATTTGCATGAGGAGAACGAGCTCCTCTCTAAGCTCCGTTAGTCCAATTAATTGTGAGCCAAAACTGCGTCTCCGTTTTTGGATTTACAACTCACCGGACACATATTATCATAAGCAGACTCAAGCCGTGTAGTGGGTGTGTTGGTGTTCACCGCACGAGGGTCTCCCAGAACAGGTGCCTGAAAGCTTGTATAGATTGTGAAGAGGGAGTTGATTCAATTTTTTCAGCGTAGCACGCTCTGCCTCTGGGAAGGAGTGTACCATACTATTCATCCCTCTTGAATTTTCCTGGAGAGCTCGTAAGAGGGAATTCGACATGCTGATAGACCCCCGATAAGTGACCGTATGTACATGGGAAGATGACCACGAGGCTGCGTATCGCCGGTCGCCACCAGAGCAGATGGACTCAACACGTCGGGATTTCTGTGCTCGTATGATCGAGAGTTTATGTCGCAGACTCGCGGTCACGCGGGACTGAATGACGGAACACAGGTGTTTGATGTATGTTTGATTGAAATTCTCTTCACCACCAGCTCCTGGCGCGGAGACATCCCACAGTGGATCGCAAAAATTATGAGCATTATCTCGAGCCCGAATAGACCATTCAATTGCCTAGCCAGAGATGAAAATCTTCCTCGGCAAGTTCGAAGTCGATGTTGCCCTAGCTGGAGTTTAGGGCGAGATCTGAACTTGAACTTCAGTGACACGCCATGGCCGGCTTTAAACTATCAACTCAGCGTGATACCAGGTTACACGGCACAAGGCGTAGACTGTTGGGATGGGAGTACGGTATATACAGTCACCGAGTACATCTAGAGAGTTTTGAGAAAGTTGCGGACGCTTCCTTCTGGCATTGCCCCGATGAACTGGCTCACGGGCTTGCCGTCGCTGAAAGCGATGACGGTGGGAAGCGAGGAAACCTTAACTAAAGTCAAGAATGCTCTCCTTGGAATATTACATCGTGCGTACCTTGAACTGCTGGGCGAGAACGGGCTGTGCATCCGTATCAACAGTAACGAGATCGAGTGTCTTCCCGCTGCCAGTCGTGACGGTGCCGTCAGATGTGAGCTTCTCCAAGATGGGGGAGATCATCTTGCAAGGCCCACACCAGCTGTGCAAGACAATTGACACCGACAGAGCGGGACGTTCAATTGTTGGAAGTATCAGTCAGCTCTAGATGCGATATGCACGTTGCGGAGGACGTACTCTGCATAAAAGTCAACAAGAACGACCTTGTCCTTGTTCGCTACGGCCTTCGCGAACGTCTAGCGCATTGCCATGATGCAGATAGGACGGAGAGGGACGAGTGACCAAATATGCCGTTGGACGGAGCGGTAGTATCCATAGCATCAATCAGACGCGAAGATGAAGGACACGAGTTGATTCATGTCGAACTGTATTCAAATGAGGTGTGCGTGACGTTGACTGTTGGGCCGTACCTCGGGACTGGCGTCCAAGAAATGGTCGTTTCGTCGAAGCGAGGCGTGGAATGAGCGAGACAATCGCGCTGGCGCGACCAGTCGTGGCCTAAGGAGTGTTCGTAGTCCCGTCGTTGCGAGAGACATCGTGGAAGGTCGAATAAAGCTTGCCCGACGCTCGTCCGAGCGCGCAGCGCAGTCAGGCGACAGTTCCAACTCCGATGGCTCGCAAGGTGTAAATAAAGCCTAGGCGTTTAGACTCCGCCCGCGCGTCCCTGCCCACCCGACGCGATGCTCACTGACTACGATGGTGCCGCCATGGTCGGGCGCATCCTGCTCACCACTCTCCTCACACCCTACTCACTGGGTCTAGCGTCGGTGCGGACACCGTCCTTGCAATCCGCGTATATGCCGCATCAGGAGATGGATGATCGAGGCTAGAATATTTTCGAAACCTTGGGTGTTTCCTGGTTGGCACGGCGACCTGCACGCGGCCTAGGCAGGGTATAAAACCCTCACCCCCTCCACGCTGCCCCGGACATCTCTTAGTTCTCTCTCTCCCTTTCCCTCCCGGTCATCTTCTACATCTCTCCGAGCAGGGTAAGCGCATTACTACTGTCGGCCACTCCGCCTTCGTATACTGATCTATGTTCTCTCCAGGCTCGATTCGGTTCACTCCTTCGTCGACAGCCAGCACTGCTCGTTACACGTCTCAAGTAGAACTTGAAGTTCACGCCCGTCCTTTCGCTCGTCTTCCCTAGCCAGTCAATCTACCCCCACGTTCTTCACAATGCGTTTCACCGCCATCCTCGCTGCCCTCCCCTTCATCGGCGCTGCCCTCGCCGAGACGATCGTCGTCAAGGTCGGAGCCAACGGCACCCTGGCCTTCGACCCCGCTGAGGTCACCGCCGTAAACGGCGATGTCATCGCGTTCCAGTTGTACGTGCCCATCGATCACAGTCTGCCGTTCATACATTGATTGACTCGCTTTGCAACAGCTTGTCCAAGAACCACACGGTCACCCAGTCCACCTTTGCGCAACCATGTGCGAACATCAGCGACACCGGCCTCGACTCTGGCTTCCAGCCCGTCGCCGCCGATGCCACCTCATTCATGCAGTACAGCTTCACCATGACCAACGTCAGCGGCCCCCTCTGGTTCTACTGCCGTCAAGCTGGGTAAGCCTAGTCGTGCTATACCATTCACAAGTTCTTTACTGACACGCTTCTTCTCTAGTCACTGTGCAAAGGGAATGGTCTTCGCCGTCAACCCCACTGCTGAGAAGTCGTTCGCTGCCTTCCAGGCTCTTGCCATGGGCGCCACTGCCAACACCACTGCTTCAGGGTCTTCTGCGGCAGGCGGCGCTGCAGCCACCAGTGCCAGCGCATCCGGCACGGCGGCCTCAGCAACTGGCACCACCAACGGCGCCGGTAGCATGAAGGTCGGCGGCGGTCTCCTGCTCGGAGCTGTCTCTCTCGCTGCCGGCCTGATGCTATAAGCATGTTCTTCGTCGACTTAATCGTGGATTCGGACTTCGCATTGGGCTTTCATTGACTTTGGCTTTCGGTTTTCGTGTAGTGCTGCGCATACATCCCACTTTCTAGTGTATTTCTGTCTTGTCGACTGGACCGTTTAGGTGTAGAATCAAGTTCCTTTGACCAGGGGATGTCTCAGTCGGCGTGCAACAGGAAGGTCGTGATGGTAATGGTATCGATAAAGTATCCAAGATATGAAGCAATGATGCCTAGCAACATATTCGAGGAGATTCAGTTAAGACTTGATTCACTCCACAACGAGGGTGTCGTCGTCTGGATCTCCCCTAGCTCTCCGTTTCGCAGAACTGACGTCTTGCTTAAGGGCGTAGTACTACTGGAGGTTTAGTACGCTGGTAACGTGGATGACCATCGACAAACCTTCTTCCTGTACCGCATCTCGCTCTTCTTCAGGTGCTTATTCTCTTCCTGAAGGCCCTTGTTGCGCACTTCGATGCTCTCCAGTTTCGCGCGGACGTGTTCAAGCAGCCGACGCGTTTCGTTCAGACGCAGCTGCAGCTCTTCTCTCTGGCGCTCGTGTTCCTCCTCGGTGGCGATATTCTCGGTGAGTAGTTCCTGAATATCTTGCTGCAGCTTCACGCGCATCTGGATCACCTCGTTAGCAGGGTTGGTGCCAGAATTCGAGCGCGAAGTTGTCGCGGCGGTTTGCTGGGCGTCCTGCTGTTGCTGGAGTTTGTGTTGGAGTAACTGTATGGGAAATAGACGATTGAGAACAAGGTGGAGCACGAACCTTAGACTGCACTAACTGATCGTATGTCTGACAAAACACTCCGTATTGTTTGGAGAGTTCGCTGTATTCACCATGAGTTTTATGATACAAGAGCTGGTGAACTGAGCATACTTGAATTCCTACATGGTCGTGCTCCACCGCCATGCGATCGACAAAAGTTTCTGTTCTACAACGCCCTCGATAAATACATATATTTAAAACATGCCCGTAGAATAGGGACTTACTTTGATAGTGCTTCAGCCATCATAACGTCCTCGTCGTCGAGATCTCCACTCGTGGCCGCCTGACAAGCTTGGAGGGCTTCCGCGGCCTGAACGTCATGTATTCCGCCCCAGTCCACCTTGGTACCCCCTTCAGCATTACCATCAGTTGTAGACCATATCCTGATTATCTGGTCTCCCGTGTACTTCTCTGGACACCGCGAGGTACAGGCCTGGGGGCCGTCACCCTGGTTGAACCAGAACGTGGCGCAGTCGAGACAGTAGAGGTGGCCGCAGGGTAGCACGACCGGTGGGAATTTGTCTCCCAGCTCTTCAAAGCATATCGGGCATGTCGCGAGCATCGCGGGCGACGGCGAGCAGAGGGTGCGGGAGAGCCGCGGTAAAAGGTGAGGAGCAGAACCGAGTTCCACTATAGCCAGTGGTTTCTGGTTATGACGTCCCGACAAGCCGAAGCGCCAATCAATGATCTGCGACATACTGTAATTGGAAGGTGTGTCTGGCGCCGAGCTTTCACCCTTCACTGCGACCGTGACCAGCGTCGGCTTCTCTGCAACTCCTGCTCCTCGGACCGAGGTCTAATGCTCGAGTGCTGGAGGAGAGCATGCCTCCAGACGTTCGTCAAACACGGCTCGTCGTCGCCCGCGACGTATAGGCTGTTCAGCACCGGGGTAGTGCGCAATGCTGCTGCTGGACCAGCACTGCAAATGGAGGAATTTCCTTGCGAGCTCATTCGGTACGCGGTCCAACTTCACAGGTTTTATAGGTATGCTTACCTAGTACGCGCAGGAACTTCTCAATAATTGCTCATATCGGTGAGTCTCGCGTAACATGAAAGCGTTGGGTCGAAAGTTCACGATGAGTCCCCTAGACCATGGCAAGTCGACTCTGGCAGACCGGTATGTCTAAACGTATATGCACATCATGTACCATAATGCTGACACGCCTGTTTAGCCTGCTTGAGGTACCGCTTCTACCAGGTCGCGCGTTCGACACCGCATTAACCGCCTCCGAAGCTCACAGGAACCATCCAAAAGAAAGAAAAGGGAATGAACAAGCAGGTGTTGGACAAACTGAAGGTCGAGCGAGAGCGTGGTATCACAGGTGCGCACCGTTTCCGCTCTCAGACATTGCCAGCAACATTGACCCCTCGTTTAGTCAAGGCTCAGACCGCCAGGTAAGAATCCTTCGCGTCACACGACGGCACCTAGATTGAACTTCGTCCCAGCATGATACACGCGTTTTCCGGCAAGAACTACCTTCTCAACCTGATCGACACCCCCGTTCGTGCCTTTTGCCTCGTTTTCGCCTTCTAACTGTGCACTGACGCTTGTTCAGGGACATGTGGATTTCGCATGGGAGGTATCGCGTTCACTAGCAGCATGCCAGGGCGCATTGCTGCTGGTGGACGCATCACAGGGCGTACAGGCCCAATCCCTGTCTGTGTTTCACGCTGCGCAAGAACGCGGACTCAAGATCATCCCTGTTCTCAACAAGGTATATGTCCGCCTTTTTCGAGGAAATTGACTTCGCTGACGATCGAATGTAGATTGACCTTCCAGCCGCGCAACCCGACATTGTTACCGCACAGATGCAGTCCACATTTGGGATCGACCCAAGTGAGGTCCTGCGAATTTCTGCAAAAAGCGGTATAGGGATAGACACTGTTCTGCGTGCGATCATCGAGCGAATACCGCCGCCACAAGGCGAAGAGGATTCGCCGTTAAAGGCTTTCCTATTCGACTCGTCGTGAGTACCCTTGACTTCATCGAAAGGGGTGCTTTCGTCATAATTCGCGACAGGTATGACCAATACAGGGGCGTCATTTCGTTGATGAGCGTCCAGAGCGGTGTTCTGAAGAAGGGTGCGGAACCACGTCCCTTTATGACCGCAATTTGCTAACCTGTATCGTGCTAGGTGACAAAATTGCCTCCTGTCACACGCGAAAACGTTACGAGGTTATTGACCTAGGGTTAATGCACCCCGAGGAGACCCCTACGGAGACGCTGCGTCCCGGGCAAGTGGGTTATGTCGCCTGTAACATGAAGAATTCGTCCGAGGGTGGGTCCTTTTTCATTTGTTGTATCGAAGTTTGTTAATCTCGAGAAATTAGCCCATATTGGTGATACCTTTCATCGTCTTGGAGTACCGGTGGAATCCATGGTCGGATTCAAACCGGCCAAAGCAATGGTTTGCACTTGCGTCTGACATCATTGCTCATGCTGACAAACGGCAGGTCTACGCCGGTGTCTTCCCAGTTGATAGTAGCGACTTCTTGAAGCTTGAGGAATCCATCAAGCGAGTACGTAGACGCTTCGCTGTAGCCCTAGGTCACAGGCTGACATCCTCCCAGCTCACGCTGACGGATCGCAGCGTTGAAGTTACCAGAGAGTCCTCATCCGCGCTCGGGCAAGGCTGTCGTCTGGGCTTCCTCGGCTCGTTGCACATGGATGTCTTCAGACAACGACTGGAAGATGAGTATAACGCTAACGTCATCATCACCGCTCCAACCGTGCCCTACAAGGGTAAGTGCACTGCCGTTCACTGTCACGCCAAAAATAACGCAAGCATCACGCAGTCGTATGGAGAGACGGCAAGTCCACGCTCGTCAGCAACCCGACCGACTTCCCCGATGTCAGTGATACCGCTGCCAGGGTGAAGGAGGTGCAAGAGCCCGTCGTGAAGGCTTCTATCATCGTCCCGCAAGGTAATTGCTCATCACTTTCGGCGCTGCGATTGCTTATTCGTCGTCGAAGACTACCTGGGCGAGATGATGGATTTGTGCTTCACGCACCGCGCGGAGGATGTGGAATACAAGTATCTGGATGTGTCCGGAGCGAAGGAAGCACGGATCATCCTCACCTGTATCGTTCCCTTGGGGGAAATTGTCACCGGTTTCTTCGATCAGCTCAAAAGTCGGAGTTCGGGCTTTGCCAGCTTCGAGTAAGCTGTCCTGCGGAGTGAAATCCGGATATTTACTAACGGTATTTCAGCTATGAAGAAGCAGGATACAGGCCTAGCCAACTGTCCAAGGTGGGTGAACAGAAGTGTCACACGACCCCGTTATTCATGCGCGGTCTAGATGACGTTCCTTCTCAACGGCAAACCCGTCGACGCGCTCGCACTGATCGTGCACAAGTCCGCCGAGCAGAAAGTCGGCCAGGCCTGGGTCGAGAAACTCTGTACGTTTGTTCGGCGTTGCATCTAACGTAACGAGTCGTTGACGACGCGACATCTAGTCAAAGTTATCCCCAGGCAGCTGTTCGAGGTCCCGATCCAGGCCGCCGTGGGGAAAAAGATCCTCGCGCGCAAGACTCTGTCGGCTCTCCGAGCGGATGTCACGGCTGGATTGTACGGAGGTGTGTCCCGGCGGTAGCCTCCTCATGGATCGTTGATCTCACCTCTGTGGACAGGGCACTACGAGCGCAAGCTGAAGCACCTCGTGAACCAAAAGGAGGGCAAGAAACGGATGAAAAAGGTCGGTACGGTGGACCTGCCACAAGAGGCATTCTACAGCATTCTGAGCTCTAAGACGTGACGCTACAATACACCATGGATAATTGCACTAGACATACAACCGTGACATTACTTGATGGTACACCCGCGCGACTATTTGCCACCCTCGTTGTCTTCTGTGCGCATTTGTCCGGCCTGCCTGCGCCCCACCCACGCCCAGGGCACGACAAATAACGGGTGTCACGCCGAGACCGTGCCGCCACCTCGGCGCGCCCGTTTCCTGCCCCAGTCGGGCGCGTGGTTGACAGGGTGACGGGCGTTGGCATCCACATGAGGACAGAGCCTAGAGCTCGTTGTCTTCGTCATCGTACGTCTCTTTGATCAGCCTGCGGAGACAAAGCAAATGCGTCAACGGTGCCGCGCATAAGAGGGGCGCGCGTGGATACGCACCGGTACACAGACGAAGGGGGGTGGTCTCCGCTGCAAAAAAAGAAGGGCGTCGTGGTTTAGCTTTCTGTGGCGAGGTAAGACGGCGGGAACGCACTCATTCGTGATGAAGACGTCCAGCAATTCCGGCCCGACGTAGTCGTAATACGGGTTGAGCACCTCGACCTTGTCCACGAGCGCCCCCTCCTCGAAGCCGAGCACGCTGCTCGGGTCCGCAAAGTCCAACGCGCCGAGCTCGTGGTAGAGGTTCCAGAGCGGCGTGAGCTTGAACTGGCCCGCGCACACGACGACGGGTGTGCTATGTACCCGCGCGGCGGTCGCCGCGAGCAGAGACCCTGCAATCGCGAACATGCCGCCGTTGGCGAGGATCGCATGTGCGCCGAGGATGACTTTTGTAACACGCGACATGATGGCGTATATTGAGGAGTCGGGCACGAGGAAGGTCGAGATCCCGGCGGCGGATAGTGAACGTGCCATTTCATGCCCGCTGTATCTGAAAATCGGGGGAAAGTCAGCGGGGGTCGATGTTTGACTAGGGATACTCACGAGGGTCCTGTCTCGGCGACTATGACGGTGTAATTACGGTAGTGCGCTGCGGCTTTCAAGAACGCCTCGACCGTTTTTGAATGGCCAAGCGTCAGAATAATCTCACTGGAAAGGGAGTTCAGCGTTGCTCGATCAGAACGTGGAAATGGCACGTACTCGGAGTGTATGTGATCTTTTGCGGACTTGGACACATTGTCGTACACTGTTTCCAATTCATCCAGCACATCTTGTATCGCCTCCATCAGAACCGGCTTCAACGCCTTTGCGAATGCATCGGGCTCGTTCAAGTCGTTTTCTTTCAACGAAATCGTGACCTCCGATCGCTGAGCTACGGTGTGTTTTCTTGGCTGTCCTTGCAGGACGAAGTTGGCGATGGAGAACCCCGCTTTCGACGTCGACGCTCCTGCATTCGCTTTCTCCGCGGTCTCGTACTCTTCTCGAATGTGGTGCAGAACTCTGCGGACGGTGTTCCCGACGGTGTGTTCTGGGAGAATCCTAAGATCTCAATCGCCCGCCACAACGGTAACACGGAAGTGGGTACCTTTTGGTTGCGCTTCTACGAGCCTCTTTCCGACAGAACGTATCAGGCTGACCAGCTGTTCGATGTTTGAGAACCTCGCTCGTGATACGACCTGGCGTAGGACGCGCAGTGTTTCGAGGGCTGCCTCGCGTGAGCCTACAACCTGCCTAGCCAAAACTGTAAGTACAGTTGGTCTCGATCATGATCTAAAGCACTGTTACAGACCTCCGGCGAAGTTTGGACACCAACACGTCGACCGAACGGTAGCTTGCGGCATTAGATGCATCTGGTGGCGGCATGGTAGTCGATCGAGGAGTGTTCGAAAGAGTTTTGGGCGGTGTACGGTTTTCTGGGCTGGTAGGCGGTCTTGAAACCTTTCTGGATAGATACGGCGAGTTTGAAATGAGGATATGGTGGGAGAGATAGAATTACAAGAGAAAGTCCTGGATGCGAGTCACAAAGGATAATTAAAGCGGGCCGGGCCGACCGTTGCTTATCGGTAGTTGCCGACAAAGTAACAAATAATAAGCGCCGGATAAGCAAGGCCTAGGAAAAGGAAAGTCGGTTGGTCTCCCTGGTCCCACCAACCGCCACGACGTTCCTTCATCGTTTGACCTCGCGCTGGTTGCTCACTATACTAGGTTGTTTCTCGACTTGACCTTCAGCTCTAAATAGGCGCGACTTTGTCAGAATTCTTCCGGTACGAGAACTGAGTCAGGCATGATATCTCCGGCCCTAGAATCGCTGAACAAGGCACAAGACCGTCTCCGCCGACGGACTTGGCTTGCGCAATCCTTATTCAGCTACTCAACCCAAACAAACAAACATACTCCGACATATGATAAGCGTTATTCAGTCACTCTCTGCTGACATGACCGCCCCGGAACTCTGACCAACCATCCATGTGCGTTACCGCCCCATTCACGAGCTTCGTCCGCATTGACTGGGGTTCATGAACACCCTGTCACTCTGACCATAGACTCGGGGTTCCGCACGTCACATTGCTGCGCGTTCCTCTGCATTCATTTCGCGACCAACGTCACTCCCGTAACCGGCCGACCAGTACGTCCCCCAAACGCACGTTCATAATTTGGCCACGTATTCGCTTGGAAGATCGCAGCCTGCGTTCTTTCCGACGCCGCAGTTTCAAACCATGACGAATGGCATGTAAATGTTAGCCTACCTGGATTACACTCGACTCCCGTCGTCGAGCCTAGTCTGTGCAGGATGGCACTCGTTTCTTGAGCTCATTTGTTTACAATGCACGCATGTGCGCGCCCTCGGGGACTGTGCATTCCATGGTCCCAAACAATTCGTGTGGTCGGATCGCAGTCCCTTCTCCCCGAAGGAAGAAGTCAAGGCGTTGGAGCACCTATCCGGTGATCTTGAGAAGTTGCCATTTATAGAATGGAAACATTGATCATAGCCAGCGAAGCTCACGATATGAAGTACTATTGTATAGGACACTTCAACAACGTAGAGTGGGGAGCCTCACCGGCACGTTTAGCCTATCTAGAGACCCCACAGTCATGATGATACGGCCTAGACGGTGCAGGTAGCCTCTGCGCGGGTACTCAATACCGGACGCCACCGCAGAGCCTGCACGATCATACGCGAAGCAGAGAGACTTCTCGTGGCAAGAACATCTACGCGCCGTCCAGCGAAGTCTTCTTCGCCCTTCTCACGGCGTACGGGGTATGTGCTAGTGTCGGGTGCTCTATCGACGCGTCCGCGGGGTATACGCCACACGATGGATCGACAGGGCGTTAATTCAGCCACCACCCACAGACTGGGGCCTGCTTGGCGAGCTAGGCAGGGGAAGCGAGTGCTGGGTCGCTCTGTCCGAATACGTTGGTGTGTGCCGCGTCAGCCTATCACGAACGTCTCCGGTGCAGACGGGACGGGACGAAGCAGAGCAAAAAAAAACTGTGCGGACGGTTGCGTGCGCACCTCGCGACTGCGTGCCGTCAGATCTCGTGTTGGCTACATAACATGCGACGGCTCGCGTCTCTGCGTCGCGGGCGCGGCGAAAACCCACGTAAGAACAGACCAACGCTGACAACATTCTTGCAGGCCGTCGTGCGATTTTCGAGTCTCGCCATGTTCGCCATCCCTTGCGATGGCGTGGTCGCATCTAATCTTATCAGCTAAGGCGATAAAGCCGACGGGGCAAATAGATTAGATAACCACGTGTGGGCTCGGCGGTGACTCTGAGATGTGTCTGAGATGCACCCAATCCCCGTCCACCCGTGCGATCCACTGGCGGAAGCCTCTGTCACACTCAGGAGTCCGAGTAACGCCGTGTGGGAGGCAGGGGTTCCCCAGATCTACGAATGTGTTCGGCCCAGTCACAGTCGAGGTCGCCGAACACACTTTGAGAGCGCCCCAGACGATGGGAATCGCCGAACAGAGACATGTCTTACCGTGGGATGGCAACCATCTACTTCAATCTTATGTTTTTGCTGCGATTCTGGCCACTTGCTTTCGCACTTCTCCCACGGAAATTGCCGAGACACCCCAGAACGGAGACTTCGGGGCAAAGTTGGCGGATCACTAGCCATATGCGGATACTTAGGGGTCCAATCGTACACAGAAATCTGGGGACAGCGCCGGATCCTGTGTCTCAGCTGCGCCGTAGGTCGGCGGCCGCATGCTTTGCAGGTTCCAGGCCCTCAGAGTCCTGAAGACGAAGGATGACCGCGTATGACTGCATGTCTTGGAATTTTTTCCCGTGCAGACCGCAAAACGGCGGGTACAGAAGTGACCTCGCAACGATAACGACAGTCCGGCTGCGACGATGCAGCGCGATGTGCCGAGCCCTTATCGTTCGGATGTTTTTCTCGAGGCGGGTTCAGTCGTTCTCGATCGTGATCAACACCCGAGCTCGACAAGAAAACCCCTAAAACATATCGCACCGGCTTCTGTGCGTAGCAGGAGTTGCTGCCGCACGAGTGCAAGCGGGACGGTGCGGGACAGTTGCGGGACCCTAACGTTTGTACGTCGAGTCGATGTCCGTGTCACAAGGATCAGATACCGGGGCAGTTTGAATTAAACAGCGTAAACTCGAGAGACAGGTACATATTCGATGGCGAGCAGCACCCCGGCGGAACCAAGCATAAACCGACCGTGGGTTCCCTCAGGCAACGTGCGATCTGGGCCTGAAATGAATGTGTCCTCCCGCCGTAAAACAGTTCCGCACGGTTTGCGACGACGGCCGGCGAGGACGAATGCAGGGCGTCGCGGAGGGAGCAACCAGCAGCGGTCGTCACTTGCCTCGCCCACGGGACGCACGACGCACGTGGCGCGTAAAGGCACAGGTGCCTCGCCAAGCGACTAGCGCAGACGGATAGGCTTTCCCCCGCACACAGAGTACACGTGCGGCCGACGAGCGAGGCCTTGATAGATTGTTTTAATTGAACTCGACGGCGAGAACGCGAGCTCGTCGACGGCGGCGGTGGCCCAGATGAATGAATGAATTAAAGAAAATCGAGAGGGGCGGCGGCGGCGGCAGGCGTGACGACGGATCAATCCCAGCGGAGGAATGCGCTGAAAAAACTGTCGCCGCCCCGTAACAGCATGCGTCACGCGCCTGCAACTGCGTATGTCGTGATGTCATGAGCCAGAAGGGAGGACCTGGAGAGGGAGTAGGGCAGCGCCGCTGGTCGCTGTGCGACGGCCGAAGCGAGGCGAGAGGTGAGGCCTATTCTGCGGAGGCTGCTCGGAAAAGCATATTTTTGCGCGAACGTTCAAGGTGCCGCCCGACGCGATGATGCAACGCAGGGCCTGGACAGCGAAACAGAGCGTTTACCCGTCGTGCATCGATAGGTGCCCACACGACAAGATGACGTTACGCGATGGACACCAGTAACTAGATGATGCAGAGGTGCGCGATCCGCCTCACGAACGTGATCTGCGCGGGGGGCGTGCACGGTACGGGGTGTCGCGACGAGCGGAAGACGTGTCGTGTGAGCAGTAATGTGGGTGCGTAGATCTGCGGCGCGACACGTCGCTATTCGTGGGCTTGGCTTCTGCGCGATTCCAGCACGGTCTTCGAGGATCCCCTCTGGCCAATCGGAGGAGCGGGCAGCAATGCTATGTCGGACTCCAGGGGACCCATGACAGCATCCAGCACAGCCCGAAATGCGTAGTTGGCGAGTTTCTGCCGTCCACATAGAGAGAAGTGGCAGAGGGCGTCAGAACGATACGAGGCCCACGGCACCGCCCGCGCGAGCAAGGGACCAGGGGCGGCGATGGGCGCGGTGGGCTAGGGTGGGCTGAGCAGACAATAGGTCTTCGAGAGATGGATACGCTGGCAATGTCCGCGTCCTGGGGAGATGCCGGCGGCGGCAAACACTGTCACGCACCAAAAAAGAGTTCTGTGAGAAACAGTCAGATGGAAGCGCAAGCCAAGTATAACGCTATTCAGAAAGCCTAACTAGGTGCACGTGCGAGCACGACGGGGGATCTGAACGCGAATTTGCAAGAACGGTGGCGACTTGGTGGCGACTGGGGTCGTGACTGGGCGCGTCCTCACCGGGGAGGCGTCAGAGAGGGCCGGAACAGTCGCCCGCGACCACGCCGACTGTAGCGCGGGTTGCGTGCGATTCTGTCCGGCGTTGTATAATTGCGAAGACGAGTGGCAGGCGGCGCCAATGCAGCCATATCGCCGCAAGTTCTGGCGTTTGGGTCTGTGCAGTGAGCCGCGTGTTTTAGGCTCGCTCGACGGCAGAAGGACGCATGGCGTATACTGTACTCGCATGACCAACAGTTCACGCCTTGTGACGCGTGACCGAAGTTCAAGTTCAGGGCATCGCCCTAAACTCCAGCTAAGCCGACATTAGTAAGTAGTGAGCTGGGACTGTGGTGCTCACCTTTGGCTGAGCAGTTTGATGCTTGGTTCGGACTTAAAATAACGCCCATTAACTTCGTGCTTCAATGCGGCGTTGTTGGATATGTTTCCGCGCCAGCGGCCGCCAAGGGAGGAAAAATACACAAATTAAACATATGGTAAGCGCCTGTGTCACACCGTTTGGCCCCCAGTTCAGAGGCCTGGTGTGATGCGTGACCTCAGTTCAAACGGACCCTGCGTGGCCGCGACATGAACAGTTGGTCATGCGAGTACAGTACGGTCGTCCTCCGTTGCTGCGAGATAGGAAGACACCGGCCATAGGGCGATAATGTATCTGCGCCGGACATCCCCTTTGGAGATAGGAGGCCCTGGCAGTGCGTGATAAGCGCATGGTGGATAGGGATAGGGATCGCTTTGAGTTTAGGAGTGATAGGAGGGGTAACCTGTGTAAGTCTGTGGAAGGGTGCATGGCAAATGAAATGCGTACTGCAGCGGTACCGGGGTAGCCTCTGGACCTGGATGGCACCATGCCCGACCGCGGTGTGGTTTCCTGCCTCGTGTGTGCATTCTTACTTGAGAAGGAGAGGATTCCGAACCCTCCCATCTGCCGCGGAATCTCAGTACAGGCTGACTGGGCCGTGACTGGGCGCAATGGGAGTGCAGTCTCGACCGCGAAACGTGACTGACCGGTGAACTGGGGTGATGGGCCTTGGCGAGCAGGGGGACAACATAGGTCGCGGTGCTGGCATCCAGAAGGCGGCGAATAAAACACGCAAGCGAGATTTGCGAAGATTCGCATGTCCCAACGCACGGGCCTCGCCCTCACGTTCGCCAAACAGCCCGGCGGAATAATAAAACATGACCGTAGCGGCGAAAGCTAGCCTGTTCCAAAATGGCAATCGCCTAAAACGTGCGAGATCTTGGGCGTTTGTGGGCTGGGCAAAAAGGGTAATGATGAGATAAGATTTGACTGTGAAAGTTTAGCACCGAAACGGGTGCAGTCACGCGTCACGGAAACTGGCGGGGTATCTTCCAAATGCGGCCAATCCGACGCCAGACCGTGACGCGCGCTGTGACGACGGCTGTGACTGACGCCTTTGTGTGCGATTTGGGTCCAAAATTGTGCAGTCATGACTCGGCAGGGCGCACCTATAAAAGGACCCTCCCCGTCGTCCACCCATCCCCGTCCTTCCCCACATCCCCGACGCCGTCCTCGACGATAAACACAACGGCGCGCTCATCTGCATCCCGCCCCCAAGGCTTCTGGTCATATCCACGGCGCCCCCATCCCGCCTCACCTCGCCCATCACCCCACCGGACACGACCATGTTCGAAGAGACAGAAGTGTGCATTCACTGCGGTAGACCGGTAGATGGGTATGTCTTCCTCGAGGTTCATTCGTGTATTCTTCGCTATTACGTCCCCTCCATCAATCTTTACGTGCCGCCTCGTGCCCACTTTTCCCGCTTCTATCCTATAACTACTTAGCCTTCGCGTCCGACCGTGCTCATACGCCCTCCCCAGCCTTGTCTACTGCAGCAGCGAGTGCGAGGCTCTTGACAGCGTCTCCCCGTCTGCCTCGAGTGCGAGCAGTGCATACCCATCGCCGTACCTCACCTCCATGAAGACAGGCACCCTCGACATCCCGGCCCTCGTGCCGTCCACGCTCGGCCATCGCGCCCAGCACTCTATCTCGTCCTCGTCCAACTCCTCCACAAGCTGGTCAGGCGTTACCGAGGAGGACGAGAACGAGCATTTCGTCTACGGCGGCGAGAGCACCGACATGCTCTCTGAAGGGTCCAAGTCCCCCGGGTACCTCTCCGGTCTCTTCTATGCCCGCCGTCCCGCGCCCACAAACCACCGCGCGATTGTTCCTATGCTACACCGGCACGCCACCTCCTCGTCGGCATCAAGCCTCGGTGTACCGCACAGTGTGCCGTCACCGTTCTACGCCTCCACCGAGGACGACGCTTCATCCGTCTGCATGTCGGAGCTCTCCCTCCACGACGAGAACGAGCGCGAGGGGACACCCAGCCAACGTCGTAAGCGCAACCGTGCGAGCCTGCCGGCCTACTTCTCCCTTCTGCAGGGTGCATCGACCGGCCCCTCATCTCCCATGTCGCGTTCACGCAAGGGCCCATCCGCCCTCCAGTCCATCTCGCGATCGTTGCAGGCGTCCCCGACGACACCGAAGGTGGCGCATGCAACGGTCGTCCTCACCAATGTCGAAGCGCACATCGAGAACACGCCCCGGGGTCGCGGCCGTCGTCGCGAGCGCGATCCGGAGGCTCGCTCCGCTTCGAGCCGCCGTTCGACCGCGCGCTCCCCCCTGCGTCACCACCACCTTTCCGCCGTCCAGCGCGCACGCATCGACAGCGTCGAGAAGGTCGCAGAGTGGGTCTCGAGCTCCCCTGTGATCAACATTCCCGGCCGCAGGAACAGCTCGCCGCCGCGCAAGCCCAGGTTCGTCGAGGCGCTCACTCAGGGCCTCCGCGATTGCGCTATCGCTAGCGACGACGAAGACGACGATGTTTCGAGGGAGAAGGACGCTGCCAGGGCGGAGTATGAGCGCACGCTCAGGGGCCGCAGGAGGGCCGAGGAGCTTGACGAGCCGCTCGCAGGCGAGGCACCAGGCTATGGCAACGGTCGTAGCGGCCTCAAAGCACGAGAGCGCGGCCGCGCCCCCACCGCACGCGCCATCGGTATCGCTGTCCGGTGATGGTCCTCCCCACCCCGAACGACGACGACGGTCCAAAACTTCCGCTCCGCCTCCCATCCTCTACTCAACTAGCATCGATCGGACATAGACCTTCCTCATCCGCCCCGCCATACCCTCGCACGCATCGCTCTCGCATCCTGCTCGTCTTCAAAATCCGGTCTCTGTCGTCGCTTTCGTCGTTCGTCTGTGTCTATTTCCCTGAACGGGATCTGTGTAGCAAAAAGCCTCCGCGCCTTCTCTTCTGGAATTTCCCTCCCTCCACAGGTCTCGTCTTCGCATAAAACACCCGCCTGTACATTGTATCTATCTTTGCAATCGCCGCATCACTTACATTATTCCCCGTTTTACAAAACCCAAGCATATACATTCATCGGACCCCGCCTCCGTTCCCTTGCATTCTCCGCATCAAACCCTCCATCCCACCGCTCTCATGATATGCATGTATCTTACACAAAGTACCTACTCACCCATACATCCAATCTATTACCACATGCACTCATGCATTTCACCCACACCTTCCACCGTCTGATCGTGACCGCCGTGGCGCTAGCCGGGTTTCGCAGCCCCCGCAACGTGTCTGCAGAGCGCATGGTCTCCGCAAGATGGTCCGATTGATGACAGGGTTTGGCTGGTACATGACTTCTCAACGTTTGTTGTCACTGCATTCCCGTGGAGCGTACAATCCGAAAATTTCCCCCTGATGAGTACAAACGGATAACAAAGTTGTGACCGGGTAACGATAAGCTTATCAAATGGAATATATCGATTTGTTACCCTTGTATGGGACGGCGTCTGATCTTGTATTGGGGGATCACGAATTGATTTCTTACCGCCGCCCTTTGACATTCCCCGCGACGTCAGCAAAACGACATCCTCTCTCCGACTCAGTTTCATCTCAGTCTCGCACACGACCACACGCGGCGCCTGGGTTATCAAAACGACACCGACAACACGACGGTCGACAACGTCCACGTCGTGCGCGGGTGGGGTGGGACGGCGTGGTGGCGTCCGCGGGAATACGGTCACGCATGTGCCGGCTGCAGTGCGCGATTTCAGGCCTGAGCAGACCCGTACCCGTGTGGGGCCCTGCCTGCGAGATCCGAAGCCTGCTCGACTGAACGTTCGATGGGGTGCGCGAATACCGCGAACGGGGCGCGCCTGCGTTCGTTTCGCCCCGGACGTGATGCTGGCGTGATCACGCCCGTTCCGAATGGTCTGACGAAGGCGGGTGGGGACGCATTGGTCAGTGGTCACCGTGACAGCAGCAGTCCGCAGTGGTTCACGCCGTGCGGGTTTTTATTCCATTTGTCACGCATGATACGACGCGCCTGTGGCGCCGGGTTTCGTTTGTTTTCGTGCTGAGCTGCCCATTTTCGACCGCCGGGGGTTCGCGCCGTAGCAGGATCACATCGTTTCGTCGCCAGGGAATGTTACAGCCTTCGGGAGCCCTGTGTTCGGGGTATTTTTGTCTCGGAAGTCGGTGGTGGGAGAGCAGAGGGCGCCGATAGGCAGCAGCGCAACTTGAAAAAGTCCTCTGGTGGCGCAGGTGACTGCGGGAGGGCTTTCGGGAGGAAATGGAGTAGACCAGGGACGACGCCGTCGCCCACAAGTGTTGAATGGCGATGATCCCATTCAATGTGCTCCGCATCGCCTCTGTTCATGCGTTGACAGGAGCAGCATAAGTTTAGCAGTGATGATGAACTTAGCGACATCTTGGACTTCGATACCGGTCAGAAAGAGGAATGCACCCTTGCTATAATCAGTTTTTGGAAAGAGTGTCACTGAACATGTCTTCTCGAACACCGGCAGATGCTCTATTAAACAGCGGGGAAAGTAAACTTCGAGGGTCGCTCATCAACGCGCAGACTAGCTACAGATCGCAATCACCGTCGCGTACTGTTTGAATAGGGAGTAACGAATAGATGTATTCCATTTGGAGTCCTATCGTTATCGAGTCACAGCTCCGTTATCAGGTTTGTACAAATCGGTCTCAAAGTCCGACGCTTTCACAGGGGCGAACAGGGGAAAGTCTTGCAAGATTCCCTCTGTGAATGGTTCACCGGTTCCAACGTGCCGGATGCAGCGCCGTCAGAGGCTGTCGAGAGGTTCCATTCACCAGGTTCATACGCCGTCGATCAGCTGGCCCACCCGCGGGTCAGCTGAAGCTCGCACTACACGTCGCCACATCACTCCTCTGGAACCCAGCGCCCGCTGGAATCCCGCTGGGTGACCTCTGGGGCCCTGAGCTGGGTTCTCTGGCTTCCAGAGTCCGAAAAAACCGCCGTCGCCAGTGGTGCGGACCTCTGGACTCCAGACGTCGGCGCTACAGAGGTGCCTGACGGCCATGTGCCTCGCTCTGCGGTTGCTCCTTTCCATTACTATGTCGTGCCTCAAGTTTCATACGGGCTCCTCCAAAACGCAAATGTTTTGGAAGACGGAGTAGCAGGAATAAATGTTCGCCAATTTTGATGCTATTTCTGCAAGGTCGCAGGTTTCAGAACTCGATGCTTTTCGTCTCATATCGTGTACGCTGGTCGAAGATTTGCCGCCCGTTCATTCTGGGATCCAGAGGCCAGCCGTCCGGATGCCAGCACCCTCTGGGTTCCAGGAGTGCAACACTCCGGGCAGCAGTACCTTCCGGAACCCAGCTGGCTGTGCGCTGGATGCCCGTGTACGAGCCTCTGGGTGCCAGGGGGGCGGATTTCCAGCTGGGTTCCAGACAAATGATGTGCCGACGTGTAGCTCGTCTGAGGCCTTTCGAAAACCAGTCCACGGCGGCCCCGTTGTTTGCCTATCAAGACCCCAGCCGCCGACGGCCCCGTCTCGCCACAGCGATAAGTAAATCATCCTGGTGGGTGTAATCCCCCTCAGCTGATGTCCAGCTGGGCGTCGCTGCGGCGGCGTCACGGGGCGCGGGAATATTCGAAATGCGCGTCCGGACACCTTACGTTGGGGGCCGCCGTGTGCAAATAAACCTGTGCAGACGTGGGCCGGCGGGGGCCGCTGGCACGTACGCATTTCAGGTAGGCGGCCACCCCATGGCGTCACGCTGCTGCGCCGGCGGCGAGATACTAAGGGATTATGAATTATATTGCGCGAGAGTGCGCGAGCTGGGCGTGACTGGATGCATCCGACGCTGCGTTCGAGCCCGACGGGTGCTCTAAGAGCGTCATGCGTTTTGACGCGGCGATGCACCCCCAAGCCGCCCTGCAGCGGCAGAGGCACGCCCCTGGCCGTTCCTGGATTGCCGCCCTCTCCAAGAGCCTGCCTGCACTGCCGCCGCGCGCCCAAAGTTGGATATGTGCCGAAAAACCCAGGGCTTGGCACGCTCGATACGCCCACCGATACCACCGATACCAATAGGAGGTCTATTCCAATCTGCGGGGGCAATACTCAGAAGGTTGTTCGAAAAGATAAAGCGTACCGAGAAAAAACCGATCGTAATCGACGGACCAGGCACGTCAGTGGGGAGTGCGGGGTAAATCGACATGTAGACTGTGTGTGCCTTGCGGCTCAAGATTGGCGGGGAGATGTCTTGCGGGGCGCTGGTGGAGAAAGCGACGGGTGGAGCGCGTTACGGTAGACAGCATGGGCGTCGGTGGTCCAAGATCCTACCGCATTATGTCAGAGCTCCGTCTATGGTAAACCAAACTCGAAGTGTACTGACATTTACCAAACGTCACCTATGACCCGTCGTAGCAGGCCTTATGACCAGCATGTCTCGGGTAGCCTCCATAGGTTAGGAGGGATGTAGCGAGTCGGATCAAGGATGCACGACGGCGCATCCTTGCAGCGGAAGAGTGGTGAGAGCCAAGAACCTTCGGTGCTCCGGAGAGAAACGGGGTAGGAGTGAATATGTCTACCCCTACAGACTAGACTCGACCGTAGAGCTCGAGTCCTGGTCTGGGAAGGCCGACCTTGGCTCGTGCGAAGATGAAGAAAGGCCAGGATGATGAACGTGCGTCTCACGAGTACATTGTCTGATACGTCTTGGGGGCGAAATCTTCTCGGCGAGAGTTTGCTCAGAGGCACCTGCAGCGTGACATTGTACGGTGTAGATGAAGTGTCACATCATATTGTGCCGCATCTGTCACGGGCTGGACAGACGAGGTTAGGAGCGTTTCATACTTGGGCCGTGTACCGCCCGCGCGTAGGACGTCATTGAAACCCCTTGCTCAATGTATCTAACATTAGACAGGGTTAATGCACACCATGCGAGGAACATAGTATGCATTGCTGGGACGCACCTCGCACAATCTCCTTCACAATTTACGCGTGCGGACCTGGGCACCGATGCTTTTAGACCGGAAAGGGTATGTTCAATGACATTTGGACTATATCAACAACTCCAAACACCCACCAATTAAATCATAGCGAATGGTTCCGGTAGCCTCCACGGATGGCGTTGGTCGTAATCGAGAGCTTGGCGTGTCACAGAGAGCTATAAAATTCAGCATACCCAAGGGCCGCCGGCTTATGACGGCGTAAGAGCGGGCATACCAAAGAGGTGAGAAGTGGAGTTGCCAGCAGACACTGTGCAAAACGCGACACCCTAAGTTTGCAGGGGTCTAAGGCCAGGTTCATGCCGGATAATTGAACGGAATCTACGCTGTGATGTTCCGCTTCATCGCTGACCTATTTTCCGGTTGTGTGACCACCTTCGGTCCTACACTGTTGCGTGGCGAACCGGATCGATATGAATGACGGACAGCGGCGACCGCAGGTAAAACCCAGGCAGGAGAGCGCACCGCCCCACGTATTACACCGCCAAAAATGCTACGTTCACCGTGAATTTATTGACTTTACGAGTTCAAACTGTAAGAGGGAGTCAGTACTGGTGAAATTCTGATGTTCGATGCACGATCTGACGACGCGGAGGGAGTGGGCTAGTGTGTGTGAGACAAAGCTGACCCGGTGGTTGATTATATCGCTTCAGGATCATGCTTTCAAGTGCCCCAACGAGAGACCCTGTTGTGCCCCTCGAGTGTATGCTGGGTGAGCGCGGGGTTCGTCTGTCAAAATGTCGGAAGACTTAGAAGTCTGTAGCCATTATATAATATTCGTTTGCGTGCTTGCCAGCGGCACTATAGTGTAGGGGTTATCACTCAGGATTTTGATGTCGAAGCAATTTCCTGAAACCCAGGTTCGAACCCTGGTAGTGCCTTGGGTGTTATGGATCGCGGCATTTTTTTCGACTTCCTATATTATACACCATGACAAAGTCGCGATTGTGCTCTGAATTCTATATATTCTATTGTTGAAACCTCGTTCTTGATATAGCGTGAGACGCGTACGACGTAATCCACATTGCATCAGCAATCTTTGTGTAACGCCCGAGCGACTCACAGCCAAACGCAACTTCATTTCTTGCACGCACTGCTTCTTGCATGTCCCACCGGTACGCTTGGAACTGGCTGCCTCAGAATTCTGCGATACTAGCGTCCTCTTCAGGATTCCTGCGTACTCACCGTAAACGCGGAAAGTGATGTCAGACTATGCCTCGACCTCGTCCCGACCAGCTTCACCTGTGGCAGACCTGCCTGCGATTCCCAACACAACACGGCCGTACAGATTTACTTGGGATTCCGTGAACAAACGACCTGGACCGGGCAGCGTGTCCGAGAGCACCGAAGGACGAGGCGGAGACTACATTGGAGTTACACTAGGGCCGTATGGAGAGGTTCACACACCGCTGACTGCGAACGTCGCTTTGGCGGGGGCAGGCCCGGCGGTGGGTCTTGGTGCAGACTGGACGAGCTCGGTGCACGGTTTCCACGGTGCGTTGCAGTGTACTCTGCCGCTGTATCTGCCTCACGCCGCCGCCCGCCTGCGCACCGCACACGCACGCGTACAGCGATCTCGACCGTGCTCAACAACCCGCACAAACGCGCCGCGCCGCCCAAGGCCCACTCTGCGCTGCCCGCCGTCGTGCCGACAGACCTTCCGCGGGTGCGCCGCAAGGACTTTGACGCGTACCTCAAGTCGGTCGCTCCCGAATGGGAACGCTTCACGCTCAACGCGGAGCAGGGGAGGGAAGGCGTGCCACGAATAGGCGACGCCAATGCCGCCGCTACGTCGACTGGAGACTCGGAAGAACCACGGACGCCGCGCCCTGGCCAGGGGAAGCCTCTGCCGCCTCTGGACTCTGTTCCCGATATGTTCTTCGACAAGGAGTTTAACATCGGCGACCCGAGGACATTCGCGGCTGTCACGCAGCACGACCCTACTACGTCGACTTTCTCAACACTGTCTGAGACTCTTGACCCGCAGACCTACCAAGCCGCCCTGGACACGCTTCCCTCGTACCTGGACACGATCGAACAGCATCTGATTCGTGAGATTTCCGCGCGGTCTTCGTCCTTCTTTGCTGCCTTGTCAAATCTGCAGGATTTGCAAGCCGAATCATCGACTTGTCTGACTCGGATATGCTCTCTGCGGAACTCACTCAAGCAGGTGGATGAGGGGACGGCGAAGCAGGGCCTCGAGGTTGTTCAGCTGGAAGGTCGGCAAAGAAATCTCGGACAAGTGCGGAAGGCTCTGGGCGAGGTTGGCGGCGTGGTCGAGATGCTAGGGATAGCTAGGGGCCTTGTCGGCGCTGGACAATGGGGCGAAGCGTTGGATGTAGTGGAGGAGCTCGAGATGCTGTGGGATTCTGACGCCTACCCACAGCAGGATACGGTGCCGGACGACACATCTTCCACGAAAGCAAACGAGAGTCCCAGAAAAGGTCCCAGCCAGAACGGACGGCGCTCACCTCTTCCTACGGTCGAAGAATCGCCCCCGTCAAGCCCCACACATCCGCCTCCGACCTCGGCACAAAGACCACGCTCTCGCTCACCATCCTCTCGCCCACGCACCCCAACAGCGCCACCATCCCCATCACTACGGCCACAGAACGGATCTGCCGTCCCCGTGAAGCCCAAGCTGTCAATATCGCTTCCTTCACTCCATGCTTTCTCATCCCTTCCTGAGCATCTACACGACCTGACGATACAGATAGCAACTTCCCTTTCGACCGAGCTGGTCTCTGTCTTGAGAGCAGACTTGCTGGACAGGATTGAATGGGCCCAGCTCCAACGAAATATCACCACCGAGAAGCAGATGACGTTCGAAGATAGGCTGAGGCCTCTATTAAATGCTTTGGTACGGACAGGAGCGGTATCAGAAGCAGTGGCTCAATGGAGAGAGGTCGTGTGTATGGAAGTAAAAAATATCGTCAAACGTGTGAGTACTCCCCATAATACCTCGAAAATCTTTCACGAACCGGTTTTAATCGGTCCTGCTTTGGTGCACATATGCGCGGATAGCTAACTTCCATTTGCTCAACTTTCCGTCTGACAGCATATTCCAATATTCGACTTGGGTGACGACTCGTCGGAAAATGTAGCAACTTCTCCCCCGTGGGTACTAATACCTTGGAAGGTCTTACAACTTCCTCAATGATATTTTATCAGGGCCGAGTCTGTCAAAACTATCAAGGATTTGGATCAGACCATATTCATGGACCACGCTCAAACTATGTATAACGCTTTCTTAAGCTCCATAGAAGGCATACAAGCTCAGAATACTGCCATTCTCGAGATTGTGGACGGCATTCGTGTGCGGTTCGTGTATACATTCGCAAGCCACGGCATAAGCTAACAAAACCCCAGACATCCAAGACCATCCATAGCTTCCGTCCAGGATGGCCCTCCACCATCGCCTTCGGCTGCCATATCCCCGTCCTTGCAGGAGATTTTATCGACTGCCGCCGAGTTGGCCAATGCGTGTGCTGCGCGAGTCCTCAATGTTCGCAGCGAGGAACACGCCAAACTCGAGCTTCGTTATTTCTACGAGCTGTTTGGCAAGACATGGGACTTCGTGGTTCGTAGTGAGGTCTTGAGCCGGAGAATGATCGTTGGATTGAGGGGAGCTATCGTTAGCCAGGTAAGTCCTTGCACCGTCTGAAGGGCGATTGTCTAACGCATTCCTCACCCATTCTAGTCCAAGACTTTCCTCCAGGCCTTCCACCAAACTCGTTTAAGTGCATCAGCCAAACTTGTTGAAGACGAGCAATGGACTCCTGCGGAGGTTCCTACTCTGGTACAACACATCGTTCAACTTATCGTTGACGCGTCGCTTCGGGACCCAATCGAGTTCATCTTCGACCCTCCACCACAACAGGCAAACGAAGACCCCAAATCCCCGCCGCCTCCTTCGCCGGGACCTGCTTCGCTAGGAGTCAATGGCGTCACGATTCAACCGTCTTCTCCTGTACCATCGCCGATGGTACCTCATCATAATCCTTCCTCCCTCTCCTCTACGAGTTCTGGTTCGCCCGCCAGCAAGCGTCGTTCAACCGCCCACAACACTGGAAAGCATCTGCTCATCGAGGGACGACACTTCTTCGCCGTGTCTGCTACGAACGAGGTCTTGATACTCCTAGCCGATTACTTGAAGGTTATCATCAACCTAGGGAGCCTGACTACCGACACCGTTTCGCGGATTATTGAGCTGCTGAAGGCGTTCAACTCACGGACGTGTCAGGTAGTGCTCGGCGCAGGGGCTATGAGGAGTGCGGGGTTGAAGAACATCACCGCGAAACACCTTGGTATGTTGATTGCGCTCCACAAAGCGACACGTTGGTTCTAATTCCACGTAGCCTTGGCGTCACAGAGCCTGTCCATCATGATTTCGCTCATACCGTACCTACGTGAGGCGTTCCGGAGACATTTGAACCCGAAGCAGGCGGTGATGCTTGTCGAGTTTGACAAACTGAAGCGGGTATGTGTTGGATTTGGAATATCATGGAAACGTACTGACTGCGGCACACTAGGATTATCAAGAGCATCAGAATGAGATCCATGCGAAGCTCATTGCGATCATGGGTGACCGTCTGAACGCGCACATACGTACTCTACAAGCTGTCAAGTGGGATGAACTCAAGGAGGGTGGCGGTATAAACGATTACATGGAGCTCCTCATCAAGGAGACTGTCACGCTTCACAAGGTACTATCCAGATACCTGTCAGTATCAGTTGTGGAAGTGAGTCAATTCTATCTCTTGACGCGTGTTAGTATTGACAGAATTCTGTTTAGTACGTGATGACCCAGGTATTCGCTGCAATCAACCATCGGCTGTCGGAGGAGTATGGGAACATCGAGCTACCCTCTCTTGAGGCAAAGAACCGGTTCGTGATTAACAGTCTGTTATGTCTCTATCAACTAACAGTGGTTTAGCATGCTGGCAGATGCGCGGTATCTTCATGAGAAGCTGTCTGGTCTCAAGAACGTCCGCGCCCCAACAGCCATGCTGGAGATCGTCGTCCAAGAAAAGCGAGTTGCGCCACCAGCATCTGCCGCGCTGCCGACTTCACCGTCCCCCGCCGGTAACACCCCACTAGCAGCGCCAGAGCCCAAATCAGGCTCCCGTTTTGCACACATGTTCGGCCGTGTCGACCTCAAGCAACGTACGGCGACGACGCCCGCATCTGCGCCACCAGCGCACAATTCGCTGAATAGCGATAACGAGAAGGCCCTGCCCAACCTCACCGCTTCACCCCAATCTCGGGGCACATCGCCTGCACCAATGTCGCCCATCACGAACGGAAACCTCAAAAGAGATATCGGGGCGCTGCTCTCGCCCAACGGTGAATACGTCGAGGAGCCGCAGAGCATGAACGGCGAGGACCTCTTTGCGCCACCACCACCGCCCAAGTCCCCATCCATGCCGGTACCGATGCCCGATAGTAGGCCTGGCAGCAGACCTGGGAGTCGGCCGCACTCACCGCTACCGCGCCCGGAACCTATACCCCTGCCTATGCCGGAGGACGAGTCTGACTAGGTCGGCGCCTGGTATGTTTGGTCTGTTTGTGTTGTTTCGGACACTGGAGTCTAGAGGTATTGCACAGTATTGTAATTGGATTGCGTTTGATTCGAGGAGCTTGGTTGTGATTGTTGAGGGCGCAGCTGGGTACGTTACCCCGACGGTACTCTGGCCGAGGGCGCTGGAGATATCGGGCGTTGGGAGCGAAGTGTTCGAGTGGGAAGTGTGGCCGCCGAGGCTGAGTCTGGCGAGCTGCAGCGAGGTGCCAGGGGAGAATTGTGTGAATTTATTGGCCATCGATACTCGTGGTATCCGGGTGTGCCGCTGCAGAGACTGCTGCTGATTCCAGTATCGGATTGCTAAATAATTCAACGCACGCCGCGCGCGGCCTGTGCCCTCCTCATGTCTTTCGCCTCGACCGCCACCCAGATAGTCTGAACGCCGCCGCACTCGACGAGCTCGCCCCCGAACGCAGCGCAGAGGGGCACCCCGACGCCAGAACCCGACCCCGTGCTACGCATCGTCACAATTGATTCACACCACCCCAGTTCGCCGCGGGGCGTCGTCCCTTCGACCTCATTACCAGCGGGCCTCCCTCACCCGTTCTCAGCTCCGACCACCACCCCCGCAGGCAGCGGCGCGCCGTTCAGACGGCCCCAGCAGCCCAACACCGCGACCACCAGCCTCGTCCCCGCGACCCGCAGCCGCCTCGATCTCGAGCACGACGACGAGTGCGTGTCTGAGCCCTCGCCTTTGTCTTTCCTCCACCCGTCTGCGCGAGCCCACCCGCCCTCACCGCCGCACCGCGAGCTTGACCCCGACGTACACCGCGCACGCAAGCGGCCCCGTGTCGATAGCCTCAGTTCCGTTACCTCTGCCGAACGCTCGCTCCTCCCAGACGACCCCTTCTATCCGCGATCCATGAGACTCACCGGCACCGACGCCGACTCGATGCTCTCTGTCTCGCCCGACGACACGCCCGAGGCAGGGCCCTCGACCCCTGCGCCGTCCAATGGACACAACGGTATTGTCAAGGGCAATGGCTTCTCCGCGCCGTTTGCGAACGGCAACGGGAAAGCGCTTCTCGACGGGCACAGGCCAGAGAAGCAGCGTATGTCTGTGGCGAAGGTCTCGCTACCAGGCACGACGTTGTACGACGATTCGTATGTGGACAGAGAGGAGTTTGTGCGGTTAGTTATCCAGAGTCTGAGGGATGTCGGCTACATGTGAGTCCCTTTCGTCGACCTCTGTATCCCTATTCATTGTGGTGCTGACTTTGCTAGTGAATCTGCTGCGACCCTCGAGGCCGAGTCCGGTTATACTATGGAGACCTCCGATGTCTCCAAGTTCCGCCAGTGCATACTAGATGGAGACTGGAGTAGTGCAGAGGACATCTTCGTTCGTCTGGGACTCTCAGATGAAGACAGTCTTTGGGTACGGTCTGGTCCGAATCTTTTGTCTCTCTCCGTCCTGAGCTGTGTTTACAGGAAGCCAAATTCCTCATCAGCCAGCAGAAATATCTTGAGCTGCTTGAACAGGGAAAGACGGCCGCTGCTCTGAACATACTGCGAAATGAGCTCGCGCCGTCGAGTCCCGATCTTGAGCAACTGCATTCGTTATCCAGGTCAGCACCCCGAGATTACGTCAGGCTTCTTTGTACTCATGATTTGCTTTAGTCTCCTAATGTGTCAGGACTTAGACGACCTAAGGCAACAAGCTGACTGGGACGGTGCAGGTGGAGCCTCAAGAAGACGCCTCCTTGCTAACCTTCAACGTAAGTGCATGCAACAATCACAATTTTCGATGCTAATTGCTACGCCACAGGATTTATACCATCGTCCGTCATGATACCACAACGACGCTTCGCCGCGTTACTCGATCAGGCGAAGGAATACCAGCAGGAGCGCTGCCTCTATCACAATGCACCGACAAATGCGCGGACGTTCTCATTATATGCCGATCACAGGTGTGACAAAGATGCCTTCCCCCGCGTAACAACAGCGATTCTCCAGATTCATGAAGACGAGGTATGGGGCTTGCAATGGAGTCACAGTGGGAATTATCTTGCGACAGCGAGCAAAGATAAAACCGCCATTATATGGCGAATAGGCGTAAGTATCGCGTTACTCGGTCACATACTTGGCTTATGGGAACTATCAAGTCGGATACCAACCCAGAAACACGAGAATATTATGCACAACATATCTTGCGAGAACACAAATATCCAGTAGGATGCGTAACATGGTCGTTGGACGACCAAATATTACTTACCGCATCAGAGAATATGATTCACATGTGGAACTCAAAAGTACGCACCGGCAGACGATTCCGAAAGGTCTATATACTGATGGAAATTCCCAGACCGGTACACTTATCCGGGTATTGGAGGGCCATCAGGATGTCGTGACCGCTCTGCATTGGTTGCCAGACAGCTCTGGGTTCATTTCGGGCGGTCTCGACAGAAAGATTATATTATGGGTATGTTTCGGTGCCACGATCCGTCTTCGCTACGGGTACTGACTTCCTCGCTCCTGAATCTCTCAGGACATTGACGGGAAAATGCGGGACACCTGGGGCCGGACGCCGATACGGGTGACCGATCTAGCTATCACCCCGGATTTCACCAAGCTGGTGGCGATCGGGATGTACGACCTCCCCACACCATTACCGGCCGCTGGTGCTCAGCCAGCAACCGAGGCACCAGGCGGGGGTACAGCTACGCCACCAGCGGGTGCAGCTGCGGCCGCGACTGGGATTAGACAGTCTGAGAACAGAGTCATCGTCTATGACTTGCTCACCAAGCAGTTAGAGACGTGCGTACATAGGTGCACTCTGAATTCGCATGGCTCGGCGCTGATCCGACACTTTTTTTCTTGCAACAGGTCGGTACGGATGGAGGGCGAGTTGACAAGCGTCAAGGTCTCGCACGACTCTCGCTACGCGCTGATCAACCGTGCCTTGGACACCTCCGGTTCACACTGCGTGAGTATGGGCGTTATGCCTGAACCAACTTGTTGAATGAACACTGATCACATGCGACCGTGCATAGGAGATCCACTTGTGGGAGATTAGCACCGGGAAGACGGCGCACAAATACATGGGACACAGACAATCTCGACATGTCATACGGAGCTGTTTCGGAGGCGTGGATGGGAATTTCATCGTGAGCGGGAGTGAGGGTACGTGTTTTTACTCTCCATTTAGTGTCCGAGTTCTCTCGGCACCCTTTCCTCTGCAATTCCTGGCGCTCGCTTCATAAGACGGTGGCTGACTGCGGTCCTCTCTAGATGGCAACGTGTACGTATGGCATCGAGACACGGGCACCCTGCTCGAGTCACTGCCGGGGCACGGCAGTGGTAGCGTCAACTCAGTTGCTTGGAACCCGCGCAACGAGCGCATGTTTGCGTCCTGCTCGGACGACCACACGATCCGGGTTTGGGAGTCGCATCCGGCCTTTGTCAGCGGGGCGGTTGCTGCGGATGTAGAGGCAGTCGCCCAGGAGGATGCAGGGCCGAAGGGGAAGGGGAAGAGCAGAGAGCAGTGGGCCGACGACATATTCGGCGCGCCGTCAGCATCGGTGTCGTCGGGATACGGCGCAAGCATAGGGATGGGCATGACCTCCGGCATGGGCACATCACGATCATTGTAACATACTCGACCACGTCGAGGCTGGATTTTTCACGGTTCGTACAGGCTTTGGATCTCGCTATTCACTGACTTCCTATCACCCTCATTTTACCCTCGCACACTCACATCTTACCATAACCGCAACTACCATCCTTTACCTTAGTCTCGTCTTCTTGCTTTGCTGCCGTCACGCCCACCATTCCATCGCCGCCCCCACCTTCGTAGCGCCTTTTGCTGCTACTCTCGCAATTTAACCGACCCCCAACGACCCGTCGCACACTTCATCCTCAACCTCTCGCTGCATCGACATCCAGGATCTCTTGCTCATCTCAATGTACCCTCATAGCCATAGTCGCCGCTGGTAGCATGTTCACATAGAGTTGTTACAATATAATATTAGCCATGGACCTCTGACCACTGTACCTCTACTCTTTCGTCCCATCGCGAGAGGACCTGGCCAGTTAACTCAATAGTGCGTGTGACGCGTGTGACGCGTCCTCATTGACCCGTCACGGGACCGCGTTAGGAAGGCGCCCACGGTTCGATTGGCTCGAAGATCGACTCCCACAGGGAGTGAAGTGCCCATTCAAGAGTCGGATTTTTCGGCTGAGAACTTGTAGGCCTTTCATGCAGTCCTCGGAAGATGGTTTGTATACCGGTGGGCATAATCTCGTATGTTTTAGCGGTATGTCCGAGCCAAGCTCGAGCCAGAGCTTTTCGTTAGCTTTTCGGGGTTTGTTTGCTGACGTCCAAACCTTGCCAGGTTGTGTCAAGTGCCTGAGGGCGAAACTTTCTCCGCACGGACCTCGTCGGACATGAAAACGCTCTCAGCACCATACCTGAGGCGTAGCAAAATAGTGCAGCCGACGTGTAAAGCGGAACAGTGCGGCGAGGGACGTCGAAAATCTCCACCGACGCGGTCATCGACATACAGAGGTGTACCTCACTCACGCCCTGGCAGGGAAGGCCCGTATGTTTCCGGGCAGCTTCGTGTTGAACAGTGCGAACCTGCGGTATGCTCTCAGCAGTGGGCTTCCAGCCGACGGTCGTGCGTGCGGGGGTTCGATGATCGAAGTGTGAGTACACGACGTACTTTTAGCTTGTCCACGTACTCATGGGCCTGAAATGACACACACGCAGAGCCTAAAGTAGCCGCTGTTGAGATGCATAGATCATATTGGGGTGAATGAGGGGAATCTTACGTTAATCAGTGTTTCTGTGCCTCTGCGACATATTCGGGCGATCTCCAACGCCACCATGGAGGCTTCAGCGAGATTTCGATTCGTTTAAAGTGTATTCGCTCCACGTACGGACGAGGCTCGTCGGGGGGGATAATAGGGGCTCCCTGGTACGCATCTCGGATTTCTACACTACCCGTTGAACATCCTCTCATTTGTCCAAACATAGCGGGCGCAATCCCGCACCACCGCACCGGGTACTGCCCATTTACTATGTCGCAAGCATCCGGGCTGTCAAACTAACTCCACTGGGTGTACGCCGTTCGAAGGCGCTGCGGAGGACTCGACGCTTCTCGGTGTTGTCTCCGAAGTTCTTGCTGTGAAAGCCAGCGTGGTGGGCCGGCCCAGCCTGTCCAGAAAGCGTTCAGCTCTGACGCCACAAGCGGCCGACGTTGTCACTTCAGACTGCCAGGGGCGACGAATCCCGCTGGCACAGCTCTTTGCGGAGACGGGGTGCCACCAGAAGGCGCACTCCTGGGGCTCTGGAACGCACGCCTAAAACTGGCAGTGCCCACGCTTCGCACGGGCATCCCAAAGGCTATCGCGGGCGTGTCCCGTTCAGCCACACCAAAGAACAGGGCCGCCCCCGTTCTGCTCGCGCTGCGGCGTGCCTCGAGGTAGTTCCGCGCGAATTCCAGCCAGCGCCGTCGTACGAGGTGTCCTGGTGTATTCCCTGCCTCGGTGTATTTTTCCTCGCGAGGTTCCCAGGACCCGCCTCGCTCTGCGATTCAGTCGTGCTCAGGGCCGCCGGGCACGTCCCACAGGTGGTGATAGCGTCGCTGTGCCGTCACGCCTGGCCGCGACATTAAACCTTGTCGTACGTGCTGCGGACGGTGCACTGAGAACGGCAACCCCGCCAAAGGCAATGGCGGGGACAGCGTCGTGCGCGGAACAGACCCGAAGGTCGCGCGGATGGGAGCAGAGGGTGCGCGATCTGATTGAGCCGTGCGACGTTTTAACCGTGGTAACGCCTGCATGAAGTCTAGTGCATTCGCCCGTCCGTGGTCAAGGATGCGAGACGACATTGGCCCTGCAACGCTTACTTGCCCACCGTACCTCACCCCGCGCGGTTCGTTGAATGGCTGGTGCGAAAGATGAACACCGCACTGTGCTAGCCGCGTCGTGCCCGAGATCGACATTGCGCCGCGGATCTCACAGTGTGTTGATTTGAACACCCAGAGGTCGGATGTCTGGGTAGAGATGCTATTTGAGATACAGTGTCCATCACGCTCGTACACGTTCCAAGATACGCTACAGCACAGACGCACACCGACGTCAACCCATTACGTATAAACACAGATAGGTGGTACAATATTACTTATCAGCATCTGACTCCTTGAGGGTATAGATGTACATTGGTGGTAGGTGGAGCATGCACAGACTGAATGCGATGGCGAAGATCGAGGGCGGTATGTCTGACCACTGGGCGAGAAATGTGCACGATGTCACAACGGACAGCAGGCGCAAGGCGGGCGGGGAGACACGGGTCGTTGGACTCGTGCGAAGGGCCGGTGAGGGAAACTATCGACAAGGGCAGCGCTGCCGTCATGTTCTCGATCGCATGGCGGTTGATTGTGTGGGAAGCTGTGAATAGGCACGATGCTTCGGCATAAACAGGGATGTCATGGGATCTCTGCGCGCGGCTGGTGCTCTTAATGTGCCTGTCCGAGTAGCGTTGGATGGTGGCGAGCCTGGAATAGGTCGAGGTGTATCTATAGCCGGCGGGTTCTTTGACGGACTGGTGGTGTTGCTCGAGGAGGTGGGTGTGGGAAGTGGACGGCCAGAAGCTGGCGTTGAGCTTGAGCTAGGCGTCGACAAGACAGGTCGCGGCGCCTTCGGAATAGATGATACTACGACACGGGTTCCAGATTTGGTGGGTGCGGCGGGCGTAGACGAGTTCAACGGAGGAGATGTTGCGGTGGCGGTAGTGGTGTTGCTGATTCCTATAGCAAGAGAACGAAAAGTCTTTGAGACGGGCATAGTGGGGGCCATGCGCGCCCCATAGATTCCTTTCTGAAGCTTGGCAGAGTGTGCGATTGTCTTCTGTAGGAGAGTTCTCGGAGGTTGCGTTTGTCCCCCTGTAGGACGAGATACCCCATTTAGTTGTGGCCATGGACATAAACGAACAACTTACAAGTGCCGCGAAAACGCTTTGTCGGTGGGACCTTATCAGTGAATTTAATCTGTGAGTCTTTCTTGCGCTGTTCTAGCTCTTCGCGCTGGTTGCGCAGTTTGGAACCCACGGCCTCGAGGCGTTGTACTTCTAGCTCTCGTAGAATCTGCACGAGGAAGTCTAATTATGGGACGAAGGTGACAAAGCCTGAGACTCACGAAGAATTCTTCACGCCAGGACTCGGGTTCAGCATCAGCATTACGTTGTTCAGCAGGGAGGGGATATGAACGAAAGCACAGTGCTTTCCAGAGGTCTGGTAACGGTAAGTTTCGCACGTCTGAGACTTCAGAAGACCCGTACGTACCCGCGGTAACGTTGGCGAGAGACTTAAGTAGACAAGAGAGACCCGTGGGTGTGAGACGGAATTTTGCCCAAATGAAATACAATGCGGACTCACCGGGGTTGCCTGCTCAAATCGCAAGAGCGCCTCTGGCGAGCAGTGCTGGAGGATGGGCTGGGCCAGCACTAAGGGCATGTTGTCGCCTAGGCTGCAGTAACCTAGGCTCCCGTAAGCTGTCCGTTTATTTCAACATACGTTGGGAGGCTCACTTTCTACATGTGTGGCTGCGACTGCCGACGCCAAGCGGATCGAATCAGGACTTCCGCTGCGACGGCTAGCACACTGCAGGACTCACCGCGCTGGCAGAACTCGACAAGCGAGGGCACGTAGAACTCTTGCGAGTCGTCGTCGTCGGACATGGCGAAAACAAACGGAAAACAAACGCTGCGCGAGAGAACAAAGCGAAATGAGGCCGCTGAGAGATGTGAAGTGGTCAACAGTGTTTGGCGCGCGCAGTGTTCCGGCGATGCGTGCCGGATTAGGCAGCTCGCACAGCCCGGTGCCGGTGCTTCCCCCCATCATTCCGCGAATGGAAGGTGTGTAGGATGGTGGAGAGTTTGATACAGCACGGGGGCCCGCGCAGATGCGTTCGTACTCTCGGGACGTGCCTGTGGTGCCGTCAGGGCATCTACGATGGGCACTCACACATCACACCAGTGCACGGGAGCCCGCACGATGCATACGGCAGTGCCCTCGACGTTACGACAGCGCTCACGAAGAACCTGCCCGCCCTCGCCTAAAACACTGAATGCCTCCGTGCCGGCGACCTGAATTACCGCGTGAGACTTTCTCAGCTCTCCGCCCTGCGTCGAGCGGTTTCCCGCATAAGGGGTCTGGCAGTACACCGCCTGTTCTCAGCCGAGTGTTGCTTGATTGCTCGTCCATATGGGACAGCTCAGATTGGTTGATAATACTCGCTGCAAAGCGAGGGCACGCCGCAGAACTCGCGCAATCCGCAGCGCTGAGGTACCTCTGAGGCACGCTAGCGGCGGCTGCGGCATTGCAAACTATCCACAGATTCTAAAACCACGCTTCTCTAGGACCGGCTTGGCAGAACGTAATTCGGCAGGTTTGGGGGCCGCTCCATAGTGTACGTACAGCCCTCTGTGCCTGCATGCTTTTCATAACGCCGGCGACACCTTAACTATGAGCTTGTGCATAATGACTTCTCATTGTGAGCGGTGATATCGGGGTATGAAGGTAACAACGGCGTACGATTTCAGTATTTTACGACGACATATGGACAGTTCTTCATTGGCTACGAATTTGATGAATACCAGAGCATACCAACAAAGCGTACCCTCCACTGGGCTCCCTGATCGGGGTGTCCCACGAAACAGAGTTGGTTCCTCGAGGCCTTCCTGTCGACGCCGTCAAGCGCGGCCACGCACAATTAAGGCAACGGTATCCGTCCCGCCTACAGCACTCACGCTGCGTGTTACGACATGGCTGTCGGGCCCAGCGTCACCTCGACTCCCCGCGCGGGAAAACGCCATGGCTGTTCTAAGATTGCCTGCGACGCGTTCTCAGAGGAGCGAGCGACGCCTGGAAGCGGAATGTCCGTCCCCGGCTAGCCCCCCTTGCGCCTTGCCATCATGCGCGTTGGGAACAGATTGGGCGACATAGCACGGACAGCACACCCGTGGGTGCCGCCTGCCTGCGCGTGCATATATACCCCTACTCCCTGTGCTGCCTGATGTTTGAGGCACCCGCTCAGCTCGCACCGCATCCCCGCCACTGCAACCCCGCCATGTTCTACTCGCCCACACAGGACGTACAACGTCCGACCCATCCCAGACTCCATGTCCGTGACGCCAAGGACGCGCACACCGTGTTCGAAGCTGTCCGACAAGGAATGCTCCGACCCGTCGTCCGACGCCTCAACGAACTTGAGCGCGCGACGTACATCCAGTCCGGATCGATATTCGTCTGGGAAGAGAGCGACGACGAGATGGGCCTCAAACGTTGGACCGACAACCGAGGTTGGTTCTTCTGTGACTCTGTCGCTCGTCCGCTGACGCAATAGGGTTCCCGACTCCCAGCGTGGTCACAAAGTCGCATGAGAGAGCCGTATTTGTTTTACGACGAAAAAGTCTCGAGTGACGAACCATCTTCGCCGCCGGACCACGGTGTCAAGTAAGCCAGAGCTCTTCTTCGCAGGAGTTCCTCCGGCTAACACGCAGCAGGTCGTACCGCTTTGTCGAGGGTCCGTCACGGACGTGGTCTTCGTCAGCCCAGTCCCACTACGACCGGAGCGATAGACATCCGCTTGGCCTCGTGAAACAGGCGTACTCCGCCTGGGTTGTCGATTCTGTCAATGCGAAACCACGAAAATGGCACTTGACTGCGTATTTTACGTATTCCGACCTGCCGGGTATCCCAACGATAGACCAAGATCCGTTGTTGCGAGGGATCCCGGTGCCGCCAGGGGTATACAGGAGTGGGAAGGCAAGGTCGCGGAATTCCGACGCGTCCTCGTCCGGCTCGTCGTCTCCCCCACGAGCGATGACGCCTGCGAGCCCACCGAGTCGCCCGAGAACAGACAGCCTCGTTCTTCCATCGATACACACCGCGATTGCGCCTTCTCCGATGAACGTGCACGGAAGCCATCATCGACAGCATAGCGCGCGGTTGGCAGAGGATCAGAGGATGATACAGATGTTGAATTCACGACCTATCCTGTAGAGCATTTCACCTATAGATTGGGATTTTGGTAGTCATTTACGGGTATCGCGAGCATGTCGTACATAGCACTTACATACATCTGAACCTGCAAACATCAGAGAGGCGTCAACCATTGACACTGAGCCTAAAATATTCCCGGCCCTGGATTTGCATACATGCCTCTCAACCGGTGTACACGCGTCGAACTGGCCGTAGTAACACAGCTTTGGCGTGATACATTGCTGGACCGTGTCAGGCCCAGCGTGTTCAACTCTTTCTGATGCATCCGAGGACTCCGTAGCGCCTTGTGCTTATCCTGACGGGGTACTCGGGGACGAACGGTGACCGCTAAGAAAGGATTCGATATTACAGCTTTACAAGGTATACGAAATTGGGTCGCACTTTCGAAATCGGGCTCAGTCTTCTTCGTCCGAATCTTCCGCGCCTTGCTGCTTTTCGCTAGCGTTCATGGCGCCCAGGAGGTCGTCCGACTGGCCTTTCTGTGCCGCTAGCCGTTGCCCTGTAGAAATAGGATTAGCATCCTTGTGGAGACGCGAATTTGGTTACGCACGAATAAGCGTGTGTACCGCTTCCTGTGTTCTTCGGTCTAGCTTCGCCAGTTTCTTCTCCAAGTCTCGCTTGAGGTCCCAATTTGGCCGCTTAGGTGCGATGTTATGCAAGTCCTACGTTGCTCTATAAGTAAGAGGTGACACTAAACGTTTGTAAAACTCACAAGTTCCTGGGCCCTGCGTTCCTCGTCCTCCTTGATGATCTTCTCTGCGAGACCGTCAATCTGGTTCTCGACTGTGTCCATCTCAACGTCCTCGTCTCTGTCGTGCTTCTTCAATGTTCGTGTCTCCGGATCAAATGTTCGGTGCTTGACTACAGGCTCTAGTTGGCTGAAATAAGTGAATAAGGACAACGCGAGCGTGTCAACTAGTTTGCAACTCACCTTTCATCGACTGCTTCTCCGGCCTTTCTTTTCCGCAAAGCCAGAAGACGGGACTTGCGGGCCTCTGACGCTTCTGCCAAGGACATGACTGATGTGGTGTGGATGGGGAGTGGAGTAAATGAGTGTAGGACGAGAGTGAGTGCAGGACAAGAGGTTGCGAACTCGATCAACGCGACCAGAAAGGAGGTCAACAAATGAAATCATTATCGTACTTACCTCGCATTGCTCTTATAAGCGCCCATTCACACCAGGTAACAATAGGAGTAACGATGTTATACTTACCATTGAGGCGCCCGTTTCACGTACTTTCACCACGACACTCAAGAAATACCGGTTTGCGGGTTTCATTCACCACATGGAGAGGCCATGCTGATCATGTGGAATCAAGACATTTGAGCCACTCACCAAAATACGACGGAGAAGCAATAAACTCCGGCTGTCGGTGCCGCGAGGGCCCTGATTCACGCCATGATTACAGTAATCACACTTTACCTCCTACCCTCACCATCTCCACTTCGCTACAGCGGCCGTCGAAATGAGCGTAGACCATCATCTGAAACTACGGCAACAGCTCATCGCTGAAGACAGAGCGAAACGCCCTGATCAGGACAACTTACAGGAATTCAGCGCACTCCATGCACGGGCTGACGCGATTGTACGACGGATTCGAGCCGAGGAAGCCATATCGGTCTGGGGACCTGACAACCACGCATTTCACGGTGAGGGAGATGCTACCCATCTCTTCCCAGGGATGGCTTTCTTGACAGGTACGCGGTTCTGGCCTCTCACCCGACTTGGTATTGACGTATGGCTCAGCGCGCGAACTCATTATTGGGACGCGTCTCTTCAAGATCATGACCAAGGTAAACCAATCTAGGGACAACTTCCAAATCTCGGATGCTCAAATAAAATGCAGATGCCAAAAGGCGCGCTTCTACACGCGCATTTGGACGCGACAGTGAACGCGCAGGTCCTGCTGAACCTTGCCTTAAAACATCCCATTATCCACGTCCGTGCATCAGGAAAAATTACCTCCGAGAATCTGTCCCACGTAGTCCCGGAGTTCCTGCCCGCTCCCTCAGAGAATCTCTCCGGATTCTCGAGTCTGACAGACCCATCCTATGAAGTCGACACATGGGTCCCCCTCCAGAGCGCAAGAGAGAATTTCGCGCCCGAACTCGGCGGTCCCCGTGGGTTCGACCAGTGGATCCACGGAGCTTTGACCATCAGCCCCTCCGAGGCGTACAGAACGCATAACACGACTTCGAAGGTCGGTTATGTCCGCCACGAATAGGCTGTTCGCGCTCATCCTTCTATAGATTTGGGACAAATTCTCGAAAACCTTCATAACTGCGGATGTGAGACTCTTGAGTCGCCCCAATTGCCTATGCTTACGGTCTATGCTAGCACCTCATTTCCTTCATGCCGATCTGGAAAGAATACATTAGGGAATTCTTTTTGTCCTCTGTCGAAGATGGTATATCGTACATTGAAGCCCGGATCAATTTTTGGTACAAGTAAGTAGCTATCTTGTCTTCTTCGGCCGCATCTCATCCCCTTCATAGGACTATGTTCGGTGCAGATGGGCAGCGGAACATCCCTCATCGGGAATGGTTAGTAGTTTTTGACCAGGTTCTGAAAGACGTCAAAGCGGAACTCAAGGAGCAAGGACGCGAAGACGAATTTGTAGACTGCAGAGTATGTCTTTTCTCCCTACCTATGTGTGCGTCCTAACGGCCGCTAGATCATCTACACCACCCTTCGGTTCATCTCGAATGATGAGTTAAGATGGTACATGGAAGACTGTATTGCCTTGAAGAAAGAGTTCCCTCATCTCATCGTCGGTATGTGGTTAAGTCGGCTATGGTAAACTCAGGATCTCATTTATTACCAACAGGCTTCGACTTGGTCGGTCATGAAGATAGCTTAGTGCCGCTCATAGATTATATCGAGCCACTTACGGAGTTCCCGGAGATGCAGGAGAAAGCTGGCGTTCATATCCCGTACATCTTCCACGCGGGCGAGACACTGGGTGACGGGAATGCGCCAGACTCAAACCTGTACGACGCCATCCTACTGGGTACGAAACGTATTGGACATGGGTTCGTGAATCGCTTAGCTCGAAAAATCAACTTTTCATAACACGTCTTCACGACACAGGTTTTCGATGATCAAGCACCCAAAGCTCATGGAGATCTGTAGAGAGAGAAAGATTGCGCTTGAAGTCTGCCCAATTTCGTAAGATTCCTTTACTTCATCTATCTCTCAGAAATTCACCTTCGCGGCATCTTCTTCTTAGCAATGAGATTCTGGTGCGTACGTTCTCGAGCATTCACCCTCCCAAGAACTAATGGAATTTCTTCTAGCGTTTGACCTCCTCGATGCCTATGCATCCACTCCCTGCGTTGATGGCGCATGGAGTACCTGTTGCGCTCTGTTCAGACGATCCAGCAGTGTTCGGGAACATGGGACTCTCCTACGATTACTTCCAAGTTTGTTTCTCACCGAGATTTCCCTCGAACAAACTGATAACCATTACTTGACAGGTTCTGGTAGCGAGCGAGATCAACGGATTGCACACTATGGGATGCTTGGCACGCGATAGCTTGAAGGTGTGTTGTAGGACTTCCGTTCTAGGATTATTTTTCTAAATTGCATTGCGCCAGTACTCGACGATGAGTGATCAGGAAAAGGAACGCGCTGGTGCTCTATGGCAAAAGCGGTGGGACGCATTCATAGAATGGGTCGTCCGAGAAGAGGGTCTATCATTGGCGGCCCCAACAAAGCTCGCCAACTAGATAGAAATGCACTGGTGTCCCGCAAAGTGTATTGATACCGGAGTCTTGGTGTAGTTGGAGATTTGACCGAGTGCTTCACGATAAGTATGGAGGTGAATAAATCATGCAACATAAGTAGAACGATACAACACGGGACATCAAGCAAACACCTTCGAAACAGCGAGCTCGTCTTCTGGTCTCCGTCTGCCCTCTTTGCGACCTTCGCGCTCCTCCTCTGCCTGTTTTCGGTTTCCATACTTCTCGCCCTTCTCCCGCCTTATTGCAGAGCGTACCACAGCAGGTGACACAAATTCTGCGGCGGACAATGTTAGATTTGGAGGTGCGCAAGGGAACTGGGGGCAGGTACATACCTGGATTTGAGTACACCGTCGTGCCGCTGAAGGCACCCTCGAAGATGCGGATGGGTGTAAGGACAAAGCGAGGGCCAATCTCGATCAGACTGGTTTGAGGAGGGCCATTTGGTTGTAATGGGTCCTTCTCTATGATCTGTGGCACAGACTGGTGAGGACGAGAAACGACGGTATGATGACAGCCAACGCACTTGATAATTACGGAACCAAATTTTGTCGTCTAGGATAGAGAAGGATAGTATATGGTCGATGAATGGTTTCGCTTTCCGTGCTTGTGGTGGGACACCGAAAATCTGGGCGGAGAGAAGCCATTTCATAAGAGTAGACAGAACAGAGGCGGATCCGACGTACGTGCGTGAAAACCTCCTTGGTCAGCTTTCCCCACTCCGTCTGGTCGAACGCTTTGTCGAAGCTGAGCAACCCCCGGCTTCCCTTCAGGCAATTTCCGGTCATCTTGAGCTCGTCCATTGTGTGCACGTTCTGTACGTGCATTTTGATACTTGGGCCGTTGGGTGTCTTCGCAGCCCACATGTACAGGTCTTCGTGCCTCCGTGCCTCGAAGTAGAGGGCGTTATTACAGTTGTTGAGGTCGGCGAGTTCGGGGAGCAAGTGGAGGTGGTTCTTTGAGTCGAGCTTTGCGTCTACACAGCCAGTCAGTCAACGACCACGCTAGTAACGGAATTCAACCACGTACCCTTCTTTACGTGGGGTAGCAAGGCTTCTAGGTCGTTCATGAAATGGCGCATGCGATGGGTGATTCCGCGGGAGGACAAAAGTAATACTCGCTGCTTATTTCTGGGTTTCTTCTGAGCGGGCACCTCGTGCACCTCCATCTCCTCCGATTTTCGCTTCCCCTTCCCCTTTGCATCGGCCTTCTGCGCGTTTTTCTGTTGTGCTTTGAGAACGGAAGACATGGCTGGGTGATATGTCGAGAACAGAAGGCGGAAAGTGAGCCAGACGCCCAATACTTTTTAGGCACGTGAGCGGCTTTCCAAAAAGGGAGGTGCGCGTACGCGCGAGCGCCGGCGACGCGAGGCGCGTGAGTTCTCCGCGACTTGCTCTCCAACGCCCATCTCTGCCATGTCCGACGACGAGCTCGGTGGGTCGGAAATTTGTGGAAAATACGATGAATAATGCTTAAGCCTTCGTACAGGTGGGTATGATCGTACGACACCCAAACCAGCCGCCCCAGCACAGCGAGCACAACCAAAGCCCCGTCAAGTGAACCGTGCTCAGGCCGCGGGCCCATCCTCGAAACAGACCGCGCCAGCCGCCGGGCCGTCTAAAGCCTCAACATCGAAAGCTGCATCGCAACCCGACATCACGATCCTTTCCTCTGACGAGGAGGATGGACCATCCGTAGCAGCCGAGACTACGAAGAACAAAGGCAAAGCCACCGCCGCCGCCGCCTCCCCCAAGAGTAAAGTCGCGGAGAAAGCAAAGGCCAAATCGACCGTCAATGGGAAAGTCAACGTGTCCGAGGATGTGGAGATGAACGAGGAGGAGGAAGAACACGCTGCAGAACACGCGAAGCCACCGCCTCGACCCGCGAAAGCGTCGCGTCCCGGTCCAGCACCCAAGCCCGCTGCGGGAGCCAACGCGAGGCCACAACGAAGCGCCTCGGATACCGCATTGGAACAGGAGAACGCGAGGCTGAAGAAGAGGCTTGAAGCCGTACGTGTTTTAGGACTTATGGCCCGATCGCTTTCTGAAGTCTTGCTTGTCAGGTTACAAGTCAAAGAGATCAGCTGTCCGCTCAGCTTCAAGAAGCCTTCCAGATAAGAAATACAGAGCCGGAGCAGGCGTTACAAGACAGTGTAGCACAGCTTGAACAGACAATTCGAGGTAACGTAAATGTGAGCGTCTCGCTATTGGAATCGCGCACTGATATCGAATTTTTAACAGCACAGGACCTACTTATCCAGGAGCAGTCTTCCAAACTCGCGTCATATGGCGCCCTATCGAATTCTAATCACTCCGTCCAATTCTTGAGTCGTGAGGCCGCGGAAGAGGAACGAAAGGAACTCGGCATGAAACTGCGCAAGTTGGAACAAACGGTTCGCGAGAAAGATGCCGCTATCGCTGACCTCAACGCTAAACGTAAATTCCGTCTTCACCTCGTCACCAGCAAACGCTGATTTCATATGGCTCAGACCAAGATCTTGAAAAACAGCTCGCTGCAGAGATCGAAATGGCGAAAGAATATCGATCGAAGAGTGTTTCAGGGCCCAAATCGAACGGTGGCCCGAAGGCTTCCCAGTTGTCTGCGGCAGACCCCTTGCAATGCGAGGTGGTTAAGCTCTACGAGGATTTGACCAACTTCCTAGTCACCAACGTCACCCACAACCCGCCTCCTTTCCCCGCCTGGCCCGAACTCAATGAACACACCTTCAATTGCAATTACACCTATCTCGACCCCGCACACGAGAACGGTCCAAACCCCAGTCTCCAGTTCAACCTGCGCTCAACCTGGATGAGAAAGGACGCCACCAACGTCAACGATAACGAGACCAGTACTCTCGTGGTCACCTCCAAGGACGAGTTGCAGGCCAAGGTGCAGTACTGGCCGCTCAATCTCGACATGGAGAAGGAGGAGTTCAGGGATCGGCTCGAGTTCTTCAGCGAGTCATTTGTATTCTCGCGCGAGCAGATGCATGTGTTCCTTCGAACGCTCGGCGAGCGGCTTTCGGGGACGCAAGAGGAAGACGAGGATATGGACCAAGTCGAGGACGAGGTTACTGCATTGTGACGCTCTCGATGCTTTTAACGACTGTATTGTACATTTTGGGCTTCTCATTGGATATCTTTAATCTAACACCTCTAGCTGTTGTATCTTTCTTCTATCATTCAATGTGCTTGCGCACCCGCCTTTGTCCAGATGCGCAGAGCGCGCTCGTCCTGTGCCAGCGCCGCTTTCTTGAAGATGAGGGAAACGAATCCGCCTTCGACGTCTGAGCCGCCTAGGATCGCACCAGCTTTTACGAGTACGTCGACGATGCCTTCGTGACCCTGACGCGCAGCCTATTCGTAACGTCAGCAACCGCGCTTCACCAAGGTAGCGAGAAACGCACGTAGTACAACGCGGTATGTCCTAATGCATCGCGAAGATGCACCAGCGCACCCGCCTCCAGGAGAGCGTTTATACACCCAATTCCCCCATTCAGCGCGGCGACATGCAGCGGCGTGCGCCCCGATGCCGCGTCGATGCAGTTCGCCATCCCGCCGACGATGCCCGCACTCGGCTGGCTCTCAGGCATCGCGAGGTCCGGCGACGCGGCGCCCTCGTTCACACCAGTGTCGACCTCAAGGCAGAACCGGAGGCCCTGTACGTCGTCGCGCGATGCAGCAAGGTGCATGACGAACGGCAGCAGCGCAACCTCCGTCGACACCGCCTCCGCGGCAGTCCACGACCACGGCGCCGCACTCTCGTCTACGGGGTCTGGGCTCGACGATGCGGATACGACGATCTTGGGTCCCGAGGGATGCGGCGCGGAGAGGCGGACGACGTGCCCTAGGACGCTTTGGATGCTCTCGAGGGAGTCGTTGATGTCGGCGTGGGTGAGGTTCTTAGGGATGTTGCTCGCCGCCTGTGTGAGCTCGCCGCGCAGGGGCGTTCCCATCAACGCTCGGACTTGAGATACCGACAGGTCATCTTTGCTGAGAAGATATCCAAGCTTCGTGAGCGCGCACTGGGGGGAGTGGGCTCGTCAGAAGTGCTGAGATATGGACGGGGTTGGAATACTCGCCTCCGGGGTCATATCTCCACCGGAAACGACGCCGATGTTCAACAGCGCGCGACCAGTCTCGTAATGTGCCGAGACGGTACCCTTGGAGCATTGCGAGATAGCGACGATGACGACTCCGCGGGTACACGCCTCTTTGATAGCCTCAATGATGTCTGGCCTTTGTGGAGCGTTGCCCGCGCCATACGTCTCGAGGACCACGCCGCGAATGGTAGGGCTGAGGAAAGCGCGAACGGTGGCGGTGGTGATACCTGGGAAGAAACGCAATGTAGCTGCGAAGATTTCAGCCATCGTTCCGTGGTCCAATGGCACATTACAAACTCACCGATCTGCGGGCTCATATCTGAAACAACAACATATTAGTTTCGGGCAATAAATAAATGGAGAGGAAACCCACGTTTATGAGCTTTGAATCGCCGGAGACCGGTCTGCCTGATAACATTGTTCCAGTTGATCGCAACGTCAATGCCGACTAGCTCGGAGGTCAGCAATGCCGCGAGTAGTGAATGTTGGGAACTAACCATGAACCAGGGGTGGGAAGTTGGGGCTATCGAATGCGTTCAGATCGCTCGACGAGTATTTGTATACGCGGTTCCCGCGGAAGAGCGTGTGATTGAAAAATAGACAGCATTCTAGCCACGATCCGGTCAGAAAACGGGAAGACGGCAATGACTCCGACGAACCTGGAATAATGTAGTGGCCGGCAATTGTCAGCGCTCCAAGTAAGTTGTCGATTGCATCGTTTCGAAGCTGTGACAATGGGATCTGGGCCCCGGTGACGATCTAGAGAAGAGTAAAAGAGGGAGAGCTGGGAGAACCGAATTGGGGCACATACGACGGTCTTCCCGAGATCCTCGAGTAAGAAGCTCAAGGCAGAGGAGGTGTAGGACATCGTGTCCGTTCCGTGCAGCACCACAAACGCGTCAAACGTTTGATAGTTGAGCTCGATCTCGGTCGCAATGCGAACCCAATCTGTTCCGCCCGGTATTCGTATCAACCGAAAATATGTTGACTGGGGACACAGTACCGGCTATCTCCATATTGCTGCTGTCTAAAAGAGGGTTCCACTGTCCACGGGTCAGGCAGTGTTTTCTATGGAAAATATGACAAACCCACTTCGAGAATAACATATCTGATGCGCTTGCTGCTAGATCCGTTCGTGGTGGTGCGCGGGGTCACGAGACTGGGCAGGTGCGCCTCGTAGACGTCCTCCGACACCTTCCGGCATTGGGGATGTCTGAGCGGAGAGTTGCTCGATTTTCCAGACGTGTTGAGGGGCACAGGAGTGCCTATGGGCCTCGAGGAACGCACGAGCAGCGTTGAGGGCTGATGAGGGCCCTGGGGGCGTCCAGGCGTGGCGGGTCGGCTACCAAATGTACTTTCCCGTGGGCTGGGAGCGGGGCTACTTCTTCCGCTGTTGCTCCATTCACGGAACCCTTCGACGGATGCCGAATGCGAGAACAAAGACTCCTCGTATGGATCGTGGAAGCGATGTTGGTTCAGCAGGGTCTCGGTGAGGAAATATGGCTCCGGGACATATCCCTGATGGCCGACGAGCATTCCAATCGTGCCGCCAGTGTATATGATGAGTACCTTTGACTCGTCAAAGGGTTGTGAAGGCAGCATGGCGCCGCGTGCTGAATAACCAGTCTATCCGCGCTAGTTGTTCAATCTGACTGGCTTTGACTCCTGAGACACAAGCTTTGACGGGTTTTCAGTCATAAAATCAAGGTCCATGAGGAATCGTACTGACCTCGCGAGGACAGAAAGTCGTCAGACAGAGCAGAGATGGACGCGAGTCAGAAAAGAGCAGCGGTCAAGAGGTCAGAGTACTCGGATCTAAGCAGGTCCGAATATGGGAATTCTAAGATAACCTGGAGCCTTTTCGCTTTCCTCGATATTCCCTGCTGAAAACACAGCATAGCCTCCGGAAAAATACTTTTCATGGATGGAGACTTTTGTCAATATCCACGTAAGAGGTTGCTCCGTGCGATTCCCAGCGAGCAAGCCTTCCTCCATCGTGGCGTCTAGATGTCTGATCAATGTTCCCGGCCCTGACTCGTATTGCCGCAGACGCCCATTATATCTAATCCGTGGAATAAATACTCCAATTCCTCTTCTCATTCCCCATCCTCCCCGCCCCCTCCCTGCCCCCAGAAACAACATGGAGGCCCTCAAGAACGTTTTCCAGCAGAAAAAACAAGAGGTCTACACGCACTGCCATATTACCTGGTCGCACGATACTGAGCTATGTCTAGAATGCACCGGCTCTGGTCACTTTCGTGACCGCGGGTTACCCTCGAGTCGAAGACACCGTGCCGATCATGCTTGCTATGCAGGAGGGAGGTGCGGACATCATTGAGCTTGGTGTGCCGTTCTCGGACCCCATTGCGGACGGTCCCGCCATCCAAGAAACCAATGCAGTGAGTAGTAGCACCTCTGCGGGTCGTTATTTATTCATGTCGCTTGCAGATTGCCGTCAACCACAACGTCGATTACGCTACATGCCTTGGACTGCTGAGGGAAGCACGTAGCAAGGGTCTCACAGCGCCGGTGCTGCTCATGGGTACGCTCCTCCGCGTATGATGAGTCTCGCATGCCCATAATTTGCACAGGTTATTACAACCCCATGCTGGCGTACGGCGAGGACAAGGCTATCCAAGACGCATACGAGGCTGGCGGCAATGGCTTCATCATGGTCGATCTCCCACCAGAGGAGGCTATTACGTTCCGTGAGAAGTGCACCAAGGCAAAGTAAGCATCCAGCATTCCTTGTGCCACGGAGATTGACTCATTCATCAGGCTTTCATACGTCCCCCTCATTGCTCCGTCCACCACGCTGCACCGAATTAAGTTCCTCGCGTCAATAGCCGACACGTTCATCTACGTCGTGTCCAAGGTACGTTTGCATCGCTCTTTTGGGGCTCGAACTATGCCTCATTCTTCCGCAAGATGGGAACCACCGGTTCGTCGGATTCTGGGAAGCTGAACAACGCGCTGCCCGACATCATTGCCCGGGTTCGAGAATACGCCACCGTTCCACTCGCAGTTGGTTTCGGCGTCGCGACTCGGGAACATTTCGACACCGTTGCGGACGCTGGCGCAGACGGAGTTGTCATCGGGAGCCGATTGGTCTCCGTGATCAAGAATTCTCCCCACGAGGAGATCGCGCAGAATGTTGAGGCCTACTGCCGCGAGATCAGCTTGAAGGGCCAGCCTGGCGCGCATAAGCTTCACTCCGCCGATGGAAACGCGCGCTCTCAACCAGTGGTGAACGTCAACCGGGAAGCTCCTGCACCATGCCACACTGCCTCTGAACCGAGCGTCCTGCCGGCGCGTTTCGGCCAGTTCGGTGGACAATACGTACCGGAGTCGCTCTTTGACTGCCTGATCGAGCTGGAGGAGGCGCACAAGACGGCGATGGGCGATGCCGAGTTCTGGAAAGAGTTCCGTAGCTTCTATGGCTACATGAACCGGCCGTCAAACCTCTACAAGGCCGAACGTCTCACTGAACACGCTGGTGGTGCTACGATCTGGCTGAAGCGCGAGGATCTGTACGTAGTTCGTTTGACATTGACAGCAGTCTAAACTCATCCAATTATTACAGGAACCACACTGGTTCACACAAGATCAACAACGCTATCGGCCAGATCCTCCTCGCAAGAAGAATTGGCAAGACGAGAATTATTGCCGAGACGGGTGCGGGCCAACATGGTGTTGCCACTGCCACCGTTTGCGCACGCTTCAATATGGAGTGCATCGTCTACATGGGTGCAGAGGACGTCCGCCGACAGGCCTTGAACGTCTTCCGCATGCGCATGTTGGGCGCCACTGTACGTGCATCCTGTCTAACAAACGGTCATCCCTCGATTAACCTCGATCTTCCACAGGTCATCCCCGTTAACTCCGGCTCGTGCACACTCAAGGACGCCGTCAACGAGGCGATGCGTGACTGGGTCACCAACCTCTCCACCACTCACTACCTCGTCGGTTCAGCTATTGGACCGCACCCGTTCCCGACCATCGTGCGCGACTTCCAACGCATCATTGGTCAGGAGATCAAGTCGCAACTGAACGAAGAGATCGGGCGGCTGCCCGAGATGGTCGTCGCGTGCGTTGGCGGAGGTAGCAACGCTATCGGGACGTTCTACGACTTCATTACCGACAAAGACGTCAAGCTTGTAGGCGTTGAGGCTGGTGGTGAAGGTGTGACTAGTCTATTTACATGACACACTCAGACGCTGACGGTGTAACGAACTACAGGCCTCGACGGTGACAGGCACAGCGCGACGCTCTCCAAGGGACAGCCTGGTGTCTTGCACGGCGTCCGGACGTACATCCTCCAGTCCAAGGCTGGTCAAATTATCGAGACGCACTCGATCAGCGCGGGACTCGACTACCCCGGAGTTGGACCCGAGCACGCCTGGCTCAAGGACTCTGGGCGTGCGGAGTATGTCGTCGCCACCGACGAGGAGGCCCTGCGCGGCTTCCGTCTGATCACCCAATTGGAGGGCATCATCCCTGGTAAGCCGTCCTCGTGCTCGCATCGGACTCGGCGCTGATGTTCTGTGCAGCTCTGGAGTCGTCGCATGCCATCTGGGAGGGTGTCCGTCGGGCGAAGGCTTTGCCCAAGGATCAGCACATCGTCATCGTAAGTCTTCTTTTTTGCTCACTGGTGACACGGGCTTACACGGCGCGCGCAGTGTCTCTCGGGACGTGGCGACAAGGATGTCGAGCAGATCTCGCAGCTGCTTCCTGGCAAGTGGGAGGACGTGCTTGACTGGCACATCTCGGACCAGCCGTAAAGCCTCCGCGGCACGGTCGGTGGGTCAGCACCACACAAAAGAGGGAAAGGCTGTAATTGTTCTTGTATTATCCGTGTGCGAATCAGAGTGTATGATCTAGAGGACATCTCGGTGTGATGTTGTGGCATCGCAGTGAACAGCGTGGCAGGAACTGAGGGATCCAGGAATGCGGATTCCGTGGACTGACACCCCGGCGCAAGATCACAGCAGATCATCCCTTTACCCTCCCCAACATCGTTTCACGAAGGCCCCCGTCGTCCGTGCAGCCCTGCACGATATGGACCCCCGACGGCGCGCACGGTAGCTGTCTGATATCAGAGACGAGGCCCATGCGCTTCGCGGCACCAAAAGTCCCGTTAATCGTGTACCTACTGTCATACCACTGGGTCGGAGTCCCAATGTCTACTGCTCGTTGCCACTGGCATCAGTTTTGACAGCATCTCAAGAGATTTGCATGCGCCATGCACGACTGGTCGGGAGGTGCAGATGTCTTTGCATGACTAGAATCCACTCTGAATTCCACGTTGAGCGACGCAGAGATCTTTACCTCATACAACTACCTCGTAAATCCACCGATGCCCACAGAGAGTGGCGAGGCACCATGATAGAGTTCGCAGGTGATCGAAGGTGTAAGTCGACCTCAGAGAACCCTAAATGAATTCACAGGGTGCGAAGAAGCTGACGAACCGTAGGGTAGAAAAGATGTACACTCAGTGGCGCAGTCACGAAGGTGATGGGATGACAATATCAGGTTCGCGGGAGCGCGATTCGCTGTTTTATTTGCCATGTGTGTACAGGCCCATCGCACAGGGCGATCCATACCTCGCCGCCGTTAAAGCCGTCCACGAGGTCTGCCGTCTGCCCCACGGACACCGCGCAGTCTAGAGCGACGCGGTCCTCCCCCTGCTCGACCACCCGACCCTCCTCGCGCAGTATCCCAGCCATCTTTGTGCGCTCGTCGGCGTCCGCATCGTCGATGTAGAAGAGCGAGACATGTGAGAGGGGCGGGACGGTGCTCTCGCCGAGGGCGCGTTTGAGAGAGGTGCGCAACGTCTCGAGGGGGATCGTATGGTGCACCACCGCGTAGATGGACATGAAGTATTTGTTCCCTACGTCGATGGATTTGAACGATGCTTGAATAGCACTTTGATCTGCGGGGATGGCAGCGGCGAGTTCGGCGATTGGCGTCGACGAGGGTACCGTTGCGAGAGTGATATGTGGTTCAAATCGGGCAAAGGATGATGGAGAGGTAAATGTGGACGTCTTTTTGCTCATGATCACATCGAGTTTGGACGCAATGTCCCTCGGCGGAACGAGCCAAAGTGAGAGACCTAGCAATCGGTCAAAGTCAGTTGGCATCTATTTCTAACAGACCAAGCTAGCGATAAGCGTACCCATATCTGATACAAATTATAGGCAAAGTACCGCACAGCGCAGGATGAGCTTTCAATGTTTCAAGACGGTGTCGGAAGTAGAGAACGTTGGAGGAGTCCGGCCCGCTCGGACTGTGGCATCCTGGAAAGGAAATGGTCGGAATAGCGCTTGCCACCATCTTCAGGTGGAAGATTGTGTCTCGTCCCATCTTCTGTTCGAACCTACGACAAAGAGCTTCATCACGCCGACCGTCTCAGCAAGTATCAGCCATGCGCCTGCTTTTCTCGGGTTGGAGGTCGGGGTCAGAGTCTCCGGCCGTTGGCGCCGGGAACCTGGCAGACCCAGATCCTATTGTTCGAATACTAGGGTCAGTGTACAATCACGATGGCTGTAGTCCGTGTTGGCTGATCAGCCGCAGAAGTCGAATAGACTGCTACCGGGTCCATCTCGCGATTGGTCGCAGATCAGCCGGGACAATGACCGACCAGAACAATGGACAAAAGGTCCCAAAGCTCTGACCGCTAGGTCCTGGGCCAGGGCACTTTACTCTCGTCACGACGTTCATCAGCCGGCTAGGGACGTTGTCGTGACAGGCCTCGACGCGACGGTCCCCGCGGTGGTGCCTTCGTGACCGCATGTTCCCAGCTTTATATACCGCCTCCGTACCGCCTTCCGCAGAGTTGAACCCGGGCCCCTCCACCTCCAAGGCGTATCTTCACGTCCCACCCTCAATAAATGGCGGCATCCATTGAGATCGTCCCGTTCTCGCAAGCGATTCACATGTACGAGGATCCGGATAGGTGGTAAGTGGCCTTCCAACTATCATGGCCTTCGTATCTGACTCCGTATCAGCTCAGCGTACTCGCTCTCCGGACACATCAACATATCACTGTCATCTCCGTACGCTCTGCCTCTCTTCGAGCGAAAACGGGCGATCCGGCTGCTTCTGCGATCCCTCGTCATCACCTTCGAAGGCCAGTCGGAGGTGGCCACCCACGAAACGGGTTACTCCGCTTTTCGGATATACTCGAAGTCCAAAGAACTAGTCAGCGACGATTCGTTTGAGCTGAGCAACGACGGCAGCGAAGCCTCTGGGCCATGTCTGTGGAGCGTCGTATTCAACCTCACATTACCTGGATGGCTCCCCGCGACCTCGGAGTTTTCCTCCGACGGCTGTGGAACACGATATGCCTTGCACGCTTCCGCTACCATCTACGAGCCAGAGACAGGCACATCGCGATCTTGGCTATCGACGCTCTGCCTTCCTTTCCAAACACCATCACGGATCTTCAAGGCGCGCCCCGTCCACATCAACATCATCCGCTTCACCATTCCACCTCCGACGCGTTCGCGACTGCCCTCCCTTTTTCCAGAAATGCATTTTGAAGTGGCTGCTCAACCCGGCCAACTCAGCGCACAGAGTCGATTTCCACCAGACGTGATATCTCATGTTCGAGTTCAGATGTCGGTTCCGGAGTTCGTAGGCATCCAGGAGGAAACACTGCCGTTCTCGCTGCGGCTGCGGACATGGAATCTCTCAGAGGAGTTGTGCAAACGACTACGAGTCACGGACTTCACCGTAGACGTCGAGCAGACAGAGCGATATCGGTATGTACGTTGACATCTTTGGCTGGTTCATCGCTGACTTCCGGTGCAGCCCTTCTCCCGCGGGCGCGTTCTCATCACGATATCCTGTACCACCAAGAGAGCAGCAACCACCACGAAAACCCTTACTGTCGCCTCATCCTATCCATAGTCTCTATGACTTCAACGGTGGCAACTCGCCGCAGTCGCCCAGGAACGTCCTCTCACGAACATTTTCCATTCTCCCCGAAGACGCCTCCGGTTTTTATCGCATCGCCGGTGACGGATACGTTTTTGTCGAAGACGCCAAGGATGACGAAGGGACGTGGTTCACTCTGACAACGAGCGTGCCGCTCGCAACCACGCGCGACCTCACTGCTACCCGGATTGCCTGGAAGGATCGGCGGACGGTGCGCAGCGGATGCTGTTCACCTCTCTTCCTTGTAAACCATCGGTTTTACGTTAACCTGACATGCTCGTATGACCTTACGGAAGGACCAAAACCCGAGACGGTGACGGAAGTTTTGCGATTCCACGTACCCCTACGCCTTGTTGTGACGCCTCCCGACGCCCTCGAGTCCACCCGCACCCCATCTCCCGAGTCTGTCAGATCCGTACTCAGCGGAGGCTCAGACGAAGCCCTGCTCAGTCCCACTACCCCGCTCACAAGCACGCTCCCCGCTTATTCACAACTGTTCCACGCTAACGGAGACCGCAAGATCGACTACTCTATTCCCCTACCACTCTACACGCCCAAGTCTGATCCAGGCGATGCACCGGATTACCACACGACTTCATGACATCTATGATTCCTCTCGTTCTCGTCGCATTGTTCCTCGCCGCATCGCTCTGCAGCCTCGCTGACCTTCGCTTTCCGAGACTCCCTTTACCCCACGCTATTTAATAATATGATCTTCGTTCTTGTAGACCTGTATTACTACCTCCACCGATGTGTTTTGTAACGCAAGCTGTACTAATATACACACCCTGGATGTCTTGGAAAAATGTTGAACGTCTGTCCGCCATTTTGACCCCTCAGTTGCTGTGGAATGAGCATACCAAGGAGGCTACATGTGTATGTGTTGGACTAGTGGCGAATCGCTCGGTATCGCTGCTCGTAGAGGCTGAAGTTAAGGGTGCAAATTCGATATCATTGAAGCCTTTGCGAACGAGGGCGCAGAAAATTATCCGGGAGTAAACGTCTGAAGGGACTCTCGCATCCTTACTTCATGCGTCCTTGGGAGTTTACAACATTTAAAACATACCGTGAGACATCAGTGTATATAATCCAACATACACTGCGTCCATTACAATATGTATTGTAACCTGTGAGGAAGGCCGGAACGTTGATGATCTGGTCGGGGCTGCGTCTGTTACCTCTCGGCATCGACCGACGGAAATTGCCGAATCTAGTAGGGGCACGAATCAACAGTGCACGTCGTCGACAACGGTTTGTTCTCCTACCACCATCGTCTCCAGGCCGCTGCTCGTCGTCCCCCACGTCGAGCTCATCGCCTCTCATAGCCCCCGAGGTAAGTCGCAAAAATGGCGACGCGGTCCTTCCTACCCTCTCGCATCCCCCTCCTCACCGTCCACGCTGCCCCCCTCCAGACTCTACCACCCTCGAGCTCTCTCCAGCCCCTCCTCCCTGCGAACACCCCCTGCTAACAGGCCTTTCCGCGCCTGCGCTGAGAAAAACACTAAACTTGGAACCATGCCAGAAGCTGACCTTTCACGCAAGCGGTCTCGCTCGCCTTCAGACGCTGACCAGCCGAAGCACAAGAGAGCCAACACTGGCGCTACGTCGGATGACGCGCATACGAGGGCCTCTCTTTCTGCTGCCTCTGCCCGCAAGGACCAACGAATGGACAGTCGACGCGCTGCAGACGATACTGCGGCGTCTACTCCGTCGCCCTCTGCGGACAAGCTCGTGCCCGCAACCACGGGCGATGCGCCCCCACCCGAGGCGTCTGGAGAGTCGAACGCGATAACTTCTGGTGCCCCAAGCACATCGACCTCGTCTACCGCGGCGCCGTCGGCCAGCATTCATATGCGATGCCTTATTGTCACCCAGGATGCCTCAATCATCATCGGGAAAGCGGGTGCGCACGTCAACGAAATTCGGGAGAAGAGCGGGGCGAAGGTCATGGTCTCGGAGAGTATACCAGGAAACCCCGAGCGTATTCTGAACGTCAGCGGGCCTCTGGACGCCGTTTCCAAGGTAAGGTTTCTCAATTCCAGCATACGGTATGTAAGCTCATGTATGCGTGCTTGCAGGCTTTTGGGCTCATTGTGCGTCGTATCAACGACGAGCCCTTTGACAAGCCCTCAGTACCTGGCAGTCGGGCTGTGACCATCAAGTTCATGATCCCCAACTCACGGATGGGGTCTGTAATTGGAAAAGGAGGAACTAAAATCAAGGAAATACAGGATGCTAGTGGTGCACGCCTTAATGCTAGCGAGGGGATGCTTCCGGGTTCCACCGAGGTACGCAATTTGCACTTCCAGCGCGAACGTGTCTCACACGCTTTGTCGCCCATAGCGAGTCTTGAGCGTCTCTGGTGTCGCCGATGCGATCCATATTGCGACCTATTATATTGGTAACATTTTGATCGAAGCAAACGAGCGGATGCCGTCGTACAACAACTCCTCGTACCGGCCCTCAAGCGTGTCGCGGCGAGCTCCGTACCAAGGATCGTCTTATGTGCCAGGTTACTCGGGCGGTCCTGGTCCTGGCCCCGGCCCTGCCCCTGGACCTGCGCCGTTCGCGTCGCCTAGTAATCCGCCGCAGCAGTTGCAGACGCAGCAAATATACATACCGAACGACCTCGTGGGCTGTATTATTGGCAAGGGAGGCGCCAAGATCAACGAGATACGCCATATGAGCGCCAGCCAAATCAAGATCATGGAACCAGGGGCAGTAGGCGTAGGTATGAACGGCGCTCCTGTCCCTGCAGGGAGCGAAAACGAGCGGTTGGTTGTTATCACCGGGCAGCCTCACAATATCCAAATGGCCGTACAATTGCTCTACCACGTGAGTCTTTTCACGTTTCTTTGCGCTGCGAATTTAACCGTTGACGCCATAAATAGCGGTTGGAACAAGAGAAGCAGAAGCAGCTTCGGTCGGGTTAAATGCTTTCGTTGATGGGTATGCCTGCCGTATCTTGGGGTTTTGAACTCATCAGTCGTCGTTCTCAGTGTCGTGCTATGTGCTTAGTCGTTGTAGTGCTCAAATGTCGTCGATATCGAACTTATTTATACTCCCAGCAGAACATGCCACGCTGCGTGCGGCGGAACACCTTCATGTACTTCGGTTGAAACAAAATCTCTGTTATCAAAACTACGAAATCTAGTCAACAAGAGTGATAAAATACATTGTCATAGAGGTTAAGTCCGAGTGCTACTTTACAATAATTACTGCGGTGTGTTTGCCCGTGAAATACCAATTCGATGAACGAAATTATTACAACCTGTGGAGTATTATGATACGGGCGAAGTCCGTCCGACAAGAACGAAGTCCGATGAGATTTTAGTTGCTTAGTTGAACGAGTTGAGGATCATCTCCCCATGGCGCGCCGAACGCAGTTCAGCGTGGAACGGGAAAGGCTTCAAGTGTCTGAAAACAGAGATGAGAGTCAATACCTAGCACTGCAAAGCGAAGAAAACTGGGTCGTACGTGATGACGCCGTGCGCGAGGTCCATGGGCGGCGTGATCACCCGTCCTTGCGCGTCCTTCTTTTTCGAGAGCGTGAACGACGACAGTACGTTGACCATCTCGATCCACACCGACTCGTACGCCATGTACCGCCCCGGACATTTGCGCCGTCCGAACCCGAATGCGATCTCGCGCGGGTCGCGCACGTCGGTGTTGACCTCGACGCTGCCGTCGGCGTTGTATTTGAGGTACCGGTCGGGGTTGAAGACGTGCGGGTCGGGGTAGTCTGCGGGATTGTATAACATGGCCCTGCAAGGGGGTGTCGTTGGTGAGGAAAGGGAGGAGTGGAGGGGGGAAGACGTACCAGTGGTTGGAGATAACCATAGACCCCTTGGGGATGAGGTATCCCTTGTATATGTCGTCATACATCACCTTGTGCGGGATATCTGTGGCCCGGACGGGGCGGGTGAGCTGCGCATTTGAGCAGGGAGGTGGGAGTCTCGAGCTTACTGAGGGCAAATGTTGGGCACCACCGCAAAACCTCCTTGACCATGGCGTGAACGTATGGAAGGTCATCGTAATCGTCAAAGTCTGGCAGCCGCCCCTGGCACACACGGTCGATCTCCTGCTGGGCACGAATTTGGACCTCGGGGTGGAGCACCATGGCCAACACGAAGCCTTTCATCGCAGACACCGTCTATTATGGAGCCACGTCAGATTTGTGGCCTAAGACAATTGAGGCCCGCAGATGAACTTACAGTATCCGACCCGGCTAAAATGATTGGCCGTCGTATCAGTATCCGTAGATGAGGTAGCCAGCGGCGAAACTGACCAATGTACATCGATCCGAGGACAGCCTTGCACACCCGTGTTGTATGTTCAGGGTCCTCGGCATTACCAACCTCGTTCTCTATCAGGGACTTTGCAGCCGAGTCCGGTACATCTATGCCTTGATCCTATAGCAAACGTTAAGTTGTGCGGGCCGCCGTGCGCGCGCGACTACGCACCATCCGGCCATGCACGTAGTTGTACGGCTCGTGCAGCATGGCCATGACAGACTCGCGATAAAGCCTCGCCTTGCGCTTGAAGCCCGCGCCGGGAATCCATTCCGGAACGTATCGCACTGGGTCAATTTGTATGCGGTCAGGACATGGGGACCAGAAGCATGATAGGGTGATGCGTACGGAAGGGGAAGATGTCGACCAGGTACGTGCCCGGGACCCCTGTATCGATGCCTCCCTCCAGTGCATGTTCGGCAATCTTCACGAAGTGATCGTTCTTCTCCTTCACGTCGATACCGTAGGCAATGTCCATGATAACCCGCCCGGCCGCGCTGCGTAGAGGGAAAGGCGTCAGCCATCCGGACATATGTATATTGGGACAAGAAAAGGCGCACTGGCGGAGATGGGCCATGAGGCTCTCGGGATCATTGAGGGTCGACTTTATGAGAACCCGTGCGGCGTTCAGCTGGACGGGTCTGAAGCGGCCTACCGTACTGGCGCGGAATTCACGTTGAAACGCCTTCCGCGCCCCGCGCCACTGGTGGCCGTAAGTGAGCATTGGAATCGCCCACCCCATCCCAACTCTGCAAACAGCCGTGGTCAGTGGCAGATGCTGACAGTGCGAGCACGGAGACGAACAGATCCTTCAGCATCGTCATCCCATCGACAGGTCTGCGTGTGGCGCCCCCCGACATGTAAGTTTAGCTATTCTTGGGGGTGCTGGTCACACGCACCTGTCTGAGTAGATGGATGAGCGTTTCTCCAGCAAGTCGTCAGCGGCCTCTTCACTGTTCAGGAACACTAAATTCATTCCTAACATGCTGATGTTGATAACGTCCGAGCCTATGCGACATGGTCAATCGAGAGATGCCGTGGAGATTAAAGGAGACGGACCGTATTGCTCGCTCATGTGTGCGACGGCCTCCCAGATGGGATGCTGAGGGAGCGTCACGTTTCCGACGAGGGGCAGACCAGCAGGCCCGGGAGGGTAATGAAGGTGGCGTGTACGGCTTCGAGAGGCATAGACGAGGACCGCAAGCGCAAAACAAGTGAGCACCACGGCGACGTCCAGCAGTGTCACCTCCATGGTCGTTATCCAGGGGATATACAAGGAAAGGTGAAGTAGGATTTCCGACCAGGAGGGGTTTTTATGAAGTACCCAGCGCGCCATCACGCACAGCTCCTCGTTTACCGACTGTGCCGAGAACCTCTATTCAATCCATCCGAAGCGGTCGCCGTCAGGCTTCCGTGCCCCCCTCGCGCCATTCTAAGGTTAGCAGCCCCGCTCGGTGTGTCGCGGGTGTGCGGTGCAGGGTGATGAAGCCACATAGATCGCAGCCCGTCTGTCATTTCAGGCAATGAGACAACAATAGAAGACGGACCAACAGGATTGCATCCACACATACCTGGGCCGGTCCGTCCCTGTGCCTTGGTCTCTGCATATTTGCTATGTCATCTCCGGCGCCGGCTGTTTCGCGCGCACAGGCGATGCACGGAAAGACATATAGTCATCCGGAAAACGGCCAGGTGAGCCGCCGGGCAAATTGGCACTCGTTCGGCGGCGGAATTGGGCGTCGGCGACGTTGTGGGGTGACCGTGGTGTCGGTAGCTCTGAGCATCACGTACGCGGTCAATACAGGTTGGACTCGAGGCGTTGAGCCGCTCACACGCCTAGCATTGACGCTGTCTCTCCGCCGACGAAAAGGTGAGGCCGCACTGTGATAGGCTACGAGCCAATCACTCTAGGACCATCAGGCCTGCCTGATGTGCCATTGCCGATCGGCCCCGTCTCCGCCTTGGTTCAAGCGAACCGCGAGATTTGCATAAGATGAGCTCGCAGCAGCCTTGAGGAAGGTTCAGAACTATCGTGGTGATCGAGAGGGTCGCACGCACCTCGACAGAGGGCCTGCACAGTGATATGCGATGTCAACTTCACGCGGGAAAGAGAAACGTGTAGAGCACGCGTGACACAGGATGCACGGGGATCGAGAGTTAAGTGCGAAATGGGGAGATGCGATGCACGACGAGACAGAACTGTCTTCTGCGACCGAGCTATGCCATTCCCCGACAAGACCACTTGGGCGGTATTTCGACAGCAAGATTTCCAAATTTCTTGACGGTGGTGGGAATGCAGCGGATGTTATCGGTCACCATAACCGGGGGAGGGGGGCAACGTGCTGGAGCAGCACAAGGGCCGAGAGGGGTCGAAGCCGCTCGCCGCGAGAGCACCCCTCGAAGGAACTACAAAGAAGTCAAATACTAAAAGAGTTGGTCCTCGGGTTCAACTATACAGGAAACAGACCGACCATGACGTGTTGCGAGTTGACCCGGTTCTTGCGTCGGCAGGTGGCAACGTGGCGATTGTGGTACAAAACATATCCATACAAGAGGCCTGGGCTCCCACCCCAAACGACAGTCGTGCCTTGCGTGCGCCGGGCTGTGAAGCCATGACTAACCATGTTTAACGGCGTGCGAAACAGGAAGGTGGTGGAAGGAGGTCAACCTGCGAGAATGCCCTTGGCGCCCACTTTGTGGCGCTCGGCAAGCCCCGGTCTCTGGGATGCAGAGCCCTACGCTGGGCGGCCGGAGTCCAAGGCGGAGGCGAAAAATCGCGACCAGGGCGACAGAATCCTCGAATGTTCCTGTTTCCGTTTCTTTCGGAACGCGACACATCGTCAATGGCAACGACCAGCGCGTAACGATGAAAAACATGTGGGCTGCACGAGACGGAGACGCAGCCCGTGCTCTGATGTTCACACGAATCTCGGTCAACAAGGTTTTTAGCTACCCACCCCTCTCCCATTCGGAGGAGACAAATGTGCGCGCTGATGCCTGCTTCGAGATGGCGGTTGTGGTAATCTGGGATCCATTACGCCCTGTATTCATGAACACCCCTGCCACCAGTTGGTAATGCACAGCGAGCGCATGACCCACCACTTCACGGCGCGGTAGTCGAGACTCCAGCCGGTGCGAGGGCAAGAGCATCGCTTCCCAGCGTTCGCCTCGGAGCGGGTTCGATACCCATCAACCATTGAATTGACACCGAAACTAACCTGGCCTTCCACGCGTTGCCCTCGAAACTCGAAGCACTTCTCGTACTTTATTTTTCTATTCGACCTTCGATGACCCGTATATCGTACAATTTATCTTCGTACACACATACGCAGCTACTTATAACTTTGCCTATTTGATACACCATTCGTTAACGTCTATGCGCCACTCTACTGCACCTTCCAACTATTATGCAATCCTACCGTATCATCTCCATTAACAGGCCCGCTCACGGCAGCCGTGACGTCCGGATGCATTCCGTTTGCCCCATTGACAACAGCCGCCTCAGGGTCCGCAACGGCACCCCCACCCTTGCCCTCCGCGGGGCCCAAGTCGCCCGAGGACGCCTTGCCCTTGACGTTATCCGCGCGGAGTTGCTCGAGATGAGCAAGATACGTCGCGTCGATACCCCCGGTGACATACTCGCCCGTGAAGACAGAGCAGTCGAACGTCTCGATGGCCGGGTTGAACTGCCGCACGGAGGCGATGAGGTCGGGGAGGGTCTGGAAGATGACGAGGTCCGCGCCGATGGCTTCCGCGATTTCTTCAGTCGAACGGCCGTGTGCCACGAGCTCGAAGCGCGAGGGCATGTCGATGCCGTAAACATTTGAATGGCTAAGGGACGTTTAGAGGGGCGGTCGGCGCGTGTACGAGGGTACGACGAACCGGATAGGGGGAGCACAGCTTGCCACGATGACCTTTTTGGCACCGACGTCTTTCGCCATTTGGATTATCTCCTTTGAGGTAGTGCCTCGGACGATGGAGTCTGCGAAGGCGGTGTTAGTGGCAGTTCTATGGTGACAGATGAATACGGTGTACCATCGACGATGAGCACATTCTTGTCGGCGAACTCGAGGGCCATCGCGTTCAACTTCCGCCGTACGTTCTTACGTCTGCGCCCCCTGTTAGCGAGACTGATCCGCGTAGACTGGAGGCGGAAGACGTACCTGATCTGCTGTCCGGGCATGATGAAGGTTCTGCCGACGTAACGGTTCTTAATGAAGCCTTCGCGGTACGGCAAACCGAGCTTTTGGGCAAGGTTCAGGGCAGCAACCCGAGAAGTGTCGGGTACCTGAAAGGTGAAAATCGATAAGCACGCGGGGAAATAGACGAAACAAGACACGACTCACAGGAATAACAACGTCGACAGAAAGGTTGTTCTCGTCGAGCACACGCTTCACCTCTGCTGCTAGGGCATCACCCATAGCCATGCGACTGCGATACACGCTGACGCCGTCCAAGACAGAGTCCGGACGGGCGAAGTAGACGTATTCGAAAATGTCCGGGGCGAAAGTAGCACCGCGGCCAAATTGACGGCGAGACACGCTTGAGCGAGTGATGATGACGGCTTCACCTGGGAAAGCGGGGTGTGTAAATAGTCATCGAGACCATAAACAAACGGAATATCGAACCTGGCTTAACATCCTCCCACTCAGTGAACCCACTTGCATCGGCGACAACACTTTCGCTCGCGAAAAGGTAGTCCTTGCCCTGTCCACTGGCGGACTTGCGAGAGGCCAAACCCAGAGGCCGAATGCCATGCGGGTCACGGAAAGCGATAATACCGAACCCGGCCAACATCGCGACACAGGCGTAAGCACCTTTGCATTGTTGCATGAGGGATCCGATGGCGGTGAAAATATCCTCCTCGTTGATACGGAACTTGCCCGTCTTCTGTAGGTTGTCCGCGAAGATGTTGAGGAGCAGCTCAGAGTCGGAAGAGGTGTTGATGTGGCGGTGAGCCGTTTGGTCCATGAACTGAAGAAGCTCCGCGGTGTTGATGAGGTTTCCATTCTACCAGAGAGTTCAGCGAGGAGATTGTGGCGTCTTGGAAGTTCGACGTACATGGGCGAATACAATACCGTAGGGTGAGTTTACATAGAACGGCTGGGCCTCGGCATGGTTGGAGCTGCCTGCAGTTGGGTAGCGAACTGACGGGTACGGTCAGCGTTTGAGTGGAATTCGGGAGAACGATTTACGCACCATGCCCGATGCCCATCCCTCCGATAAGCCTCGATAGGGCGGTGGTGTCAAATACGTCCCTAACCATGCCGTTCGCCTTGCACTGGTAGAATCGACCCTTGGGCCCGCAAGTGACGATGCCACAGGCATCCTGGCCTCTGTGCTGGAGCAGAGACAGACCCTCGCAGATTTCATGCGAGACATCTACAGACGGATCATGGGAGAGTAGACCTAGGATCCCACACACTTGGAAGGGTGAGTGTTTGCAGTTGCAGAGCGATAAACTGGGCACTCACTGTCGTCTGGTTGCCGTCGAGGCGAAATAAATGAGGGCTGGAGAGCCGCTGGGGAGAGCTGGTACGGGCTAGGTGGTGGTGCAGAGGTGAACACATTTTGTTTGCTAATTCTGCGCGACGCAATTTTTGCCTGTCCCGGTCCGGCCCCCCGCACGTGGCGGGAACGTGGGGAGCGAGCAAGTGTCCCGGGTCCGCCGATGTGGGCGCATTCTGTCGGCCGAAAAAAATATCCGCAACTCTGGTCGTATGTCGGGGCGGAAAGAATGACTTGTGGGCCTGGAGGAGAGGCGGTAGGCAGGCGCAGACACGACAGAAAACACACGGGGCAAGAGCGAATTGAAGCGGCGCTTCTGCGGCAAAGCGCAACGTGTTGAAGCGCCGGGGGCGTTCGCTCATTCGGTCGGACGAAGCCGGCGTCGGAGAGTAAAAAGGAACTTTATACGGGGCAGGCCCAGCTCGCCCGACTTCCACCATCCTCACCGTCGTCGACGTCGTCCACCATGCTCACCTCACGCGGCGTACACCGTCTCTCGCGCAGGGCGCTGAACAGCGCCAGGAAGACCAACGCGTTCTTCTCCACGGCCTCCGCCGCCCCCATCCTTGCCCGCGCCGCCGCTCCTTCCTCTTCGTCGTCGCACGTCCAGGCTCGCCCTGCCCGTGCTGGCGCAACCTCTGGTATGTAGTCTCTCGACGACGTGTTACGCGTTGCTTACGCCCACGTCTTGTCTTTTCTGCTCTCTTTTTCGCCGTGTTTCGCGTTGTGCGCTGTCGTTTCTCGTTGCTGCTGGCGTCTCCGCATTGGTCCGCAAAGCCCGCACCTACGCGACCGAGGCCAAGAGCAGCGCCGGCCAGGTCAAGACCGTCATCGGTGCCGTCGTCGACGTTCAGTTCGAGTCCGACAACCTCCCGCCCATTCTCAACGCGCTCGAGGTCCAGGACTTCAATGGCGGTCGTCTCGTCCTTGAGGTAGCCGCTCACCTCGGCGAGAACTCCGTCCGTACTATTGCCATGGACGGTACCGAGGGTCTCGTTCGTGGACAGAAGGTCATCGACACCGGTGCCCCCATCCTGGTCCCCGTCGGCAAGGGCACGCTCGGCCGTATCATGAACGTCATTGGTGAACCCATCGACGAGCGTGGTCCCATCAAGGGCGACAAGCTCCTCCCCATCCACAACGACCCACCACCGTTCGTCGAGCAGTCGACCACCGCTGAGGTCCTCGAGACTGGTATCAAGGTCGTCGATCTCCTTGCCCCATACGCTCGTGGTGGAAAGATTGGTCTCTTCGGAGGTGCCGGTGTCGGAAAGACTGTGTTGATTCAGGAGCTCATCAACAACGTCGCGAAGGCGCACGGTGGTTTCTCCATTTTCTGTGGTAAGTCCTTTCTAGCGGCGTGTTTTGTACAAGCAATAACGAAGATTTTCAGGTGTCGGTGAGCGTACCCGTGAGGGTAACGATCTGTACCACGAGATGATTGAGACCGGTGTCATCAACCTCGAGGGTGACTCCAAGGTCGCTCTTGTCTTCGGTCAGATGAACGAGCCCCCTGGTGCTCGTGCCCGTGTCGCTTTGACTGGTCTTACCATTGCGGAGTACTTCCGTGATGAGGAGGGCCAGGATGTGTTGCTCTTCATCGACAACATTTTCCGTTTCACTCAGGCTGGTTCCGAAGTGTCCGCTCTGCTCGGCCGTATCCCGTCTGCCGTCGGTTACCAACCCACGCTCTCGACGGACATGGGTGGCATGTAAGTTCCATTCTTCGTGTTTTGGTTTCGTTCCTCAACGCGCTTTCGTCCCTAGGCAGGAGCGTATCACCACCACCAAGAAGGGTTCGATTACCTCCGTGCAGGCCGTCTACGTGCCCGCCGATGATTTGACGGATCCTGCTCCCGCTACCACCTTCGCTCACTTGGACGCAACAACTGTGTTGTCTCGTTCCATTGCTGAGCTTGGTATCTACCCCGCCGTCGACCCTCTTGACTCAAAGTCGCGTATGCTTGACCCCCGTATCGTAAGTCTTCGGAACTGTGGGACCGTGATTAGCGCTTAACAATCGGACCTGCCTTAGGTCGGAACCGAGCACTACGAGGTCGCCACTGCTGTCCAGAAGATTCTCCAGGACTACAAGTCGCTCCAGGATATCATTGCTATTCTTGGTATGGATGAACTGTCTGAGGAGGACAAGCTCACCGTAAGTCGAGTGGTTGCCATAGTCTCAATGGATTCACTGACAACATTATTGCAGGTCGAGCGTGCGCGTAAAATCCAGCGTTTCATGTCACAACCTTTCCAGGTCGCGCAGGTCTTCACCGGTTTCGAGGGCAAGCTCGTCTCGCTCAAGGACACCGTCCGCTCCTTCAAGGAGATCCTCGTCGGCCAGCACGACTCTCTCCCCGAGTCCGCCTTCTACATGGTCGGCACCATCGACGACGTCAAGGCGAAGGCCGAGCAGCTCGCGAAGGAGATGGGCGAGTCATAAACCATAGACTATACTATACTCGTGCGTATTTTGCCCCCTGCGGAGCGGTGTTGTAGAGGCAGTGGACGGTCGTCAATAAAATGATTCGTATACCGCGAATGCAACTACAATCTTTGCTATCACTACTATGTGGGACTTTAAGACATGCTTCCAGAGCGTGAGCGACGTTGCTCGACAAGCACGACGTAAACGAGACAAGGTAACGCTTTTTATGCGGCGATATGCACTTCAGGCAAGCATGAAGCAACGGAAGCAGCCATAAATTAGCAATAAGAATATGAACACAGATCCAGGTACATGAAAGCTATCCAAACAACGTTTCTTCAAACAGAGCCAGCTACGACGACACCCTTCCGTCTCCGCTTATGCGGGGGCAGGTCCACAACAACCTCGACGATCCTGCCCGGACTATGGCCTTGCGACACCACCGTTGTCTGTGACGAGGGCACGTTCTCGTCCGCCTCAGGTGTCGCAACGCCGCGCGGGACAAGCAGGCCGACGACGGGCTTGAGTTCGATCTCGACATCTTCATCCTTTGTAGTGTGCGGTGGTTGTAGAGGCTGTGAGGAGATGAAGAGGTTGGGCAGTACGTCCCCAGTCTCGCGCTTGCGCTTCGTGCCTTTGCTCCGCGTCGCCGGCTTCGTATCCTCGTCGTCGGACTCGGCGACGAACGGCTCCTCGACGTCCGAGTCGACCTCCTCCCGTGTGCGTTTCTTGGCTTTCTTGCCCGGTGTTGCGCTGGATTTGCTCTTGCCCTTGCCTTTGGTCTTCTTGGGTGCGGTGCCTTCTTCGACGACATGGCATACTTCGACAGGGACTTGTGCGGTGAGGAGCACGTCGATCCAGAGCTGCGTCAACCGTGTCAGTCTGACCAGTGTATTGATTGAGAAATAAGAAGCACCTTCTGGTTCTCTTGAAGCGTGTCGCCAGGGCCCTTGACTTCGACGAACTTGCAGGTTCTTTGCTCTGGGTGCCATAGAAAGAGGTCCGGAACACCTCCGCCGCGGTTTGTGTAATCTTGACAGATCGTTTGGCAGATGGTGGCGAGGCCGTTGGGGTCGAAGAACTGCGGATTTCAAAGTAACATGAGTTGATGCGGTAGAAGGGGAACAAGGGTGGTGCGCACTTCGACAATGTCCAGTATATCTTCCTTGGGGAGAAGAGCCCACCGTACGCCGACACAGAAGGTGTTCTTGTCGGCGTGCTCGTCCCAATGACCTTCGACAATCGTCCGACCTTGACCCTTACGAATCTCTTCAAGTCGAGTTTCGATGAGGCCTTCCCTGGCTTGGTAAAAGGTGTCTTCGACAATGTCCAGCGGCGCAGATTGGTACTCCGTCTCGAAAGCTCCCGGGATGTCGGCGAGTATGATGTCCCAGAAGAGGAGGCCGAACAGCGTTCTGAGGATGCTGCCTTCGGAATGGAGTCTGGAAAGACATGTGAATGCTGCGTAACGAGTCTAGCGGTGTGTGTACATACCCTTTGTAGCCCTCTTTCTCATAGTGTTCCAGCGCGAATATCTCGACGTGTACGAACTCCCCATCGTTGCCAACCCAGATCGACTTTCCTTTGGCTCGCTTAGCCTGAACACGATCAGTTTATGGGTGATTCCGAGTCAAGGGATTGTTGAACCAACCTCGGTTGTGACTTGGGTAGTGAGCACAGCTTGAGTAGATGAAGGGCCGTCCTCCCGCTTGATATTGTCTTCAAGTTTAACACGCTTCCGACCCTTCGACCCAGCGTCGGCGACAAGCCTGCCCGCTTGATCAATGACACCGTGGACACGCGTACCCACGATTGAGACTTGTGGGGGTGTCTTGAGTTGTGGGAAGCTCAGAGGCAGCTCCCCCAGGATAGGATCGCCCCGGAGCTTCTTTTGCAGAGTAAGGAGGCGACGATGGAGTTTCGGAAGGTAGACTGAACAAGTGACGTTAAGAAGAGCGATTTTCCCACCATAGCTGGAATCACTCGCCTATATGGGTATCGGGGTCGTCTATAGCTTCGCGGACAGCTGTGTACGCGGCCTTGAATCGCTGCTTGTGGTGCATAAGAATGCATGCACGACGTTCGTGCCATCGTCCCCGTCTGCCGCGCCTGAAGCGTTTCTGCGCAAGGAGATTCTCGAGAATCTCGAGTTCTTTATCGGCGTCGCCTATGATACCATGGGCATAAGCGCCTTTGCACACTATCCGTGTGAGGATATGACCTGGGAGGTAGAAAACCCTTAGGAGGACGTGATGTGCTTAACCGATGGCACGCATACCGTAATGAAACCTTTCCAGTCCTTGTTGCTGTGGGGGATCAACAACTGTTTCGACACAGTCCTCAGACTTAACCGACGGTAGCTGTACGAGCAGCTTCCACCGATTATAAATCCGATGAAAGATGTCCAAGGCCAGTCTTGCTGCAGCTTTGCGAGGAGGGTCCGGCAGTGCGCCACCATTATGCTGAACTGTAGGCAAGACATTTTGCTCCTCAGGTGGTTCGGGTGTATTCTCGAGCGGTGCACTCGGAGCGGTAGAAAGCACACTGGCGCGAGTTTTGGTAGGTGAAACTGACGCCATGCCTCTCGATACACTGTCTCTCGAGTATGCACTAGGTACAGGCGTTCGACTTAGGACAGACGTTGATCTGGCCCGCATTGATGAAGTACTTGAGGACGATTTGCTACTTCCGCTCCAACCGTCAAGAAGCTCGTCAACCTCTGCTTCGAGGGACAAAGCTTCTTCGTATTGGAGAAGCGCCTCCCGAGTTGGCCATGGACCATACGGGGTACGCCTGTAACCTTGAGGTGCATAAGCACGCTTCTTTGCCGAGGACAAGATTGCAGGTTGCATAAGGGGTGTTGGGATAGTGCTGCGTGTGTGGTGAGTTGAGTCACTGGCTAGAAACGGATTGAGCGCCAACCTTCGGAAATAAACCAAGTTTACTCGGTCTATCAACCGCAAGGCATGTACGTTGAGTCGTATACAACGGTCTATCGTCGAACACCATTAGTTACTAAGGCATCAGCGGATTGAGCGAGTTACACACGCAGTTTGTTCAGGGCCAACTCGCGAAGTCGGGTCTTCAACGGTTCTCCGTTCTTGCTCGTGAAAAACGAGAGCAAGGTAGGCTGATCAGCTTGGTGTGCGAGCAGCTGTTCGATAAGTTCGTCGCGCTGTGTCAAACGATGATGGAAGGGCTCCGTGTGAGATCTCCCCCTCTTGAAGTTGTAAGTCAGAGGCGTACTTTGGTCTTCGGGTGCCAGATTTTGAGCGTCTTGGCCAAGTCTTTCAGCTCCTCTCGGCGTAAACAATCTAGGAGCTCTTTCTCTGTTGCCATTGAATCCCCGTGAGCAAATACACTGTAGTCAGGTATCGCTGGGTCTTCCAGTTTTGGAAGGGGGGCAGGTTGAAGAGGTGCTTCAAGATTTGGGAGGGGCCCCGGCTTTGAGGTGTCGCCATCGTCGCCCCCTGTTAGGTCTATGACCTCTGGTGCTTTCCCCTTGGCTGGCGGTTTGGGTCTAGGAGGGACTGAAGAGGGTCCGGGAACAGGTCCGTTTTCATTTCGACTACATAACTGTTCCGCTACAGCTGCGATTTCGGTCTGGGTACCAAGCTCTCCCCCGTACTTGAGGTCGGAAAGTCTGATCCACTGGTGTTTCCTCAAACAGAGCCGAACGAAGAGAAACTTTTCGCGGTCTATAGAAGATATTGAATGATTGCACAAGTACGGCGTATGTCTATACGTACCGCTTAAGTCTTTGTGGTACCTCAGAATGTAGCCTGTCTCCTCCGCATTGAACAGCTTGGGCTCCGACTGTATCACTTCTGTGAGCATCTCTGTATCGTATGGGCGGTCAGATCACCATACGGGATTCAATAAAATGGTGAGCACATACCTGCGAAGATACGGACATACATGGAAACAGAGCGCGAAAGTTCGTCGGGTGTTTTCAGGTCGTCCGGGATGTCATCGTCGTCGGGTGGGAGCTCTTCCAGGCCAAATACAAGTTGACCTTGGGCACTAGCTGAGGGGGAACTGGGGGTCATAACGCGTGAGGGGAATAGAGGGGTCAGAGTCGAGAACAACTGCCGACAAGCGCAGCGGCGAGCGCGACCGTGACTGGGAAATGGTCAATGGGCAGAGCGCGTCGTATTACGATGATGATGTGTGACGGGGACAGCTACGGTTAAGGCGCTATAGCCAAGTGGTTAAGGCGATTGATTAGAAATCAATTCCCGTTTCGGGGCGCAGGTTCGAGTCCTGCTGGCGTCGTTCATATGCAAACGGATCGATACTTTTGTTTTGCAAAGGAATTGAAACCTCAGTGCGAGCCTCCGTCCAGTTAGCATTGCTCCTGTTCCGCCCTTCGATTTTTACTACGCATTTTCCCAACGGCTGGCTGCAGATATTTTGTTCACAACGTGGAACCAACATTAGCATTAGGTCATGCATAACAGCCATTACACATAATGTACTACACTGTAAGGTCTACAAACAACATCGCAATACGCCACGAGGGTCCCATAAGCATACTATTCAAGCAGGGAAGTGATATATTTTTTGCCATATCTTCCATGCGAGGCCCACTCCTTGCATGAAGACCCGCGACGCTGTCCGCAGCGACCGGGGGATCTCAACCGGGCCGTCGATCTGAGACGGCAGCATGCGCAGGAGGTCGCGGACGGAGAAATTATCGGACGCAGGTGTCGCAGAAGGGGGAGTCGTGGAGGTAACGCGTGTCGGTGCGAGAGTTGGTATCGCGGTTGTTGTTGTTAGTGTTGTCGGGCGGTCAACAGCCGGTGCGTCGGGGGTCGTTGGTGGTGTCGCGATGGATTGTCGTGATGAAGTGGATGCATCGAGCGTGTGATAGACGTGAGAGGTCACTGTACTGTAGATTGTCGAGGTCACGGTGATAGGATCGGGTGTCGCGGATGTGTTGTTGGAAAGAGAGATAGAGCAACTTTCTAATGATTGTCGGGTCTGGAAGAGATCAACTCTTGTAGCGTGTCTGTCTGCAAGACTGAACAGAGCCATAGCTGTCGATGTGAGGATGACCAAGAATATCAACGGTCGCCACAGAGGTCTAGATGCGCTAGATGATGGAGGTGCCGCAGACGAACTTGCGATCAGAAGGAGCGAGGGGTAGAAGAACTCGGGGAGGGAATAGTGCAGAAGCCTGAAGCCGTTGGTGGATATTTGCCTGTGGGCCAGATTGGACTGGGGTGACTGGATTATCAAATCTGTAATTCAAATAATGAGCAAACCGCGACCCAACAGCAATCGACACAATTACCCGGTTGCTTCTCCACAGTAACCTCCAACGACCCTACAGGTAGGGCGAACGACGGCAAAAGGACGTCGAGGGTCGCAGAGCCAGCTGCTTTGTCCTTCTTTCGTCGCGTTTTCTTCTCGTCAGCGGGTTGGGCGTCGGCCTTGACGAGATAAACCACCTGCACATTCCCACCACCGGCTTCACCAATATGCACCTTCACCCAAGTAATCCACTCCTTCGTGCTGGTCTCCTTGAAGGTGAGACCTAGCGCAGGGAGTTTCCCCTCCGGCTTCACTGTCGCGCTTGTCTCGAACCTGACGGGAACACCTTCGACGCTAGCGCTAGCGATTTGCACTGCCGGCGGAAGGCTTGCGGCCGCTTCATAGGACGGAGGTGACGATTGCGCGAGGCCAAACTCGAGCCACTCGGTGTCGGCATCGGAAGGGGCTGGGAGGGTCATGCGCACGGAGTACTCAGTGGGGAGCGTACTCCCTGGCGCAAGGAGGGGCAATACGTGGACCGCGACATTGGGGATCATGAGCGCGCCATCGCGTTTTGGTTTCGGTGTGCCAAGGAGAAACGTTTGTCGAAGGGCGGTTGCAGACATAGAGCGTGTAAGACCTCCGCTGGGTGTGCGAGGTCGACTTCCCGGTGTCCGCCGACCACTTTCCACGCTCTCATCCCTCCGTGACCGGTGCGAGTAGGCGCTTGGCGACGTGACGGCGCGTATGCCCAAACGAGCTCCGTCGTTCCCGCACTTTGTCTGGCCGCCCGGTTGGAGGACCGTCTTTCGGGATTGGGCGTCGTTTATCCTTCCCTTGGAGTTGAAGATATCCAGTGAAGCGTCGTCCATTTCATTTGAGATAATCGTCGAGCAAGTCTCCTTGTCCGCGTAAAGGATGCGGAATTGGGGCATAACGACAGGGTCCAGTTCGCGTCCTTCATCAGAATCTGAGTGGGTTGGCGACGAACGTGAGTTTAGGAGGAAGGGTTTGCTACGGGGGATAACGAGCACTGTGCCGGATACAGTGAACGTGAAGATATTCTTCTTCGCCGGCACCAGCTCGTTCATGTTGAGGTGTATTGAGAGCGGGACCTTCGGTGGACGCGACTCCTCTTGTTCGGCAGCCCGTGCTGACACCGAACCGCGGCGACCTCGCCGTTCTGGACTGGAAGGAATGGTAGCGAGAGAGGCTACCGAAGATAGTGGGGTGGTGTTCGGAGAACTTTCGAACGAGAGGTCTTCCATGTTATGGGAGGGCAAGGGTGCACGAAGGAGTGACGCCTTGGAGTTGTTTGACTGGAAGCTGTAGCCATTTGTCCTGTTCGCCTCGTGCTTCTCGGGAGTGGACTGGACGACGTTGATGGCAGGCGTATTAGACTTCGCAAGAGGGACCTTCGGAGGAGGTCCGGCAGCGAATCCGGTGAACCCGGGACCACCGCTTACAGTCCATTTGTGTTCCTCGTCTGGTGCCCATGCGACATCACAATCTCCTGCGTCAAGGCTAACGTCCATAGCTAACATAGTCGCCACGCCCGGGAACCAGACACCCTTGCAGGTACCAGAATATTCCAGTTTCATGATGACCCCTTCCTCGCTAGCGAAACCGCTCCTGCCCCTGGACTTGCCCTTGACATAAGCCTTGCCTAGCACTACACAAGTAGTTTCCCCCTTCGCTTCCTTGATCCCAACCCTTCGTCGACCATCGCTAGTCTCTGGCAGGTCAGAGGTCTTCAACGGTGTAGCCCAACGAACCCGCATGTAGTCGGTACTTGGAAAGGTCCCCTGAATGCCGTACCCATCAGCGAAGCCAGTTCCAGATGAGTCACTTGATTCGTCATCGGCAAACTGCTGGTAGGAGGGTGTCCGAGAGCGGCGGCGCGAAGCGTTCCTCGTTACGTGCGGTTCGGACGTGAGGTCCCACGAGTCGCCCTCTCCCGATGAGAGGGAGGCTGCAGATGAGGCAAGGGAGTTTCCAGGGGGGAATATCTTGAGGCGTATGTGGTTTGAAAGACATCGCGGTACGGGGAGAGACAGCTGGATGGAGAGTTAGGCTGGCTGAACCTCGCACTGGGGAAAGCCACAGACCAGATAGGGATAGCTGGGCGGTTTTGTCATAAACGGTGCCCATATATCGATAGCAGCCATGAACTGGTACTCGTTCGCACTGGAGCGTCGCCCGTAGCCTGAGCTATCGGCAGTTCTAGGTGGAAACTCCTTGGGGAGTACGTAGGAGACTTGGTACTGGCTCACGAGTACGTGACCCGTAAATCTGCCGTCCAATGGAGGTATTCCCGACGAGGACGAGGTCGGGGAACTCGAAGAAGAGGCCGTCGAGCCGAACAAGGACAGATACGACTCTCTTGAGCGACCAGGGAGGTTCAACGCCCGCGCTGCCTTGTGAAGGAGGGGGCAGGTTGTCGAGGAAAAGTTGTATGGTACCGCATTGTTGTCCAGCGGGTGTACGTGAGAATCCAATATCTTGAGGTTATCCTCTACAGGATGCCAGGTCAGCCCGAGGAGAGCGGTTTCGTGGCTCAAGGAAACGCGTTGAGCGCGGTCATATTCTACGCAAGCTCACCTGGAAATAGCGGGATGGCGCTCCCAGGTACGACGGCGTCCACAGGTAGAGATATCTATAGCGACGAGAACAAGGTGCTGAGTCGCTTCGTGGCCATGGTGCGCAAACCAGTACTCTACTCACGCGTAGATACATCCTAATGGATGCCCCGTCAGCCTTCCCATCTGGTCCCCTTTCTGCTTTGCCCTCAATGGCAAGTCGCTTGACTATGTTGATTCTCGTCTGCCCGATCGTTTGCCCGGAGTGAGTAGTCGAGCGCGAAGGGCTCGCGTTAGTCCTCGAATAGCGCGACGACGGAGGCATTGTCGCGCCCAGTGAAATATTGGATATGCCGGAGACGTTGGGTGTCGTGCGGGGGCGGCGGGAACGTTGAGCAAACGCAAGGTTGAAGGTCGAGACAAGAAGCAATAAACGAGAGTTTCTGTTGACGGAGGCAACTCGAACTTCAAGCGCCGATCAAACTCGCGTTCTGTCAACGAGGGTAGAGGGTATGGCTAAAACCCTATTAAATCGCAGTAAGAAATGGTTATAAATTAATAACAAGCCATACCATGCTGCTTGAATTTCTCCACAATTTCAGGACGTCCGAATCATTCTGAAGAGTACCGAGTCTGAGACGTTTCGCGCGTTGGGCGGGAGCCTGGGTGTGTTTAGCGTGAATCGGAGATCAAATGGAGATCACCGTTCCTCACAAGACTGTTCCCCTTCTGGAAAGCGCTAACCGCAGCCTATGCGTACGGCGTAATTACAGTATCGCGTTCTCAGAGCCTTGGAAACTTGGTCCTTCACCACCACCACCATGCCCTTCGTTTACCCGACGGTCGAGAATATCGAGGCGTACCTCCAGCACGTCGAGGAGGTCGTCGTCACGTCGCTGTCGCAGGCTGCGCCAGATCTGCCGAGCATCCAGCAGGTCGTACAACGCGTTCAGGAGGACCTCGCCCGCTTTTGGCCTCAGTCGCTGTCGCAGCTCCCCGACATAAAGATGCCCAACTTGGGACCCTTCGAGGTGCCCCCGCCGCCTCCGCCGCCTCCAGCACCACGCTCGCTCTTTGAGAAGTCTGCAGACTGGGTTGGCGAGCATCCGTGGCAGACCGCCGGAATCGGCTTCGGATTAGTGGGAGCGGGGCTTCTGGCTGGGTATGGTCGCGCGTATTTCTCGGGATCGGTGCGCACCAGGAGGCTCCGGACAGCGGGCGTCGCGCATGACGGCGAGAGGAGGCAGGTCGTCGGTGAGCCAACGTGCATTGCTCGTGCATCGATCATAGCTGAGGAGCTTCACAGTCGTTCTCGGCGGTGACTCACCCCTGGGCATCCCCCTTATCTTGGACCTGGAGAAGAGCGGCTACATCGTGATCACCAGTGTGTGTACGCCCGAGGCCGTCGAAGAGGTCGAGAAGCAGACCCATGGATTCGTTCGAGCCATCGTTCTCGACCCAAGCGAAGTAAGGTCCACTGTTCGCTGGTTTCGTTAATGATCGTTGATAGCCTTCGTGAATTTATAGCCCGAGACCATCCCATTCTTCTTCCGCTCATTGGCGTCGACAATGAACCGACGCTTCCCTCTCACCGCGTCGGGGGACCCTCATAGCAGCCCCTCTACACAACCGTGGATTCGCTGTGTCGTATCGCTGCTAACCCTCCCGTCTGCCCAATCGATGCCGGAGCCCGGGCCTATCGAGAACCTGGGAATGCAGGACGTCTACCCTGCTTATCTGCAGGCGACCCATTTCACGCCCCTGCAGGTCATCCAGGGCTTATTGCCGCTCATGCGAAATTCCGCCGCCCGCACTCGTGATGCAGTCGCGAATAATCACGCAAAGAAGAGCATCATCTTCTGTCTGCCCGCGACGGATGCTAGGGTTGGCCTGCCCTTCGCAGGTGCACAGGCTATGAGTGCAGCCGCCACTTTACGTGGTGCGGAGGTTCTCCGTCGGGAAATTCGTCTCGCTTCGATGACGGAAGACGCACACACGATGAAGAATATCAAAGTGGTAGTTGTCGACGTCGGAAGCATCGGCGCCGTCGGTCAACGCGTTTCTCAGCGGTCCGATGCTACACACGGTATGATTGACTGGACAGCATCCGAGAAAGCTGCATATGGCCCCGCGTTCTCCTCTGCCTTGGAGGGTGGCGCGGCGGCACGTAGACCAGATGCTGTTTCCAAGTTTGTGGCCACTATCCTGGACATCGTCGGTGGTGGAAGAGGACCCCAGGCACACAAGCTCGCGCGGCTCGACCGATTCCTAGGTAGATTGCGGGAGTTCGTCCGGGGAGACCGAGTGATCGTTGGCGCTGGAGGTGAGTGCCTGCATATCTGTCAACCGCTCTGGCTCATGTTCGATAGCACGGACTTACGCGCTGGCCGCAAACCTCCCCGCACTCATCCTTGATGCCCTGTTGAACCTGCCCACTTTCCTAATCTCCATCCGGAACGCGATGCTCCCCATTCCACCACGTGTTGCCCTACCGTACCCTCCCCCAGTCCCACCCGCAGCCCGCGTACAAAGTAAGGAAAAGCCTACGTCGAGCCAAGCGTCCGTAGACTCTGATCCCGAACACGACGTCGCGTCGGACAACGGATCCGATGCCGATGTGGAGAGCAGCGGATACGGCTCCGGTGTCGGTGAATCTTGGATTAGCCTGCAGAAAGACGGCGTAGAACATCCTTGAAGCCTGTAGAGTCTGCATCGTCGGTATCGCTATTCATTTATGTTGTGTATCATAGCATTTGAACGGACTGTGTTGTACCATCTTGTACTCTTGCATGTATATTATAGGAATGCTACCACCACTCTTTACAGCGCCTCTCTGACGACGAGAATCAGTGCGAGCTTGTGATGAGCTCTTCGTATATTGACGAACGTGCGGTGATCTGGCAGGGGAACGCTTTCAGGTGTCTGTATAAAGTCCCCTTCAGAGTGCATTAAAGCATGACGGTTGAACGAAATACGCACGCTATAGTTCCTCCGCCCATCTCTACCACCGGGGTGATCAGCTCTCCTCGCTCATCCTTCGCCTTCTCGGTCTTGAAAGCCGCCAACATAGACACAATCGCGATCCACGTTGAATCGTACGCCATATACCTTCCAGGACACATCCGTCGCCCAAAGCCAAACGCGATGTCTTCTGGGTCGCGTACATTGGAGTCTAGCACGAGTGCTCCGTGGTCGTCAATTTTGAGGAAGCGTTCGGGGTTGAACGTTTCCGGGTCAGGATATGCGTCCGAGTCGTGCAGCATTGCCCAATTGTTGGAGAGCACCATGGACCCTGCCGGGATGAAATAGCCGTTGTATACGTCGTCTTGCATGAGCTTGTGTGGGATGTCTGAAGGACGTCACGGTTAGCGCGGGATGTGAGCGGTATCGACTAGAGGCTTACTTATGGGGAACGCGGGGCACCACCTGAGGGCCTCCTTTACGACAGCGTGCACATACGGAAGGGCATCATAGTCTGCGAAATCCGGTAGGCGGTTCTGACAAACGCGGTCGATATGTTCCTGGGCTTTGCGCTGCACGTTCGGGTATAATACCATCGCAAGAACGAAAGAGGTCAGAACAGCGACGGTCTGGACGCTTCTCGATCAGCTCCTATGTTTCTTAGATCACTACAAGTGGCTCGGGCGTACCGTGTCAGATCCAGCTAAAAGCCATGATCAATCTAAAAGCATAGTCGGATGATGATCGAAAGCTTACCTGAGTACATCGAGCCAAGAGCGTACCTGACAACCCTTTCGGTATAATCAGGAGTCTGAGACTTGTCAATCATGTTCTCAATGAGAGACTTGGCTGCACAATCTGGTACCGGTTCACCAGCTGCCTTGCGCCACACACTCAGTCAGGGAAGTAGGCCAATAAATTAAAAACACACCAGATTCCCCCGCACGAGATCGAACGGCTCGTTCAGCATCGCCATCACGGACTTGTGGTACACCCGCGCTATCCTCTTGAACTTCGCGCCCGGGAACCATGCCGGGACGTATTGCACTATACGGTAAATTCTCAGCGCGCAAATGGGAGCGGGCATGGGCGTTGGTGCCTACAGATTGGGATCAAATCGACCAGGAACGTCCCTGGAACGCCCGCCTTGATACCACCTTCCATTGCATGCTCTGCGGTGTTAATCCAATAGTCGTCTTTATCTTGAACATCGATCCCGTACGCGACGTCCATGATGACCCGGCCGGCCAAGCTAGAATAATTCTCAGCGGCAATACGTCAAAAGGTTGCGGAAATCAACGCACTGCCGGATATGTGCTGCGAAATCTTCGGGCGCGTGCAGGAGGGAACGGAGGAGGATGTGTGTCGCTTTCAGTTCTATTGGGTGGAACTTCGAGGCGATGTGTGGTCGGAACTCGTGTTGGAAGGCTTTGCGCCCGTCGCGCCACTCGGGGCCATAGGGTTGGAGAGCCAGACTCCATTTGAGACCTAATCTGAAGGGTGGGCGCGCAGTTAGCCTCCCTAGACGTCATACGAAGTTGAGACGAGATACGAACAAATCCCTGACCATTGTCATTCCACTGGACGGTCTGGAGACACGCGTGAGCGCGCTCGAACAAGTGTCTTATAGGTTGACGACGCACCGGTCAGAATATATCGACGACCTCTTGTCCAACAGCTCCGTCGCGGCCTCGAAGCTGTTCACGAATATTAGATGCGTCCCTGGCATCTGAAAGTGGATGACGTCAGAACCTGGAGATCATAGTTAGGCAATGGCGGAACGGGCGAGCTATCAGCGACGTACCGTATTCCTCGCTCATCTTACGGCACGCCTCCCACAGTGGGTACTCCGGAAATTTGAGGTGACCGAGAAGCGGTAGCCCAGGGGGTCCAGGAGGGTAGGGGAGCTTTTTTCTGTGTCTTGTCGACGCGTAGGCGACATACGCTATGACCGCTGCTACAACAGGTACGACAATGCTAAACAGGGCCATCTTGCGTTGCTGGGTCGTAGGCTAGTCGGTTGAAGCATGAGCGACGAGGCAACGTGGTGCGAGGAGGGGCGGTGAGCTTACCTGGCACACTGCGAAGGGGCCCGAACCCACAGCACACCGACAGGGAGGAAGTCAACCACCTCGAAACAGGCTGGCCCATATTAAATATGACACTGCGCATGTCTCACACAGCCCCCGATCCCAGGGACGTCTGATGAAGGGACCAATCCAATCGCGCTGGCCCAAGCCAATCGGTGCAGCGGTTGGAGCGGGACCCTGGCCTCCGCGCTTGTTGCGTCGTCCGGTAAAATCGGCGGCGCATCTGGGTCACCCCTCGCGCCCTTGAGTATAAAAGCGCAGCGAGGAGGGTTGTTTTGCGCTGAAAGAAAACGCCTGATAGAGAGGGTCGTGCGTGAGCCAAATTCGTCGGAGCGTGGCGTCTTCGAGCGGCATACCACCGCCCGGAGGGTTCGTCGAAGGCGTGGACGGAGGCCGGTCGGAGATCAATACATCTGATGAATGCCCGTCCGGTGAGTCGCTGCCAGACGCAGCCTGTTATATGCCTTGGTCCGATGCGTCGACGGTTCGCTGGCTCGCTGTCTGGCCTCGACTCGGAGTCTTTAGCTGAGGTTCGGAGTAGGTGTCAAACTGTCGGCGGAACTCCGACCGAGGAAGCCTCCGCGTGGAAATACAGAGCAAGCAAGTGCGAAGATCACGAACGCGGAAGAAATTGTCGACAACGCGTAAAGTCGAACCCGACAATGTACGTCTATGATCATCAGCCTGAGATTACTATGGAGCAGAGAGTGCCAGAGATCTTACACGATAATTTTCGTTGAGACATGTCTGTGGGATGAGCTTTCTTTCAGCTCTCTTTCCTCTATGAGTGATTGAAAACGACGTATTCGGTGGGATAATCAGTCGCTGGTTTGACGGGCTCGTGAGAAAGCCCAAGGCAACCCTGTTCAGTACTCGTGCACGTGTCGAACATGACTGAAACACTTACCGTAGTAGTGCCTGAGATATGTCAATATACGAGTGCCTTGGTACGCTATATCAATTGATATCGTAATCCTGAGGTAATCCTAACGTTTGCTTCCTCCACGGCCGCATGACTTGAAATCCTAGGCTCAAGACTGGGCAAGCCCAAGCCCACTCCACCGCAGTGCTGTTGGTCCAACTTCTACAGTTCCTTCCTCCCGAGCTCTGAGCCCTCCGATCTGGGCTCAATCCCGGGCTTCTAAGCCGAGCCCGGCCCACACGGTAGACGTGCAGACCATAAATCGGCCTCGGGTTGGATACCTCGGTTCATGACACGGTGGCGGGGAAGAGACCCAGGTTGCACGTGAAGTCGGCGATTCATGAATTTTGCAGGGTATCATGGACCTCGGTGAACCTCAACGAGACCGATGTCGATTTCGTGGGGGCAGAGAGAAACAGGAAAATGCCGGAGCCAACGTTAAGCGCTATCTTTGTGGCGCGGCATGTTCCGATGCCCTCTGGCATATGCCATCACGACGCCGTTCAGACTCTTACCATCATAGCCGCGCTTTCACTCTCCCTTGCGCCATCGTATATGTCGCGTTCAACATTCACTTGCTTGCAATGGCTCAAAACAATTGACGGACGTGATCAACCTCAACAAGAACAAGGATGTCAGACGCTTGGTCCCGGCTTATTATCCTCGTCGCCAACGCTTGTATCAGGATGTTTCTGACGTCCAGCTCAGACACAACGACATGAATAAGACCCTCCGCGTTGTCCTCGTTTCCCGTTGTTCAAGCAGTTGCCCTGGCGAGCACGGCCTCCTCATAACTGCCAGCCATGGCGTCGGATTTGCGTTACTTCTCACCCTCCGTTATTGACCAACATGATCGGAATGTCTATGACACTCAACGACACTGTCTTGAGCAGACCATTTCCGCCAAATTCTATCAAGCGGTACGTCTTCCAATCCCCTCTAGGGTTTCTCAAGCGATGCTGATCTGTTGTATGGAGCAGAAGACGCCGCAGGCGTTCATGCAAAGCTAGCTCGAGTTCTATCAGCGGAGCATCCAAGGAAGCACCGTCTGCAGACCTACCACGCCAGCGAAAGCTCAAGTTATTGTGAGTCCCCCTCAGCTTCTTTTATACCCCCAGAGGTCTTACTGTACGATGAAGCACCTCTCTTACGTCGCTCCGCCAACGTTCATGCGGTCTATACGACTGCATGCTCGAACACTGCGACGACGAACATAAGCAAGTCACTAGATGGCTGCTTCGCTGCAAAGCCCGGAATCGCACCGATCGCCACTATAACAACCGTCTCGCCAACTTCGAACGTCATCTAAAACGTCTCCAGGACGAAAACGTCGATTACAACCCGCGCGACAGAAACGCACCGATTCCATTGAACACACGGCAAGCCCGACTCGCGCTGGATGCACGAACGGCATGGAGAGAGCTGCAGACGGAGGAAGATCGCACTGCGCGCTTCGACCGCATTCTGGAGGAGGCCGCAGGCCTGCGACGCAAAGCTTTGGACTCGCTAAAAGCGAAGCTCGAGATTGCGCACGGGCGACATATACTGCTCATGAGTCCGCGGCTCTCGAAGAGGAAGGCGGTCGAGCGGTGGATAAGAGCTGGCAAGCTCACGATATATGGGCAGTGGATTATGCGAGCATTATATACACCAACGCCTCCACCTGCGAAATGAAGACTCGGGATATGCATAGATTGTATGACTGCACGCCCAGCTAGCTTACCACGAAGTTTAATACGTAGAGACTAATGATTTCTGCAATGTCCTCACCGGATACTTCACACTGCGATACCGAGCTACATAGACGTTCGAACCCATACTGTCATCTAGCCCATATTATTTATCACGACGGCATGAAGGATAACAAACTTCCGCTCGTCTTCAGCGTGCAGTGCAAAGCGACCAACTGGCCGCAGAGCAAACAGCATGCAGAAGAACAAGCAAGAAAAACCCCTCACAACCCAAGCCGGCAGTGTAACGGCGAGGTCATGTACCGCGCCAGGTCTGCAAGCAGAGCAACGGCGGGCGGGGCGGCAAAAATTAGCAAACCAGTTACGGGGGCGGTGCCCCCATAATAGTGGTTAAACTATTAAGAACAGATACTACACATGATCTAAGCCAGAAGGCCAGAGTGGTGGGGAACATCAGTGGACAGGGCGGGCCTTTTATATGTGGGGAGGAGTGCGCACGGACCACCTCGCTTCGTGGCGCTGATCGGCTAAGAGGAACTGATGCTTCCCCAAGAATATAGCAGATTAGACAAGGTTTCTTAGAGCCGGGCCTCCGTCCAGGACTGTGCCATGGGGTCGCCAGAACGAGTAACGACTATCTTCTGTGGTATCAATCGAGGATGAATGAAGCAATGCACGTCGACGAGTACTTGGAGGAAGTCAGAGCAGGTAATCGTCGGTCGCCGTTAACTTGGCGCGAGGTAGGCGAGATAAGAGGTTGAGAGGCACGTAAGTCTTTGCTGGGATGTACATGAAGCCCTTGGAGGATACATTCCGCGACAACAGGATGATTGCATGCTTATGCAAAGGATTCGCTGCAAAAATATAGCAGGATCCCCACCTATTTCACGCAATGGTCAACGTTGAGGAACGGCACAAATGATAGCTTACCTCGAGGATGCCCGAGGACGCGCTCTTGGTCCCGAGCATGGTGGCGAGAGGCAATATGCTAACTGTATTGAGTGTAGACCGGGTAACAGACACGCCTTTCGGTGTTTGAATTTTGTTTGATGGGAGTAAGGAATGGTAAGTAAATGGGCCCTTCACAACAGCGACGCCCGGATTTTTGGAAACGCCCTTCGAGTCGCTTCCCTTCACGTCGTGTTCGTCCTCGTCCTCGCTCTTTCGCAGCTGCAACACACACCGCCATGGCCACCCCTCCCGCCGAAGAGATCCGCGCGTCGTCCTACGTTGGCTTCGACAGCATCACCGCGCAGATTGAGCACAAGCTCCTCAAGCGTGGCTTCCAGTTCAACGTGATCGTTGTCGGTGCGTGAGTTGTCACCGCTGCGCGCCGCACCCTGCTCACCCGTCCGACACCGTAGGCCAGACGGGCTTGGGCAAGTCGACGCTCATCAACACTATCTTCGCGTCGCATTTGATTGACTCGAAGGGACGCCTCAACACGGACGAGCCCGTCAGGCAGACGACTGAGATTCACCCTGTTTCGCATGGTACGGACTCCTCGGTTCAAACCTCGCGGCTCTGTGCTGACAACCTTGCGCAGTCATCGTTGAGAACGGTGTGCGCCTCCGGCTGAACATCGTCGACACCCCAGGCTATGGCGACCAGATCAACAACGAGGGGTGGTACGACTTCCCCGCTTCCGCATTGCTATCTGCTCACATGATTGTCCAGCTGGGATCCTATTATCAAATATATCAAGGACCAGCACAGCGCCTACTTGCGCAAGGAGCTGACTGCCATGCGCGACCGCCACATCCAGGATACGCGTATCCACTGCGCGCTGTACTTTATCAACCCGACCGGCCACTCTCTGCGCCCCATTGACATCATTGTCATGAAGAAGCTGAGCGAGGTCGTCAACGTCGTGCCCGTCATTGCCAAGGCGGACAGCCTGACGCTGGAGGAGCGGGAGTCGTTCAAGCAGAAGGTACGGCTGTGGGCGCTTTCCACGTTTTCTGTGTCTAACCGTCTTTGGTGTAGATTCGGGCTGAGATGACATACCACAACATCCGCCTGTACCCCTTCGACACTGATGAGAACGACGACGAGGAAATCCAGCTCAACGAGAGCATCCGGGTACGTCATATACCACACATTAGCCTCGCGGCCACTTATCAAGGTTCATATAGAACATGATTCCCTTCGCTGTGGTCGGTTCAGAGCGGAGTGTTATCATCGACGGTAAGTCGGTGCGGGGACGTAAGACACGCTGGGGTGTTGTCAACGTCGAGGACGAAAAGCACTGCGAGTTTGTCTACTTGCGCAACTTCCTCACGAGGTCGGTTCTATCTGTTCAACCTGTGGTTCCTATCTCACAAACTCCCCCTACAGGACACACTTGCAGGACCTCATCGAGACGACTGCACAGATCCACTACGAGGCGTTCCGCTCGAAGCAGTTGCTCGCTCTCAAGGAGCAGACCAACCGCCCTTCGGCCGCGTAAACATCTTGTTCCCTTGCTTGAGTTCGGTGACCCAAAATCCCGATACCCCTTGGATGTCACTATCCGTACCACTCGTTTTCCACTGGATGTCATTGGCTGTTGGCAGGACTATTTGTTGTCTATTTCTACCGTTGTTACTTACTGTCCATGTCTGCGTCGTACGCTCGTTCTTTTCTAATACCATGACCTTCGCTCGCTGAGCTCAAACCTGGTCTTGCTTGTGCTGCCTGCGTCTGTTCAAGTCGTCTTGCGCCGCCACTGTCGCGGTAGACGTGTATGGTACGAAATTGGTGGAATGTTCGAGACGATAAACGCACTTGTACCGAAACGATCATAAATCGCGCCTGCTCCGGTTCTACTCTCTTCGAAGTTGCTCTCGACCACCACCACGCGTATTTCCAGCTAATTTCTCTCTAATCTACACGACATCGACAACATGGCCGCGATTCCACCGAGCATGCCAGCGTCGACCGCGAACTGGCACTGGAAGAACAAGAACGTCACGCCGTGGGCTAAGACCTGGTTCCAGCGCGAGCTTACGACGATCTCTATCAAGAGCGACGACGAGCAGGAGGTGTTCATCTCTAGCGTTGTAGAGGTCGACGGCGACGTTGAACTTGGCCAGCGCAAATCAAAGTATGTGTCATGACGCCGCTCGACGATGTCCGCACTGCTGAACGCGGTCTCCACCACACAGGCTGCTCACGATCTTCGACTGCAAAGTCGACCTGCAGTGGAAGGGTAAGGCCGCAGACGGCACCGAGGTCGTTGGCAGCCTGTCCATCCCTGAGGTCTCGCACGAAGTCACGGTCGACGGTCTCTCGGAATATGTCGTACGTCTCTTCCCCTTCTCTCATCGTGCACGATCCTGAATACATGCACCAGTGGAACTGGTCCCTCACCACCGCGCGCACCCCCGCCGTCGACGCGCTGTTTGCGCTCGCTAAGTCCCGTCTGCCCGTCGCGCTCGAGGCGAAGTTCTCCGAGTTCCCAGCTGCCATTATCAGCACACACGGCAAGGACCTCACCGTCAGCGCGGACCCCAGTCGCAGCGGTACACCTGCACCGGCTGGTGCATCGGCACCCGCCCAGAACACGGCAGCGACAGCCGCCGCGGTGTCGAAGCCCGCGGCGAAGAAGGCAGAGCCCAAGGCGGTCAACACGGCGACGGTGAACGTAGAAGCGGCGTTCCAAGCTTCCGCGGACGACTTGTTCTCCATCTTGACGGACGAGAAGAGGATACCGGCGTGGACGCGTGCGCCGGCACAGGTATGCCTACTTGCCAGCATCTCCGCATATGTTTTATGACTCAACGAGTATCGTGTAGTCTGCTGCGAAGCCTGACACGGAGTACTCATTGTTCGGTGGAGGCGTCAAGGGCAAATACGTCTCGCTGAACCCGCCGACGGAGGTCGTCCAAACCTGGGCTCTGTCAAGTCCCACTTGGCCATCCGGCCACGCCGCGACGCTCACAACGACGCTCGACCAGCAAAGCGATCACACCAAGGTAAAATGGACGCTCACCGGCGTTCCCCTGGGCATGGAAGACGAAATCAACAGGAACATTCAAGGATACTAGTGAGCCTTCCCGAACACGTCTCCCTTTCCATAGAAATCTGACACTGGTCCCAGCGTACACGGTCTCAAGTCCATTGGGTACGTACAGCTTGTTCCCTACACCCCTCCACCCTCCGCGCCTTCGACGCGCAAAACCCTGCGACGGGCCACAGCCCCAGAGACGTCCTCGAGCCGGCCGTATGTAGCGATTGCGCTAGGTGCCCTCGCTCTCGCGGCGGCGTTTACAATACCCTATGTCTACAAGTAATACCCCATGCCCGCGAGCGGCCGTAATTGACTGTTGCTTCTCTCTCACTGCAGGTTGGGTACAGAGCTCTAGCGCGCCCCTCGCGACCGACGGTCCCCCCTCCCACGAAGCCTTCACACGCACCCGGAACACATGAACGCGCGAACCGACGGTGCGACGGACTGGCTCGTCTGAGGGCACATGGGATCAGAGCGACAACGGAAAAGCAAATAAATAGCATTCAGGCAGTGCGCGCTGGATAATGTACACAATGTATTTCAGAAATAGAAGCACAAGTTATAGGCGAAGACGGGTCGTCCATTATCGTTATTATTCGTAAGGTGATGGTGGGTACGCGAGACACAAGCCAATTGATACAACGCGCAGGGACAAATGGGGGGCGCAGGGGAGGGGAGTGATAGATGAGCAATACAGGATGTCGGACGGGGGGCAATATGGACACACGGGGGTGGAATGAGGGGGCGTAATGATGGACGTGAAATGAGCCTAGACTCGAAAAACTCTATGTCAACGACGACCGCTGTTTCGGCCGGTGCAACGGATCCTCGCTCTCCCTCTCCTCCTGCACCGTGCTCGGCACCTTCTTCCGCCGAATCGTCCGCGATATTGAGCTCATGAGCGTCCGCCGCCGCTTGTGCTGTAGTGGCGGCTGGTTCACGCCCGAGAGGTTGCTTTGCAGTCGCCGCAGCGCCACACCGTTCTCCTCCATCGAGAAGTCGAAGCCCGTGTTCGTCGAACGCAGGCCTGTCGACATGTCTGTCCGACTTCCTGCATGCGGGCCGTGGATGAGGGACTTCCGTCGCACACCGCGGCTGGTGCTGACAGCGCGCCGCAGGTACGAGATGCCGCCGTGTTGTCTGTCCCGACTGAAGTCGTGGTCTGTGTCGAGCTTGTGGAGGTAGCGCACGCGGTCGATGTCGCTTGGATTGAAGATGAATCTGTATGCCTTGGCACCGAAGCGCGGGAGAAGGGCGAGGGGGATGACGAATAGCAGGCCGAACCAGAAGTAGGCCGATTGGAAAAGGTAGTGGTCGTTGCCATAGACTGGGGTTGCGAACCACCCAGGCTTGATGACAGAATAGATAGCCTACAGAGCGTGTGAGTACAAGCGAAAGTGTCGGCATCACCGCACGTACCGTGTATACCCAGATAAGTACGATCTCAATTCCGAGGGCAAAGAACACCCATCCCGTCCACGTAGCGATGTTGACTCCGACAAACAGCGTCACAACCACCACGGCAGATATAGCCATGGTCTAAGTCACTAATGAGCTACGAGCCTAAATATCGGAGATGAACACGTACCGTTGAGAACTCATACAGGTAGGTATCGTATCCGTCCGTCCGAGCTGTCGGGTCGTTGTATGCGTAAAGAAGGAAGAAGAAAATGATGATGGACTACGGACGCATTAGCACGCGCGACAGACAACGTAGTTGCCCGACGTACCTGGTAGCATCCGTCGATCATGTAGAGCAGGAACAACTTCAGGTTGAAGTATTCTCCTTGGCGAGAGTGGCTATACAACTCCGGTAGCGCCATGAGGACGTGATCATCCGCACAGCGATCGAAGAGACCCAATGCGATGACGGGTGCGATCGTCCAGAAGGAATTCCAGAAGAGAAGATACGTGTACTCGAAGACGCTGTGGAAACAATTAGAATGGAACGGAAATTAGATCTGGGTCCCAACGTACTATTGACTGCTCCAAGCACAGTAGATTTGGAACCACCAAAGGATGCCGATACACACAATGTTCTTGTAGAAGAAGTTGACGATCCTAGAAACGAAGCTAGATTAGCGAAGGTCGAATCTGTAGATGTTTCAACGTACATGTTACCATTGCGGGCGTATGACCAATGCCCGTGGACCAACAACAACCTCTTCAGGAACCGGAACTGAGGTGGTTGATCAGTCGCGATCGTCTCAAAGCATAGCAGATCACTTACTTGTGCAATGGCGTAGTCCGACGAATTGACAGCCTGTAGACCCTCTTCACCAGAGATACCAACACCAACATCGGCAGCTTGGATCATGCTGACGTCGTTTGCGCCGTCTCCAATAGCCAAAGTCATAACACCGAGACCGTCCTTGACAAGACGGACGATGAGGGCCTTCTGGAGAGGAGACACACGACAGCAGATGACACCTTCGCACTGCATCGCGAGTCGTAGAAGGAGCTGTTTGTGAACGTCGTCGGCTAGAGCCTGCAATGCGATATAAGTATTCGTACTGCAAGTGATGTAAGATCGACATACCTCGTTCAAGGCGCTTCCGTCAATGACTAGCACGTATCCACCTGGGCGTTGACCATTGCCGTGGCCGACAATATCGGTGATACCAGTGTTGACACGCTCCAATGGGTAGAGACCTTGGGGATTCTCCGCTGACTTGACCTGTTCAACGATTCCCTCTTCAAACAGGATACCGCTTTGTGGGAAGAACTCGTCGACGGCACCGAGCATCTGCGAGTAGACAGCTCGTTCGCCGCTGCCACGAATGATGACAACATTATCTTCCCTGCCAATGAGGTTGGTCGAATGTCCAATAGCTGATACGAGATGTTGGTGAGCACATTGGCGCATGCAAGCTGTGCAGAAGAACTTACCAATGGCCGTCTCAAGTTTATCCCCGGTAGCGACCCAGATTTTGATCCCTGCCTCCTTGAGGTCAGCGATTGTTTCTGGGACGCCGTCCTGGAGTCGGTCCTCGATGGCGGTTGCGCCAAGAAGCATGAGTTCGCGCTCTATTTCTTCGCAGACCTCGTCGATACGTTCCTCGCGATTCTCAAGGGACACGCTTGCCTCGTTGTAGCGTTCGTTCCACTCGAGGTACTCATCAGCTGTATGACGATATCAGCAAGTGAATGTATCGAAACAGGTCCATACGTACTAGGAATGGGCCTCCACGCCAACGTCAGTGTTCGTAGACCCTCGCTGGCGAAGTCGCCGAGATGTTCCTCGGTGATGTTCTTCATCTCACTGTGTCCCGCCTCAAGGCGTTCGAAGATGACATTGTCCGCGCCTTTGGTCAAGAGTATGTACCGCTTGTCGTCGTCGTCGTCCAACTTCCGGATGATGACGCTCATCCGTTTTCGCGAGGAGTTGAACTCGAGCACATTGAGGAGCTCGTACCGTTCAATGCGGTCAGAGAATGGCGTGGTGACGTACATGACCTCCTTGTCACGTCCACGGAAGGTGAAGCCAACGTCTGCTGCGGCTTGAACAAGCGCGGCTTCGTCGGGACTTTGGGCCTTGTATTCGAGCGCGCCGGATTCTGGGTCCACGGAAGCGAGCACGGTGTGACAGAGCGCGAGGGTGAGCCAGAAACCATGGAGGGACCGCGAGTACGCATAATCCTCTGCGCTAGTGTCTGCGTTGACGGCGGTGGCTGATGCGATGTCGCCCTGGAGGACGTGATCCTTGAATCGTTTGAGGACGCCGCTTGCGAGTTTCACCTCCGCAGTCACTCGCGGATCTGGAACTCCCAAATTGTCGGAGGAAGATGGTGTTGATCCCGGAACCTTGTTCTCCAGGTGCGATCGAGAGCTCGACGCGTTCTCGGGAGCCGTGACGACGGACGAGTCCGCAGAAAGCTGTGTCTTCGTCAAGAACGGATCCTCCTTGACAGGTTCCGTGTCGCCAGGGGTTTCGGGGTCCCCTCTGTATACTCTGCCACCAACCGAACACTGTCGGAAAACCATAGCGTTCTGGGTGAGCGTGCCGGTCTTGTCAGAAAATATGTACTCGATCTGGCCGAGATCATCGGACAAGTTCCAACTACGCGCAAGTGTGGTTGTATCGGTCTTCGCGTAATACATTTCGTAGTCGAAATAGATCCAGAGGGCCTGGATTGTGCGTACGAACTCGATGGAAATGTAGAGCGAGATGGGGACGATGTTCTGGAAGGTGATGAGGGCGAACGCCCAAGTGACTAGACCGTTGATCTTGGGGTTGTCGTCGCTGTGGGTGTCGTCGTAGAGCCAGGGGGCGCCTAGAGGGAAGTAGCGCTGCTCTAAGATGGCGTCGGCAATGCCAAGTGCTACTGACATGCACGCTAGAATGCCCAGATTGATGAATCTATGACAGATGTGAGTTTTCGCCAGCATATATACACGACTGGATGAGCGTACACCTGGGGATTCATCTGCCTTTCGACCTTGCTACGCTTGCTCGGTGTGTCACCCGAGTTCATGACGATCTTCGTGTCCTCTCCAGTGTAAAGGACGACGCCGATCGCCCATTTGGTATTCCGAAGAACAGTTCCGCGCAAGAGGACCATCTGGATATCCACGGGGGTCTTCTGACCATCCGAAGCGACCACGGCAGCATTCAACCGGTAAAGGTTCGTGTCTGGGCGATCGCAGTCGACGGTGAACTGATGCTTGGGATTAGCGCAGGCCTGAGCAGACCTGAAGTGCGTCAATGTCGACGAGGCAGTACGACTCTTCAAGTTCGTTTCGCCGTCCAGGTTCTTCGTCTCGATGAATGCAACGTTTTCGTCCTCAGAGCTAGCGCAGAGGAGAATGTCCGCCGGTATTGGCTCGCCATCCAAGATCTTGACGAAGTCGCCGACTTTGAGATCCTCCCATTTCGACATCTTCCAATGCGGTCGTGTGCTGCCGTAGTGATGGAACAGCCCGCCGACTTCCTCGACTGGCGTATCGTCGTCATACTCTACACCATCGAAGACCTCCGGCTGATCTACCTCCTTCGCATCACCCTCCTCCGCGTGCTTGCTACTCCTACTCTTCTTCTTTGGTCTCCGAGTAAATTTAGGCACGAACCCGCGCACGAAAGTCTTGCTTTTCCCTTCCATGGCGTTGGGGTTTACAAAGTCGCCGCCAGCAAGTATCCTGATCTGTGAATAGTTGACTTGTCGATCCGACTGGTGTCTCTTGATATCTTCGTAACCATCCTTAAGGGCGGTGATAGCAAGGACGATGAGCAACGGGAGGATGACGAGTCCTGGCGAGACAGTGGAGAATAGAGAGAAAAACTGTAGGATGGCAATGGCCAGGAAGAAACTGTGGACGGAGACTGGTTAGCTGGGCCCGATCCAGATCGCCGATTTAGAGGGTGAGTGGTTCGTCCGCCAGCGACGTCAGCGCCGTGGACAAAGCGCCGGTCGCGTCGCAACTTTTTTGGTCGCAAGAGCGGGATACGTCGGCGATGCGAGAAGACTTGACCAAAGACGGAGGGGGATCATGATACATCACGTCTAATGGTCGCCTCTCCCATGCCAGTCCACTGCGGATACTCTGCCCCTCGCTGTCCCACCCGACGCCACACGTGCTCGGGACGATCCGCTGGCGGAGGCTGACTATGAAAGCGAGATCGCCGCGCAGAACGAGGAGGCGTAGGTCACCGAACGGCCTGGCGAGGGGCGTCACTGCGGAAAACAACACGGACGCCGAGCCCCTTACTATCTGGCGCGCCACCATGCGGCCTCGTGGACGCCCCCTCGCATCGCCTCGGCGGAAAATGAGAAGGCGAAGCTCACCAGTTTGCCACCCTTCGGAACTGCTCGAGAAGATTACGGGGGACGAAGGTGATGATAGTGTACTTGGAGGTGATAACTTGGTTCGTGGCATAGACATGTTCCTTCTTGACCCTCTGCTTTTTGTCGTAGTAGTCTTGCGGGAGCTCCTGGTGGTGGAAGAAGACGGTGCGCGGGGGGCCGACGGGCCTCTTGCGCGAGAAGAGCTGCTCGACGTTGAAGGCGGACCACCTGTCGTACCAGGCAGCAATGCGGGACTTGCGCTTCGGCGCCATGGGCGGCGGCGAAGGCGACGACGAGGGGACACGGCGGCGGGGTGGAGTAGGAAGGAGAGAGAGGTTAGGTGTGTGAATCGACGGTCGGCATCAGGATGGATGTATTCGGACTCGGACGAAGCGGTAAGCTGTACAGAGCCTGAGGTGCGGGTCTGACACGCGCCCACGTCATCAAGCGTAGTCATCCGCCAGCCGCCCCCACCGGACCGATTTCTTGCCTGCTTTGGCAGCGACGCCGGCGCCCGGTCCCTCTTTGGGCTGGGCTCCCGGTGCTGACTGAGCAGCTCCCGCTCGCGGGTTCGCCGACCGTTCCCGGCGGTACGCGTGCTCGCTGTGTCATTCGACGAGCTCGTCCTTGCCCCTGCGTTTTCTCCGCACGCGTCGTCGGCTTTCGGCAAGCTCGTTGATACGCCCGCGTAAGGGGGACTACGCGTCAGACGCGACGCTCGGCGAGATCCCCGCTTGTCGACGCGGCTGACTCGAAGCGCCACCCGCTCGTGCGACCGTCTTGCAACGCCTCCGTATGACTCTCGCTGCAATTTCTGCCTCAAGCTCTACGATTTCTGCTCGAGACTCTTCATGCATCCCGGGATGATTGCGTCAGGCAAATATGCATATACCTCCGGCCCGAAACGCAGCAGAAAATTAGATCCATGACATAATCCACGCAATCGTACCAAGCCCTATAAAGGAGGGATGGAACACGGCATCCTCTCCTGCAGGCAGCCCTCGACAGCCGCTCAAAATTTTGCGATGAGTTCCATACACAGAAATAGGTGCTAACCCTGCTAAGTGCGTACGATTTATTTCTATACCACCGATATGCTACGAGCGACACAAGACGCGTAGCGCGTAGGCACTATTGAGGTTTCATTTCCCGAATGACCAACCTCCATTTAAAATTCGAATCAGTACTTGCGTCACGCGCTGCACGGTTGGTGTCGTGCCTTGATATCTAGCACTGGTCGTCTTCAACTGCGGTGTGCCACAAGAGCCTCTTGACCGCAACCGCAGAAGCAGCGCAGTTTGAGCATTTGGCCAGTAAAGCGAACATTATTAGGAGATAAATAGACATCATACTGACCCGCTTAATACAAGGACCACGGATACCAGCGTTGTTCAGATCTAGACCGTATCGCCACTGTTGATTCCGCGACGTGCCCTTTCCGCTTGTGTTGGTCATGGACGATGCCATCTGACAACGGAGTATACCCCCTGACTCCTGGTGGGACACCTAGTTCACTGCGCAACGAAGTCGGCTGCAGAGGGTGTCTTTGCGGCCCAAACAGCGCGTGCTCGTTCCAATCTACAGCTTGGAGGTCGACTCGGGCGACCTGTACTGGGCGGGAATGGGCGCGTGTTTCACTCATTGTGGCGTGCAACGGGTCCCTATTGTGCGCACTCGTAGGGTCGTCGATTGACCATTTCTGGGTGCGCGATGGGTGCGATGGCTCCGGTAGAATCAAGTTTCTACGGTCCTTGTGGTCGTGGGCAAGTTACAGCCTCATACCGATTTTTATGACTCTCGACCAAGGCAATTCAATTGTACTACATCCCGCCCAACGATTCGAGCGGAAAATTGTACTTTTCGCTGGTCATCTCCTTGGTATATGACTACGGATGAGTGGCCTTGGGGAGATGCGTCGAAATTCCTGTAGAGGTGAACTAACGCGTGGGAGCGACGCACCACGGCACATGCGGTTATCGCAACGTTGCGAACACGAGTTTGGTCGGAATTTTTCGAGGGTGATATTCACCAGAGTTTCCGTCGTCGTGTGACCGAGATTGTATCGAGTGTTGCACAAGGTTGCACGCGGATGAATTGCATCTTGTACGGAGCCAACCATGAAACGGCTGCTCCAGGTAGATTTCTCGGCCACTTGTCGAGATTTTAAATCGCTGTTCCGCCAGAATACTCTAGATATGATAGAGTCCCGGTGGTGTTTGGTGCAACGAGTTTGAAACGAGGGTACTGCTTCTAGGACAAAAGTCCTCGTGGATGGTTGCCACAACATGTGACGGCGTGACATCTGCCATTGTGTGTTTGTCACAAAACATCACATCGTTGCATGTCACGCCCTAAATCAAGTCCTGGTCAACCTCATACCACCAGAAGCGCCAGCCTGACAAGTGACAGGAGAAGCACGCCCCACGCAGCGCTCTCTGTGCAGCCAAGGACGCAGACGGTTTGCGTGTGATCAAGATGCGCGAGATAGAGCACGACCAGGGAACTATGGTACGGTAGGCCTTCTCTCTGCGCTGGCTGTATGCGTCGTGTGTGCTCACTCGCCGCCTGTCAGCCTCGTCCGCCCGCGCTCGACGCTTGCACGCCAACCGTCCGACCCGCATACAGGCTGCTATCGACTCCATTGCTGCTACCCTGCCCGTCCGTCCACGCCCAAGGGTGCGCTAAATGCGCCCGTGCCCAGGTACGTGCACGCTGTTATTAGCGCGTCCGCACCACTCACCGCTGTGCCCGCAGCCTCTGCCCGCGCGCATTCCCCTTCCCGCCCTCTGCACCCTCGCAGCCCATTCCAACGAGCGCTTGATGTGTTTCCTCTCCGCGCACTCTCGAAACGTGGGAGCCGTGCGCTGGAAATCCCGCCAGGAAACAGTGTTTTCCACACTTGCCCGCGGCTCCTTCGTCCTCGCGCCCCCCGCGACACCTCCGAAAAACGCACAGAGCCGCGTGCGTCGTGCTCCCGAAAAATGGGAGCTATCCGCTCGATATTGCGCTCTCTGGAGACTAAATGGTCTCCCTCCCCTTTGCGCGGCCCCAGAGCATCCCAGACTCCCAGCTGCACGACGCCAACACCCTCTACGGCACCTCGCAACGCCACACGCCACGCTCGTGCAAAATGGGAGCGGTCCGCTCGAAATTGCGCGCGCCAGAGTCCAAACAGTCGGCGTCGCGTCAGAAAAAAGGGCCCAGCAGCCCCGAATCGCGGCGCAGAGACACACGACGCCAGAGGGACGACGAACTCGTCGAAACGCGGCGGGGGAAAGCGCCGGGAGGTGGCAGAATAGAGAAGAGAGCGTCTGAAGTCCCCGCCGACTCGATCCCCTTCGCGCGGCCTCAGAGCACCCCAGACTCGAATCAGCACCGCGCCAACACGCTCTACGACACGTAACAACAGCGCACGTTGTGCTCGTGAAGTGGGGGAGCCGTCAGCTCAAAATTGCGCGCGCTAGAGTCCAAACAATCTGTGTCGCATCCAAGAAAAGAACACAGCGGCCCCGAATCGCGACACAAAGGCACACGACGACAGAGGGACGACGAACTGGTCGAAACGCGACGGGGGAAAGCGCTGGGAGGCGGCAGAACAGAGAAGAGAGTGCCCCAAGTCCCCGCCAGCTCCATCTCCTTCGCGCGGCCTCAGAACATCACAAACTCGCATAAACACGACCCCAACACCCTCTGTGGCACCTCTGAACGTCGCACGTTGCGCTCGCGAAGCGGGGGAGCCGCCGGCTCAAAATTGCGCGCGCTAGAGTCCAGATAGTCGGTGTCGCGCCCCAAAAATGGACACGGCGACCGCGAATCGCGACACAGAGGCACACCACGGCAGAGGGACGATAAGCCGGTCGAGGCGCGACGGGGAGAGGCGCTGGGAGGCGGCACAAGAGAATCGCGATCACCCAAGTCCCCGTCATCTTGTATCACGTCGCGCGGCCGCAGCGCGCCCCAAGATCGCGTCCGCACTGCGCAAACACCCTCCACGACATCGCACGAGGCTGCCGCGACTCTCTGGGGCCTCCGCTGCGCGTTCTGACGAGGTCAATATTTCGACCATTTCATTGGTCGTTTTGACCAAATCGCGTTCCCAGCCATCTCGACGCCTCGGAACGACGCGGAACACATCGCCGATCTCGCACGTAAAATACGGGACCGTGGCGTGCAAGGTCGCGCCCGCTGGAGGCCAAAGGAGCACACTCGCTCGCGTTCGGAAAGAAGGTGGTTGGCGTCGGCGCACGCCGCAACGGGAACTCCCAGGAACACACAGGAGGGCCAGGCCAGCTGAAAAGCGAAGACAAAGTGCAGAAGAAGAGAGAGAAACAGAGTCGAGGGAACTTCGTCTCCCGCCGACCTCATCCACCTCGCACGACCCCCCAGACTCGCCCAACTCACCCCCGGACGGCACGACCACTCTCGGCAGCATCGCACAAGGCTACTGCAACATCCTGTGACGTCCCCGGCGCGTTTGGACGAGGTCGACATTTCGACCGTTTCATTGGTGTTTTTCACCAAATCTCGCCCCCGGCCGTCTCGACGTCTCGAAACGACGCACAGGACGCCCCCCATCGCGCACATAGAAAACGAGAGCCGGCCATCCAAGGCCGCGCGCGCTGGAGCGCGAAACGTCGCCGTCGCCACACGGAAGGACACGGGTGGCGCCCGTACACGGCGCGGCGGGGTCGCGCAAAGACGGAGAAGGCACGCGCGCGTCGGAAAGCGACGACGTAACGCTCGAGAAGACGAGAGAAACAGAGTCGAGAGAGAGGACCCCGACGGAGCTCGTTCACCTCGCGCAGCCCCTAGGCCTTGCCCAACTCGCTCCCACATGCGCGTACGCCCCGAGCAACATCGCACGAAGCCGCCACACCATTCCAAGGCCGCCGGAGCGCGATTGGACGAGGTCGAGATTCCGACCATTCCATTGGCGTTCTCGACGAAACCGCGCTCTGGGCCGTTTCGACGTCTCAGAACGACGCGAAGACCAGTACACGTCCCGCATGCAGAAAACGAGAGCAAGACATCCAAGGTCGCGCGTGCGGCGCAGCGGGAACTCGCGAACACAGCAAGCACGGGCGTGTCGAAAAGCGACGACGCAAAGAGCCAAATAGAGACGAGATGACTCCGTCTCCCCGACGACCTCGTTCGCCTCGCGCGCGCCCGGAGCACCCCACAACTCGCGGGCAGACAGCCCAGGCACCATTCGCAACATTCAATGGACTCACCACGACATCCTGGGGCGGACACATCGCGTTCTGCGGAGGTCGACGGCTCGGCGTTTTCATTGGGCAAGGGCGGCGGGGGTGGCGAAGAGACAGTCGAGAGAGAGGGTGGTGGGGATGGAGACCGAAGAGACGAGAGAGACAAGAGGAGAGGCGGGTTGCCACCAAGGGTATGTTCGTGCGATCTTGACAAACCGCGCGATCTGACACAACAGATACACACAGAGGCACCGCGCGGCGCCGTCCACACAACGCAAGCGAGGGCCCAGGGTCGCAATGATCGCCGTCGGAAATTCTATCGTGCACGGATGGTCAACGGTGGCGCGTTCTCACCCTCGACGGCACGGCGCATCGGCGGGCACCGCCCTTCGCCACGGCCCCGCGACGCCCGCCCGCTGGGCTCGCGATTGACTTTGATTTAGGTGCCCGCGAGGACTCCGCGACCGCGCTATTATGCACACGAAGAACGACGGCCCAGGACGTGTTTCGACGCTGCAGGGGCGTACGCCAACGCAGGCTGGCATCGGTTCCAGCCGACGGCGGGTACGCTCCTCGCACCCTCCCTCTAGTCGCGACGCAATGCGACTATGGCCGCCATGGTGTACGACGGCCAGCGGCGCAGGACGTTCACGGTGCGGGCCTGCGCCACAGGTCAGATCTCGCCACTTGGCGACGACCGACGTCTCGACATTCCGCCAACCCAAGACGCCGTCTCCCACGTACACACCCCGATCGGCGTCAACGACGCAGAAACGCACCCCGTCCCCCGCCTACATTAGCCCCGTACGGCGAGCGGACCCGGCCTTGGGTGGCGCACGCCCCGGTAGGTGTCTGTTTGGCTCTTTGGCTCGACGTCGCTCGGCGTCATATCTGCTGACTCTTAGGATGCCCTGTGGAATCTCGAGATGACACGCTCGCCCTAAACACACCAGGAGAAACGAGCCGTCGCAAATATTGCCCATCACGCCCCCGCCGAGTTGTGGACTATTGGCCGCGGGAGCGCGCCGGGCCCGTCGGATGGATGACCACATCCGCGTCGCGAGGTCTGGCCGGGCTCAGACGCGCCGAGAGATTGCAGGAGTCGGGATTCGGCCGCGCGGCCGTACAAACATACGAAGACGGCCCCGCCAATGTACATAGAACGTAGGACGAACCAATGCATTATTTTGGACCTGCACACAGCGGCGCTGCGGCGGGCACGAGCTCAAGAAAGGCACGGCGGTGCGTGTGACATTATTACAAACTAGCCTAGACGGCGAAGCCAACAAACAACGCGCGAGCGAATCGCGAAGGAGACGAGCAACGAAAACAAAGATACTAGGTACGCGCAATTCTGTACGAAATCCCGAGCGGCCACCTCCGTTGACGGCGGACCATCACCAGCAACTAGTTCCCCCTGCGCCCCCCGGCGGCCCAGTCCACGGGCGCGGGCTCGATCGGGCGGTCGTCGTACTCGGTGACCCACTGCCGCGTCTTGTTCACCGTCCCCTTGCGGAGGCGCTTCGAGCGGGTGTCGAGCGGGCGCAGGTCGCGCACTTGCGCCGTGTCGCGGCGCGCGCGGCGGGCCTCCGTGTACAGCAGCCCGTGCTGCTGCTCGATGCGTGCCACCTCGGCGGACGACACCTGGCGGAACGCGATCGCCCCGCTCTCCAGGCCGTCGACGATGCACTGCAGCTTCGGGACGCTGCTGATGTGCCCTGGCGCCTCGAACGTCCCGGGCCAGTTCTCGATGAGCAGCCCGAACATGAACAGGTTCTTCTGGAGGCCCGTCTGCTCCTCGCACATCCAGGACATCAGGTCGCTCGGGAGCCCGCTCACCTCGGCTGTCGGGTGTTTTCGAATCAGCATCGCGCCGTATTTGTGCAAGCCAAACAGCAACCACTTACTGAATTTATGCTTGACGAGCGTACTGACCCTGCCCCGCAGCCTGGTGAGCGTGTACTGGTATGTGAGGTCTAGTCAGAAATATGGGGATCAGTATATACAAAGTGTAATGTAGCATGTGCAAACATACGAGGAGGCTTGCGCGGGCGGCCGATTTTCTTCGGCTGAGTGGGCAGCTGCGGGGGCACCGAGAGCGGCAGGAGCTGTGTGAGAATGTTGTCGGTCATGGTGAGATTCGAAAGCTGAGGTGCCGCAAAAATGAGGAGTGTGTAAAGCAGTCAGACAGCTCATTCTTTATACTGGATTTCCTCTTGCAATATTTCTCATTGCCCTCACTGAGCTGCCTGGCGTCTTCACATTTTTATTTTTGCAAACTCGCTACACTCACTGGCGGGACCCGCTTCACCGCCGCACCGCAGCATCGTACTAACCAAATGGAGAAAGTGTTAGGTACACCCACGAGATCTCTGACAGTGAGCGGCTGGGCTCCCCGCCAGTGGTCCCGGGCATGTACATATCACTTTGCAGCGCAACCGTGATCCGCTGTCACCTTGCAGACTCTTCTGAGCTCGGGACAGGGCCCTGTATATTTTATTTTCGAAAATGTTACTCTACATGTTGTTTGTATACGGCACATCTAGGTCTGCCGTCTACCCTTGCGCACACGCAGTGGCAGCGTAGGCCCTCCCAATATAGTCTGCCTTTGTCATCCGCGGCGGGGTCCTACGCGAACAATGCGTCAACACCGTTGCCCGGCGGTGACAGCGTGCGCGAGAGGTACGCGACATTTTGTCGCCCGTAGGATCTCCGCGCCGTCCGAAACCACCCCGCGTGCGCCCTACATCAGAGTGGTGTTGCTACCCCGACGAGCGGAGAGGCCCCCCTTCGCGCGCAATCTCACACATTTCGCGACGAACGAAAGAGGACGTGAGCACACGACCGAAAAGTCTAGGTTCACGTACCCGATCACCCTTCGTACACCTCCGCTCGCAATCCCGGGCAACGCGAAAGGCCTGTTGCAACATTGAGACGAGCCTGCTAGCTCGTGTGCCACTGCAAGGTCTTGAATCTTGATTCAAGATATTGCTCTCAGCCATGTCGCACCAAAGAGCAACTCGCTTCGGTTGGTGGCGCTGGCGGCGGGGCCATTTCCGTACGGACACATCTCAGCATTCGTCGGCGAGTGACGCGCCGTGCAGGGTCTTGAGGTGACCAGATCAAGACATTGTCGCACGCGTCCGTCTACGCCCAAGACAGATCAACGACGGAGGGTTTGTCGCCGCGATAACGATCCAGGCGCCACCCGGGGAGGTTTGATTGAGTACGCGGCTGTGTGAAACATGTCAGCCTTGGCGACTCGCAGGGACGAGCTGAACGGGCCAACGGATACTCTCCGCCAACTTGTCGTCGAGGTTTCCTTGCCCTGCGTGCTGCCTCGGTTCAAGTATATTTGATTCAAGAATGGGTAAGTCGGCGTACACAACTGCAACGCGGTGGCCAGCTCACCCGCTCCGTGTAGGGGACGCAGAGATTCGATTTTACGTAGGCCTACTCGGCGAACCGCGCCCGCGGGCTTCGTCAAGGGTCTTGCTGCGCCCCTGGTGTTCGCTTGCGTCGTCGTCGCGAGAATTATATTTGTCTGCACAATCGCGCCGACGAGATCTCATCGACTCTTGGCGGCGGCGTCCTGCCCCTCGTTTCGTGCGTGCCAGGGTCGACGGCATCGGAGTCGGCGGGCGACTGTCCCCCGCGCATGTCGGCCGACCAGCGGTGAACGCTGTGTAACGAGCATCGGTCGTAGACCTAAGCCCTCGCTTGTTGTCGTCCAGTGTCACCCAACGCATTCCACCTAGAATTGACGTCAGTATAGCTCTCGCACTGATTGGTCACGAAGACCAGGACATCGAACACTGACCTGAGACGCTGCTGATGTCATTTCGAGGTTGGCGGGTTCTTTGAAACCCCCGTGTTCCCAGCTCCGTGGCATTGGACAAGATCGAGCGAGTGTCAATCATCCTATGCTTCTAAGGCTACAGCGCGTGCCATCTGCTCTTCACAAGGATGATGGTAGCCAGTCCATGGCGAGACCTTTGGTGAAAATGCGGAGCCGCGTTTGCTAGGCAACTACCCACGATGGCGGAAAGCGAGGTCAATCAACGCGATTGGACGCTGTTCTTCGCAGCTCGCGGCGATTCCTCCCAAGAAACGGCGCCCACAGCCCTCGTGCATTCGATCTGATGGGTCAATGAGCGACTGCGCCACAGGAAGGGCCTAGGTTAACTCACCATCGAACATGAACAAGCGAGGCGTCGCTCCAAGGAATATCCCCAATCGCACTGCGGCCTCGGCACGCAATTTCCCATACCCTGAATGGCCCTGAACCGTTCGTTGTCAGCGTGCAATTTGTCAAAATCGCGTCTCCTACCCACCGGATCTTTTCCTGCGCCCCGCGTCACAACGCCGCATTTCGTTTGGATGGATCGACGCCGTCCGATGCCGCCGTGGCGGGAGTACGTCGCAAACATGGTACGTATGATTCACTCGTCGACGCCCTGAGCCCATTCGACACCGACAAGCACGCGGTGTCTTGGACGGCGTTGAAGGGCTCGCAGGGTGGATTTGCCCACCGCGGGCGTGGGGTGAGCCACACAAACTTCTCGCGAACCCACCGGGGCCATGCTTGATCTCGTCGAGCGGACACAGCTCCGATCCCAAACAATCCAAACACACTGGGACATCGGCACGCAATTTCCCATACCCTGGATGGCCGTAAACCGTTGTCAGTGTGGAATTGCCAAGATCGCGCCCCCTACTCACCGGGTCTTTTCCCGCACCGCCCATCACGTCGTCGCATTTTGTTTGGACCATCGGACACCGCCCGACGCTGCTGTTGCGGTAGCACGTCGTGGGCAGCGGGCGCGTGGCCCCCTCGTCGGCGCTGGGCGATCTGTCCATTGTTTAGCCCACTCGACACCGACATGTGTGCAGTGTCCAAAACGATGTTGAAGGGCTCGCAGGGTGGACTTGCATCTTGCACGAGTGGGTCCGCCACACCATCTTCTCCCGAACGTACGGGTGCTTTGTTTGACGTCGTTTCGTGGACATGATTCCGATCGGGTTGGTATTGGTATTTCCGACACGGCCTGCCGCATGCTAGCTAGTCTAGTTATCAGTATCGCCATCGCGTAGCCTGCCGATGGACCCTTGCTCACCCGCTCGATTGTATGGCCCGTCAATCTTACGTTCCCGCCCGCGCCACACCCAACCAAGGAAGAAGGGGCCGCCGCCCCCTCCGTTTTCGTCGCCAGACGTCCTTCGCGCACGCTTCCTAGCTCGCACTGGAGGCCGAATCCACTGTGCACACCACATCTCATCTCTGTGAATATCCGTCAGCGTTCTGACCTGTGGAGCGGGGCGAGTCCGTACCCAGCGTGTAACCGTACGATGCGACAGAAACGTCGATCGACGGCGCGAGACCCCGTCCCTGGCGACGCGCGGGGGTATTCTTGGATCAAACGGTACGCTCCTTGTCCCATTTGGCTCCGTCTGTCGTGGCTGATGGCCCTGTGAGCGGATGTTGCGCGGGTGCATTTCCAGACCAGCTTGGCACCAACGAGCAAATCACTCCACCGGGGTCCTGTCCACCCGGAGGTAACATCCCAAGACGCAGTGCTGCCCCTGCACGCAATTTCCCATACCCTGGTAGCCGCGAATCATCGTCAGCGCGGTATTGATTCGACTCTAGGCCCCCACTCACCTGTCTCATCCCGAAATGAGACCGCACAGTGTGTACCAGTCGGCAAATACGCGCGTTGCTACGCGTCGATGGGCTGCTTGTGTGGGAAGTCCTCGGCCGGAGACGGCAGCACCGTCGGGCGGGCGACGCGCTTTGCATAGCTCGTTTATTCTTGACGCGTCGAATGGGATCGCGCGCGCGATCGGTTCAGGGTGTCGTCGTGTCGCGTCACAATTTGTCAAACGATGCAATTTTCTGGAGACGCGCCCGTTTCTGATCCAAGGCAGAGTGCCCACTCTAAGAAGCCGTCAGCACACAGTACGCACACCGATAGTGCGATACTTACCTAGCCATATGAGTCTTCGGAGGTGTTTTTGTAGAGTCGCCGCTCAGCACCCTAGTAAGCTAACGACTGCTGTCTTGTCTGAGTAGAGGCAAAATGCCGCCCTCGTCGTCGGCGTTGGCGCGAATTTCCTCGTGCGACCGCTAGAGCAATCCGACATTAGCAACAGGGAAAAGACACGTAAAGACGCGGGATCGTACCTTGGATTTGCTAATGCGCTGTTCCGGCGCGCAGTCGTCGCGATTCACGCTAATCTCGACCGAATCTGCGGGGCCCAGATGTGCGTTTCCCGACAACGACCAGATCTTCACCGCAGAGATCGAGATGGAAAGCCGGCGCCGTAAAACGCAGCCCGCTGGCGGCCCAGATCGAAAGTCAAGTCCCGTGTGTGTACGTCAATGCTGGTTTATGTTCCATGGCACCGCCGCGGCGTATGTTCCCCGGCTTGCGGGCGTCGACTCGAGTGAGCGCACTGTTGGCCGTACTGCGCGAGCGCCGTTATTCTTGCGCGGGTCGTCGTCGGCGCATTCCGCTTGCCGTCTCCCGCCGTCGTGGGGGTTGCTGTATGCCAGCACGGTGCGCGCGGGAATGTACCGTCCAAATCTCGCCGAGGCCCGTCGTGCATCGCGCCATTTTCGCAGATCACGTCTGCATGTGTGCTGCCCGTCGTTCGGCGTGGCGTGCATCCGGATAGTGGGGCGGGAGGGGCACTTTGTCGTTGTCGTGGTGGAGGTTGAGAACGACGCGAGCAGCGACGACGAAACGTCCAGGAAGCGCGGGCCGGTGGGCTCCCGCTTGACAGCTTCGTGGCGCCTACCTGTTTGGGCGCGGTCGGGACTTGACCGCCCCTTCGCAAATTGCAATCTCTCGTGCCTCTGGCTGGCCCTGAGGCCGTCAAACGAGCGCCCCGCCGTATGTTTTCTTCTAATTTCCTATGTTTTCTCGGATATTTGACCTGTTTTCTGACTACTAGTACTGGTGAACGCTCAACTCAGACGACGAGCTGCCTGAGCGCTCATGGCAAGGGCGGCAGTTGGGGACGTTCAGCAAGTCAGGAAAGGGGCGGGCTGAGGCGCATAGATGTGCTGGCTCGAGGGCTCAAGCAGCTGCTCTGGCAGCCCGCAGAGGATCCCGCCGCCCCGTACGGCGCGCGCCACGTGGGCCCGTGATGCCACTTCCCAAACAGGCAGGGCACAGAGGGGAACACTTCATTCTTGACACTCGTCGCGCCTGCACCAAGACCAGCTGCGAGCGACTTGCCTCTGCACCACGACGAGGCCGCGCGTCCCCGAGCCCGTCGTCGTCTGCATCCCACCGACGGCGGCTCGTGTCTGCTCGCCGACCTCGACGATTCGACGCGACAGCGCCCGCCCCCGTCGGCGCACGCGCCGGCACCGACAGGTTCGCGTCTCAGGCGTACGGCAAAGCGGTCGCGCCGATTTGCTGCGTGAATCAGTGCGCCTTTCCCGACCTTTACTGACTCCCAGGACTCTTTTTACCGCGGCAGCTTCGGGCGCCGCGGCAGTAGCTAGCGGCGAGTAACCGCCTCCCGGACGTCCTCGCCACCGGGCGATACGCGTTGCAGGTCGCGGACGACGGCGACCTGCGATGCTGGGCTTTTTGGCGTCTAGTAGCCACTGACGCGAGCAGCAGAGATTGCATTTATTGGTGCGACCGGAGCAGCGTGCGTGCGCGCTCGAGTCCTTTAGCACACCGCGAGCAAATCTGCGACGTACTCCATTCGATTTCTATTTTCGGTCGACTCTCGTCCCGTGGTAGGCCCGCCCCAACTGATTGATTAATTGCTTAGGTCAGCCTGCCTCTGACCAGACCGGCAGCATAACACATACACGCACCTCGACGCGTCCCGCTCCGCGCCACATTCAATCGAGTCGCGACTCTGCTACTGCCGGTGCGGTCCGAGTGGCTTGCATCAGCCTCTGAACCGATCCGGGGTCTATCACAGCTGCAAGCCTAGCAGTCAGTTCTCGAGAGCCACGCGCGTGCGCGTGCGTGCCCAAATCCTATTTGTCATCCGCCCTGCCGTCTCGCCTGTCCTGCTCGCCTATGCGCTCGGTATGTCCTCTCTGCTTGGTTGTTTGTTTCTCGCCTCGCGTTTCACCCTCGATCTGACCGGCAGACACTTAGAAACGCCGTGGATATCGCAGTCGAAATCAGAAATACCGGTATTGCCTCGACCTCATTCAGACCGCGCCCGGATTGTCGTCGCCCGCAGCTCGCGAAACACGCTCGGGCTTGTCGGTTCTGGCAGCAGCGCGCGGAATTCCTTGACATTTGCGGCGTTCTGGCGAGATTACCGTACGCCTGGATCCGCGATTTGCGCCGTCTGGACGCCACCGCTCGCACACCAAACGCGAGTCCACGCCACGGCGTTTACAAACCGGGCAACGCCCTGCAACGCCCCAAACGATCAACGCGACATGACGTCCCGCCCAGCGCGGTAGTCCAACAAGCCTAATTCAGTAGAGAGGGCCGCCTCCCTCGTACGGTCGGGTCGGTGTATGCTGGCGCTGCTCACAGCAGCTGGACTTGGGGTGTAGGATCTCAGTAGTGCGCAGCTGTATCGAGCCCTCGACAACGGAACTTGAGGACACGCGGGGGCGTGCACCAGATGCGAGCGTGCGGCGGAGAGAGGAAGCGAGATCTGTGACCAGGTACGCCGATTCACCCACCCATCGAGATTCTGCCGCTGAGTAACTTCAGGGCCGTCTAATTGCGCATCGGGGGCCGTCCGCCGCGCGCGCCGCAGCTGCTCGGCTGGCCCCCTTCGCGACGGTGACTTGGCGTTGCACCCCTCGCATTGAAAGTACGTACAGCGCGGGGCGCCCGCCGCTGTTTACTCGCGATCCAATCTCCCCCGCGTGGCGCGGAATGTTTTGCATTTGTTTGGCTGCGCTGTCAAGGGTGTGCGCAGGGGTATAAAAGGTAGGCAGAAGCGCCATGGATCCTCAGCCCTCGAGCTGATCCCTCATCCACTTCGCCCCTCTGCCGTCTTCGCCAAGTTGCATCCCTTCGCCATCGACTCAGGATGCCCCTTCGCTGTGATCGCCATCCTGCTCCCCCTTTGCGCTCGGCCGTCGTTCACGCCCGTCCACGTTCGCTGTGCACCACGGTATGTCGCGCACCATTGTTGCTTGATCGTGCCCACGCTGACCGCCTTGTCTCCAGACGCTAGGACTGTGTTGCATCGCACTGTTCACGTTGTAGGCCCAGTCGAACGGCGTGTTCACCGACGTACATCGCACGAGCAACTGCTTGTCGACGCCAAGCGTTTGGTGCCGATTGCTAACTTAACCTTCGTGCTACCAGATGATTGACTCTCGCGCTCGCTGATGCACGCAAGACGTGCTTGCTGGTGGGTATTTATATTTATTCTGGCACGTCTTACAGACTAACTGACCATGTTGATCGCGTCAGTTTAATTGAATGAAATGAATGCAGGGTTGGTAAGTGCTTCCATTAAGCTGAATGCTCTGCACTCCGTGCTGATTCACTTCGCAGCGCAGTCCTCCGTGCGCCCCCGCTTCCAGGCCGCCGACTGTACGTCCTTCGTTGTGCTCGTCGCACGACGGACTAACGTCTGACGCCGCGGCGTTTACATCCGCGGCCCGCGATGATCGACGGCGAGTAACGATGTGGACCCATGACGTCGTACTGACTACGCACCACAGGCCAGGGACGCGTCGCTCGTGGACGGCCGTCCATGGCAGGCGGAGGCATGCCAGTCCGGGGGTGCTCCTTCAGGGCTCAACGCCGTCGTCATGAATATTGTCGTCGTCGGGCAGCGGCCTTTGTCGAGGTATGGCTGACAGGTAGCTGAGGGCTGTCACAGCGCGGCCAACAAGCACCACTGTGCCGGCGCGGCGTCCGCGGCTGGTTTGCGGCTGGGTTGCTACTGCAAAGCGCGACGTGGGCGCGCTTGTCGTAGCTAGGTTTGGCAGTCGTAGTGGAACGCCAGACGCGCTCGAGGGTGTGCGCTCGCGTCCTGTGAAGTCGAAACGGTGCGTCGATCTCATTCGCTAGTGCCGTGTAGCTAACGTTAAATATGCCCAGCTATATTCTCCGCGGGCAGAGCTGCAGGCAACTGTGTCGCTGCTCGATCGTGTTTCTCGCGTGAGTCTACGCAGTTACTTTGTTGCCAGTGTGTATCACGCGTAGTGTTCGTAGCGTAGAAGCAAATATATTTAATTTGATTATGTACAAGCTGTATGTACAACACTTCCACGCCGCCGCCGAGGGCGCGGTGCGTAGTGCGTCGGCTGCGCAGGCGAGGGCGGCGAGCTGTCGCTGCGAGTCTTCTGTCCGGCGTTGAGATCCTCGCATCTTCCAATGCGGCCTGTCGTAGTGATGAAACAGCCAACCTCCTCGACTGGTGTGGCATCATCATACTCGATACCGTCAAAGACCTCTAGTTGGTCCCCTTCCTTTGCGCCATCCCCGTCCGCATGTTTACCACCCCTGTTCTTCTTCTTTGGTCTCCGGGTAAATTTAGGAACGAACCCGCGTACGAAGGTCTTGCTCTTGCCCTCCATGGCATTAGGATTTACGAAGTCGCCGCCAGCGAGTATCCTGACTTGGGAATAGTTGACTTGCCGGTCGGACTGGTGGCGCTTGATATCCTCGTAACCATCCTTGAGGGCGGTGATTGCGAGGACGATCAGGAGTGGGAGGATGACGAGCCCGGGGGATACGGTAGAGAATAAGGAGAAGAACTGGAGGATGGCGATGGCCAGGAAGAAACTGCAAAGATGGACTAGTCAGTAAAGCCCGATTCAGATCGCCGATTTGAAGGGTGAGTGGTTCGTCCGCCAGCGACGTCAGCGCGGCGGACAAAGCGCCGGTCGGGTCGCGACTTTTTCTGGTCGTATGGGCGGGGGGCGTCGGCGACGCGGGAAGGGAGGCGTGATCTATCACGTCCATCGGTCGTCTCTCCCATGTCAATTCGCTGCGGAAGATGACACGGGTGCCCAGCCCCTCACTATCTGGCGCGCCACCCGCCAGCCTCGTGGTGACCCCTGGCGTGGGTAGCATCGCCTCCGCGGAGAATGAGAAGGAGAAGCTCACCAGTTCGCGACCCTCCGAAACTGCTCCAAAAGATTACGGGGGATGAAGGTGATGATAGTGTACTTGGAGGTGATAACTTGGTTCGTGGCATAGACATGTTCCTTCTTGACCCTCTGCTTTTTGTCATAGTAGTCCTGCGGAAGCTCCTGGTGGAAGAAGACGGTGCGTGGGGGGCCGACGGGCCTTTTGCGCGAGAAGAGCTGCTCGACGTTGAAGGCGGACCACCTGTCGTACCAGGCAGCAATGCGGGACTTGCGCTTCGGCGCCATGGGCGGCGGCGAAGGCGACGACGAGGGGACACGGCGGCGGGGTGGAGTAGGAAGGAGAGAGAGGTTAGGTGTGTGAATCGACGGTCGGCATCAGGATGGATGTATTCGGACTCGGACGAAGCGGTAAGCTGTACAGAGCCTGAGGTGCGGGTCTGACACGCGCCCACGTCATCAAGCGTAGTCATCCGCCAGCCGCCCCCACCGGACCGATTTCTTGCCTGCTTTGGCAGCGACGCCGGCGCCCGGTCCCTCTTTGGGCTGGGCTCCCGGTGCTGACTGAGCAGCTCCCGCTCGTGGGTTCGCCGACCGTTCCCGGCGGTACGCGTGCTCGCTGCGTCATTCGACGAGCTCGCCCTTGCCCCTGCGTTTTCTCCGCACGCGTCGTCGGCTTTCGGCAAGCTCGTTGATACGCCCGCGTAAGGGCGACTACGCGTCAGACGCGACGCTCGGCGAGATCCCCGCTTGTCGACGCGGCTGACTCGAAACGCTACCCGCTCGTGCGACCGTCTTGCAACGCCTCCGTATGACTCTCTCTGCAATTTCTGCCTCAAGCTCTACGATCTCTGCTCGAGACTCTTCATGCATCCCGGGATGATTGCGTCAGGCAAATATGCATATACATCCGGCCCGAAACGCAGCAGATAATTAGATCCATGACATAATCCACGCAATCGTACCAAGCCCTATAAAGGAGGGATGGAACACGGCATCCTCTCCTGCAGGCAGCCCTCGACAGCCGCTCAAAATTTTGCGATGAGTTCCGTACACAGAAATAGGTTCTAACCCTGCTAAGTGCATACGATTTATTTCTATACCACCGATATGCTACGAGCGACACAAGACGCGTAGCGCGTAGGCACTATTGAGGTTTCATTTCCCGAATGACCAACCTCCAATTAAAATTCGAATCAGTACTTGCGTCATGCGCTGCACGGTTGGTGTCGTGCCTTGATATCTAGCACTGGTCGTCTTCAACTGCGGTGTGCCACAAGAGCCTCCTGACCGCAACCGCAGAAGCAGCGCAGTTTGAGCATTTGGCTAGTAAAGCGAACATTATTAGGAGATAAATAGACATCATACTGACCCGCTTAATACAAGGACCACGGATACCAGCGTTGTTCAGATCTAGACCGTATCGCCACTGTTGATTCCGCGACGTGCCCTTTCCGCTTGTGTTGGTCATGGACGATGCCATCTGACAACGGAGTATACCCCCTGACTCCTGGTGGGACACCTAGTTCACTGCGCAACGAAGTTGGCTCCAGAGGGTGTCTTTGCGGGCCCACACAGCGCGCGTGCTCATTCCAATCTACAGCTTGGAGGTCGACTCGGGCGACTTGTTCTGGGCGGGAATGGGCGCGTGTTTCACTCATTGTGGCGTGCAACAGGTCCCTATTGTGCGCACTCGTAAGGTCGTCGATTGACCGTTTCCGGCTGCGCGATGGGTGCGATGGGTCTGGTAGAATCAAGTTTCTACGGTCATTGTGGTCGTGGGCAAGTTACAGCCTCATACCGATTTTATGACTCTCGACAAAGGCAATTCAGTTGTACTACAACCCGCCTATAAACTATTCGAGCGGAAAAATTGTACGTTTCGCTGGTCATCTCCTTGGTATATCACTACGGATGAGTGGCTTTTGGGAGGTGCGTCGAAATTCCTGTAGAGGTGAACTAACGCGTGGGAGCGACGCACCACGGCACATGCGGTTATCGCAACGTTGCGAACACGAGTATTGGTCGGAATTTTTTGAGGGTGATATTCACCAGAGTTTCCGTCGTCGTGTGACCGAGATTGTATCGAGTGTTGCACAAGGTTGCACGCGGATGAATTGCATCTTGTACGGAGCCAACCATGAAACGGCTGCTCCAGGTAGATTTCTCGGCCACTTGTCGAGATTTTAAATCGCTGTTCCGCCCAGAATACTCTAGATATGATAGAGTCCCGGTGGTGTTTGGTGCAACAAGTTTGAAACGAGGGTACTGCTTCTAGGACAAAAGTCCTCGTGGATGGTTGCCACAACATGTGACGGCGTGACATCTGCCATTGTGTGTTTGTCACAAAACATCACATCGTTGCATGTCACGCCCTAAATCAAGTCCTGGTCAACCTCATACCACCACCTCGTCGTTGTCCTCGTCGACGAGCACGACGACTCTCGGTCCTTCAAACCTGTACATTCCTTTGTTCTCAAGCTCACAAAGCATGCATTCCGACCATCTCGAGCCCGCCGCGCGGGCCCGCCATCACCGACGCCGCCTCCCCCGCGACGACGACGACAATGATTCCGGTCTCAGAATCCTCGGCGGTGGCGGAGGAGGACTTGTTCCTACTGTCACGACCATCGTCGACTCCATTCCACTCATAGGGACGACGCTTCTACGCACCCATGTTGGCACTATCCTTGTGCCAGCCTCCGATACCACGAGTGTCTCCCCCACCCCGTCCTCTTCGTTGCCGTTGACCACATCGGCACTACCACAAGTCACCTCTTCGAGCACCTCCGCATCTAGCCAGGCCAGCTTGACGTCCAGCTCCCTTTCCACCTCTGCCTCGGACTCCTCCGCTTCCCCCTCCCCGACCAACCTTTCGGATAGCGCTTCAGCGAGCCAGGCTGCCGTATCGACACCGCAGGCAGATAATGCGTCGCACTCTACTCATACGGTATCCAGCACAGTCATAGCCTCTCCTACTGCTGGTGTCGGAGCATCCGCCGTAGGCGCATCAAACAAGAGCCTTTCCGGCGGTGCCATCGGTGCCATCGTAGCAGTGTCGATCATTGTCGGTCTCGCACTCATGGTCTTCCTGGTGCGCAAGCTGTTCCTTCGCAAGCGTCAGAGTCGTCGGGATACTTGGGGAGCTGGAGTGTTTCCAAAGGGGGACTTCGGCGATCATCACGGCCAGGACGTGTTTGAGAAGCCTCCCATGCGCTCTCTCAGCCCTCCTCCACTTCCCGAAAAACCAGTTACACCGATATCCGCCGTTCCCATGCTCGCACCGCCACCGACGTCGTACAACAACGCTCCCGCACCCTCCATGTCGCCGACTCTTCAGCCGGCAGCAGGGTCGCCCGCCGTCGCGCTCTCTCCGGCCGGCGCAGGGTTTGCTCACGTCCGCTGCACGTTCATTCCGACTCTACCGGACGAGCTGTCTATTGCCATGGGCGAGTCCGTGCGCGTCCTGAACGAATACGACGACGGCTGGGCATTGTGCATCAACAACCGCAACGAACAGGGTGTTGTACCTCTCGAATGTCTCGATCGCAACAGTGCTCCCTCTAAGCCCGGGCAATACCTCGGCCAGGGCACTGGGGACTGGCGCATGTCGCGCCGCGCGAGCAGCCTTTATGCCGCACAGGGTCCCATGCGGTACTGAGACTTCGTATGTCGTTTTCCGGACCTTCCACGAACGTAGACTGACACTGGACTACAATCAGACTATGATGCTTCATTTTGCGTGCCTCGGGTTGTAATCTATAGTTTCTATTTTATGCGACGTCATGCTCCCTCCGTCCTCTGTTCCAGAGCCTGAAGCAGAGCATATACCCTTCCTGTTCTATACTTACCACGCCCTTCTTACATACCCATTGCCGGTATTTTGTACCGTGTTTCTTGTAGGTCTAGTACTTACCCTATGTTGTACTTCTCCTTCCCCTAGGGAATGTGGTGTCAATCTACATCACAGCCCTGTTGAGTCACGGATAGACGTATGCATTGCATCGATAGAATTACATTAGAGGTAAAGTATTTAATGACATATATCCAAAACATGGCAAGAAACATATACAGCGCAGTTCCTTACGAAGGTGGGTCAGGAAGAATGAGGCGAACGCGGCGGATCTTGCGAAGGGGGGCTTCATCTTCCGGCGGGTCCGGCTCTGCGAAGGCTACCTGGCGTGGCCGTGTGAGAGGGTTACGTGGAATTTGTGTACTGGCCGATAGGATACCGGAGTTGACCCTGTCCTTGGACTGTGGGGTCGATGTGGTGAGCTTGAAGTGAGGCTCCCGTCGATCAATCCGTTTCCCCTTTGATGGGGGTACGATATCGAAGTCCAGAGCCGGGGCTTCAGGAATCTGAGGGAATAAAGGGTAGTCAAGCGTGACGGCAGATGCGCCGGGTGTAAGGAACTTTGGATTCTAAAAATCCATGTCAATGGCATGTAAGCCGCTGGAGGTAGGAGGACTCACCGATAGGAATTCACGCATTACGTTGTCCTCTTCTAGCTTGGGGAGCTTCCCGCCTGCGGCACCCAGTCCACGTTTCAACGTGTTCCGTCGTTCGACCATGAGCTCCTCGGATGTGTTGCGGATAGCGAGGACTTTAACTAGGTAAATTTGTTGTCTTAGTTCCACAGTACAGACAGATCGTGACGAAAAAAGTACCTGTGACAGGCTTCTTTTGTCCGATTCGATGTGCACGCTGAAAAGCCAAGTGAGGGATCGGTGGGATTGACCGTTAACAGCGTGAACTTACCTTGATCGCCTGGGCTTCTACGTCGGCCTGCCAAACAGGCTCACAGAAAATTATGCGGGTGGCGCTGACCATGTTCCTGGGGGTATAGCAGTCAGCAAAGGTGACAGGGATCGGGAAAGTAAGCTTACAGCCCACGCGCGCCATGCTTAAGCTCCATGAGGAACACGCGATACACGTCCGACGATTCGTACGTCATCACTTCATGCCGCAACTCACGGACGGCCTTCAGCATCGTCATCTTCCGGGGAATGTTGAGCAACGCGAGAGCTTCGGCGATGTACATGAGCGTCATGGGCGACCGCGAGAAGATGAGGAATTTCTCTGTCGCGGAGTAGAGCATGATCTATGTGCACTTCGGGTTAGTTATGCCTTAAATCTTAGAGTGCACAGCGACAAACCTCGTTGACAATGTAATCCAACTTCGAAGACCCCGAGTTCCCTACACGGATTCTCGCGAAAGGCGACTCCCTGAGTAACAAAGAAACATGCTGCTCGTCCTGACTTTCGCCCGCATTGCTGAGCTGCTTGATATTATTCTGGATCTCCAGCAACTTTGCAGCAGACTCGGCACGCGCCGCCGGGTTGGATCCCTTCTTGTCCTTCCGATCGCCTGCCTTCTCCTTGTATAAGACGCGCCGTTCCTGGTCTTGCTGAGACACGAGATTTCCGACTTCTACCATGTCCTCAATTGGACGGAGAGGTCTTTGCAAGACCAGTCGCCGGATCTGAACGAGCCTGTCAGGGTTGAGCCACACGAATGGTCGATTCTGGGCATCCTTCTGCCACCCTATATGGGATGGCATGAGACTCCAGGGAGTGTAAGCGTCATAAGGGACGCCGTAGACGGCCGAGAATACGTAAGGGTGCTCTTGCATCGCGCGCCAGACAGGATCTCTCGCAGCCGACTCGCTGTGATAGAGGTCATGAGATGTACTGGAAGACGAAGAAATTCACTAACATGTGTGCTGCGGCAGCCCGGAGTAGCTCTAGATCTTTATCAACGAGCCTGCCTTCGCTCAGCCGCTGTTCTGCTTTCTCTAAGAATTTGGGGAGGGCGCTCATAGTTTCGTCGACATCCATAAGATTGTCGTCCATGTGGTAGAACAAAGACCTGAGAAAATGGATCAGGACAGGCAAAGATACAGGTTTGAAAACACGTACTGAAAGATGTTGACAATGACTTGCTGCAAATGTTTACGATTCTACCGATAAGCCTGTATAAGTCTTACGCGAGGATAAATTTAATACACCTCCATACCTTCGGGTTGAAAAACCAGTCCTGTTTAACAATTTTAGAGACCATCACCGAGACGAGATGAGACGACGTACGGCTCCGGTGCGCTCGGAATCCACGGCATTGACAGCCACAAGGGCTTGCAAAAGATTGTAGGTCTTCGCCGCGGTCGGTTCGAGATCTAGGAGGACAGTTTCTTGGACTAGTGGTGGGAGTGTGATCTCGTCTTGAATATCGTCGATCCTGCAGCGCCATCATGAAACAAGCAGGTGCAGTATAATCAACGCTACTCACAGGTGACGGACCATATGGTTCTGCATGACTTGCTGCAGGACTCGCACGGATCCTGGAACGGGTCCATTAGGGTCCAACAACGGCGCAGTGACGTACGATGAGAACTTCTTCGCCGCAAATTCAGGGGCCTTGAGGCAGTACGTTATCACGTTCCCGAGGTTGGTGAGATCGTCACGATCCTTCTCGCTCCAAATATTCTCTGCAGAGTCCTCGTCGCTCTCTGGATCACCTTCGACGGGGAAGTATTCGGGAGGTTCCTCGATTGGTGTTACGTCATCCTCGCTCGGTGGGTATATGAGCTCTTCATGGAAATCTGGTGTATTCTGGAGCTCCGGAGCGACAGAATCGAGGGGCGACTTTGTTTCTGTTTTGCCAAACTGCAGCCCCATAAGATTTGCTGTAGCAACGCTCAGCAATTGGTTCTTACGACGGTACAACGGTCGCTGGGCTTACTGGTAGGGGTACCCGTAACAATCCACTTGCATTCCACGTTGATATTATGTACAAGGTCGGTGAAGTTGGTTGACTTGTTGCTCGTGTTGTGCCCTTCGTCGATGACGAGCCGCTTCCATCGTACCTGGACCAACGGTGATACGCCACGGGGTGTTTTGCATTTGCAATCGGGAACCCGAACTCGTCTGTCGGGGATTAGTGGACAGCAACAGGCCGGCGCGTCATGGAGCAGCCGTAATTTCGCCTTTGACGCTTCTTTCGAGAACCCTGAGCCGTGTTTAGTAACCGGAAAGGGTTGGACATGGCGAGAAAGAAACTGACTATCATGAGTTAAAAGGATAATCTGGAAATATATGGGTCAGGATAGAGGGCAGGCAAGAATGGAGATGACCGACATCATAAGACAGAAGTGCTCGGGCCGTGGGTAGTCGTCCTTCGCTTGAAGTAAAACAGCGTAACGTAGAGTCACAGTGCTTGTTGATCTCGCTGGCCCACTGGTTATATAACGCGCCAGGGACGACTACTAATGTTGCGCTCGACAAATAAATCGTTCGTGGGGCGTCCGAGAAGTCGCGAGGTCGAAGATCGCCGGGTGGCTCGGTGTTGTAATGCAAGTAGAACGGTGTATTCTTTCTAAGCGTCTCAGAGACTCCAAGGCGCGTGAGAACTTCCTCGTGTTCTGGGTGGCGTAGGTCGAGCAGGTCCGCGTTCAGGGTGCACTGGTCTAGGCACAATTCGAATAGAGAGGGTAGCCTATCGGCATCCGCTGGGTACGGCTTCTCCCCCATGGTTTTCATGAGCTGCTCTCGAGCCTCCTCCGCCTCTGGGAAACTGCGTAATGATAGCGGTGTGAGGACGGGGCGTGGGTCGAATACGGATTCCTCTGGAGCTGGGAGCTGATCCAGAGTGGCAAGAACAAGACCGAGGATCATGACCGTCTTACCGGTCCCTATATGCAGATTGATTAGGATTGGTAGGACGGGAAGAAGAGTGACTAGACACGTACCTAGCTCCTCGCACAAAATACCTCCCCGAGGTGCTGCAACCACCGGACGATTCCGTAAAATCTCCATCGTCTCTGGTTGAAAGTAGAAAACTGTGCCATCAATGCCGCATAGCGACACGTATAGAGGATCCGGGACAAATCTTGCGGGCGCCTCCTTCTGCACCATCGACGCGATTGTCGTCCGCTGGTACCGGTATAGCTTGCTCTTAAAGCCGATCATGTCTCCTGTATCTAGCATATCGCTCAACCGTACCGTATCTGCATCAACATGCTCCCATGCTTCATCGACCTGCGGTGACGGTAGAGTGTTGTACAACTCGGGTAAAGTTCTAGTATCACGAATCTGCGTGCGGGTCAGAAGATGCGTAGACCAATCATGAGGCGGCTTACATCGCTACCAAGAAGTGGTGTGAGTTGACCTGTCCCGAGTGTGGGCCTACCGTCCCACGCGACGCGGTCCTTGCTGATGTTGCGCAGCAATGTTCGAGTATGCCGCCGTCCTGGCTGTAAGACCCTGGCCTGGTTCCTTCTCTGTAGCCGTCCTTCGACGCCGCTTAGATCGAATGGTATTATGTAGACGCGTAGTATTATGACGGCGATGTTGTGTATGGGGGCGATGCGAGCAGTGACAGCGATGAACTCGTACTTCACGAGGAAGCCGATGGAGCGGATAAGAGACGAGTCGAGGCCGGCAAGAGTAGTGTCAAAGTGACCCCTCAAAGAGTGCCAGTCGTCATGCTTGCAGCATCGGTCAGGGCTAGTGGTCGTAAGGGCCTGCACTAGTGTGCCGGCTGGCATGAAATGATGGAGAGCCCAAGGGCCAGTGAAGACATCCTCGGCGGGAAAATGGTGCAGACTGGCAAGCTCGCAGACCATGTTGCAGCCTGAGACTTAGCAAGTCTTTCCGGAGTGTGACAGCAAGCGACGTGGTGGTAGGCGGTAGAGTTCGAACGGCGTCCAGCTTAATTTGATCCCAGGTTTGTGGGCGCCTATGGTGAGAAATCAGGCAACGTCCTTTGTGGCGTTGACCGGAGCCACGTGGAGTCCACGTGGGTTATGTTGGCCTGGAACACCCACTCCTCCGAGTGTTGCTCAACATGTTCTGCGGCGCCTTCAGCTTCAGTTCCCCAGCAAAATAAAATACTGACATTTACGGCTAGACCAGGGTCATCTTTCCAAACAGACACGCTGCTTCAAGGGACTTGAATTTGTTCGCGTTCAAAATGTTCGGGCCAGGACGATGTTGAGGTAAGCACTGACATTCGATTATGACGGTTCATGATGAATAAACCTTGGCGTAGACATAACGTGATGAGACGGTATGCTATTCAGCAACGAGGACAGATATGATACAAGAACGGATGTTCAGATCACGTCAGCTGACAGTTCAAAACCCTCTCCTAGAAACAAAGCTCTGTGGGGGAACGTTAGAATCCACAATTCTGAGAAATCAGAGCCAAACGTCTACATACATCTAAATCCTGCTTTGTGATCACGGCGAGGACGAATTTCCTGTTCGCGTCCGTGACTGAAATGATACCTGGTCAGTCGTCTCAAAACGCGACACGCTTCAAACTGGGACCATACCTAATGCGAAGAGTTTGTCTTCTAGGAATTTCTCGAGCTCGTCCAGGGGTGTAGCCGGCGTAATGACGGTGTACGGATGTGCGGCCGATCGCTTGAATTTGACCATATAGTTCGAGACTTTGTCGCTCTATACGCGCAAGGTTTCACTCTGAGGGCGAAGTCGAGGACGACAAGAAGGACCCCGTACCGGACTGGCCTCACCCGCCTCCCACTTGATTTTCAACGCTGCTACGTCGATATATCCCAGAGGTTTACGTTGCTTGTCAAGCACGCTGGCGAGAGTAGTCAGGGATCCATTCAATCTGTTCGACGGATGAAAGGTACACTGCACTCACGGAATATGCGAGAAATCCCGTTCGTACGCGAGTTCGATAGCCCGGGAGATGCCCTCATCTTGAGGAAGAGCAAACGCCGGAGGCAGTTGAAGATCCTACAACAAACACACGGCGACAACGGTATGAACAACACGCAAGAAGGTCAAGAGCATGAGCTTCCCGTAATCCCCCTGGTGCATGCCAAAGGACATTACACGTACCTCGACCACGGCGCCGCGATACTTGTCCCCCTGTGTCGCCCATCGACTTGCCGACGAGCCCGTTTGTACGGAGCTGGATTGCACTGCTGTAGCTGCCATCGCTATCGTTGACGGTAAGTTGCGGAGATTGGCCAAGACAGAGGCGGGATGGAAGACAGAGGAGAGCGGGGTAAGGTGAGGGGTGGCATGGTGGACGCTTTGAATCAGGCCACTTCTGCGCGCTTCAACCTTGTTCTCTTCACACCACGTTCCATCCTACAAAGGTAAGTCTGAAGTACGTTTCCACTCTGCACAGGGTCCTAACATGCTTGTTCTGTGCCGCAGAATATATTTGTGTCCTCACCGCCCTTACGGGTAGGTGTGAGTTTCGTACGACCGCCGATGCCAGTACCAGACGCCTTTCCGGCTCTCCGACAAACCACGGAGCTAGCACAGTCAACCCACCTCGCAAAGCGGAGTATTAAGCAACAAGGATGAAGATCTAATGGCCGTCAGTCTTTACGGATGTGGGCTGTACGAGCTGAAACCACCTCAAGCGACTCGATGGGATTTAGTCGGCTTGTGGAGGGTTTGCGAGAGGGACGACGACGCTTTGATGGTTCGTCGCATATTTCCGAGATCCAGATTAATCCACACTGTGGTACAATTCTCTAGGTACCGACTTAACAAGGTCCGAACCAGCCGCAACGCTCGGGGTCAGCAGAAGAAGCCTGCGATAAAGCGCACCGTCGCATCGCATCCAATCTACGGCCGCAGCTGGTCGACATCGACGCTCGCGCTCCCGGAAACACGCTCAAAAGTATGGTCCCCCTTGGGCTCCCAATAACAGCTTTATGAAGGTCATCCCTCGCATCTACGATGGGCGGGTCGTCCGTACACGTCGCAAACTTCGCCGTTGAAGCTGGCCCAGCTCGCAAAGAGCAGCGTAAAAGAGAAGTAGTGCGATCAAGGAGCGCAACACTCGCGTCTGGTACGCGACTCGGCGCCACTACCCACGTTACCTGGTCCGTGCGCATTCCTCTCCGCGTATAAAAGGCCCGTCCTGTCCACCGACCTTCCCCACCACTCTGGCCTTCTGGCTTAGATCAAGTGTAGTATCTGTTCTTAATAGTTTAACCACTATTATGGGGGCACCGCCCCCGTTACTGGTTTGCTAATTTTTGCCGCCCCGCCCGCCGTTGCTCTGCTTGCAGACACGGCGCGGTGCATGACCTCGCCGTTACACTGCCGGCTTGGGTTGTGAGGGGTTTTCTTGCTTGTTCTTCTGCGTGTTGTTTGCTTCGTGGCCAATCGGTCGCTTTGCACAGCGCGCTGAAGGGAAGCAAGTATTTCTGATTCATTTCTGGTATATTACAATGCCTGGTACCTGTCATCTGAGGTAGAAAGAAAATATCATCGCGACCGCTGACTGCGTGGACTTCGGGTGATGCCGCGCCACGAAGGGAGCCCACTCCAAGGTTTCACCAAATCCTAACCGCGACCACCATCTCTGATCGGGTTACATGCCGAGACTTTCGCCCACCGTCGTATCGCTGTCACCGACCACGGTTTTTCAACTTCTCGTACGTGCAAAAACACATAACTCTGTCGCGGAAACGACGCACGATGCTCAGGAATCGCCGACGAAGAATCTCAAGTTGATGATCTAATCTCGCGGACGTCTTGTACTTCGGTCGATGAGGCGCATATATGCTTACTGGCGGACTGCCATGGCGCGTATGAGTTTTGTTCTCCCCACTACTGCGTCCTGTCCTCGAGCTGCGGAGCGAGTCGAGCAACCTCTGCCGACTCGGACTATGCGATGCGTCAAAGCATGCTAGGAAGTCGCGCCCAAGGCCGCTGCGGTGCATACCGCCGCCGGTTTCCGCCTTCGCGCCTTGAACAAGAACGACGGGCGGACTCGTTGCCGCCTCGCTAGGACGACCCCGACCGCATGCCCTCTAGAAAGCCCGCCGGTATCATCGGGGAATGCGTAGGCGAGGCGACCAGCATGCCATCTGGACGCCACCACTCTTGCATTCTACAAAGAGAGTTTGCGGCGTCGAGGCACAGACGGCTCTCTTTTAAGTCTGAGATGTCGTCCACTTGATCCCAAGGACTTCCGACCCTCAACCTACCCCCTAACCCGTTCGTGAGTCGTCTTTCTTCGCCTTGGGGTGCAATCTCTCACATGGCTCGCGTCAATAGCGCACTGTGAATTGAAGACATGGAAGGTCCTTCCTTGACGAACACTGTTGCAGTCGTATCAGCTGTGACGGTTGCATACGTCGTTTACATGCTGTTGAGGAACAAGTCACGGCTTCCCTATCCTCCTGGGCCTCCTGGTCTGCCACTCCTCGGTCACCTCAAATTTCCGGGGTACCCACTTTGGGAAGCTTGCCGCAAGATGAGCGTAGACTATGGTACCTCGTTACCAGCTCTCGCTTGGCACAAATACTCACTCTAATGATTTAGGATCTGACGTTATACACTTCAGGATGCCTGGAACGCATCTCATGTTCGTGAACAGCTATGAAGCTGCGAGAGAGTTGCTGGACAAGAAGTCGTCGATTTATTCCGACAGGTACGCGCTGATACCCACAAACAAAGCCCACCCACTCACTAATTGTGTTTTTTAGACCCACTGTTGGAATGACGATGATCAGAGAACTGTTCGTGATTTTCGCACTCTAGCTGCCAGTGGTTGGTCGTAAAACTAATAAACTGCCCATCCCAGACTAGGAATAAAATGGAGCCTGGTTATGCTCTCCTATGGTCCCGAGTTTCGAGACCAACGGAAAGCATTCTCGCACGAGATGCGGCCTCATGTAGCCCCTAAGTTCCGCCCTGTTGAGCTCAGGGCGACTCACTTCCTCCTTCTGTCTCTCCTCCGCACGCCCAGGAACTTCAAAGCGCATATTCGCCAGTACGTGTTGCTCTTCCGTACACACTCGATTTTGCTGAGACGATACTCGTAGTATGGCCGGACGAGTGATCATGGAGGTCGGATATGGGATACAGGTAAAGGATACCGACGACTATTGGATCAAAACTGCAGAACATGCTATGGAGGGTGGCATCAAGGCAGGCGTTCCCGGGACCTATCTCGTTGATTTGATTCCTATTCGTAAGTCGACCGTTTTCATACTTCATTCACAACTCAGAATAAATGCCACAGTGCGATATGTTCCGGAGTGGTTTCCGGGCGCGGAATTCAAGAGATTCGCCCGCGTGTACCGCAAGTCTTTTGAAGCGATGCGGAATGAGCCATTTGAGCTCGTGCAGGCGCAGCTGGTAAGTGAAATCAATCGTGCTCGGAGTCGTCCTCGTATTAATTTTGAGGAAAGGCTGTCGATGGAACTGCACCCGATTCCGCTGCGAAGTCCCTCATCGAAAACATGGTCAATACGTCGGAGAATCCGGAATACATGACGTGGGTCGTCAGAATGGCTCTGGGGTCCATGTATGGTGGTACGTCGTCCAAGATCATATTCATCCCAACTCGGTCTTTGACGCTGTTGTCTTTTTATAGCGGGATCCGATACGGTATGTCTCTTTATCACATTCTGAACAAATTTAAGCTGATTCCTTGACTGTTAGACTGTAGCCGTATTGACTTCGTTCATCCTCGCCATGGTGCTTTATCCGGACGTCCAACGCAAAGCCCAGGACCACATCGACCGCATCTGCTCTGGTCGCCTTCCTGACTTCTCGGACTACGACGCCCTTCCGTACGTGCACGCGATCATCAAGGAGTGTCTGCGATGGTGTCCTGCTTTCCCCCTCAGTACGTTACATGTTGCCACCATTCGATCTTACTTGATTGATTTCAATTCGTGCTAGATATCCCACACAGGCTTATGGAGGACGACATCTACAACGGGTACCTCATCCCAGCGGGATCCATGATCATCACCAACAACTGGGCCATGTTGCATGATCCTAGCGCATATCCAGACCCCTCGACCTTCAACCCAGAGCGATTCCTCAAGACCGACGAAAATGGGAACCACATGCTGGACCCTGACGTACGCGATCCTGGGGACATTGCCTTCGGTTTCGGGAGGCGGATGTGCCCCGGAAGGTACATGGCGTACGACTCTATGTGGATCGCCGTCGTCAGTATTTTGGCGACCTTCAAAATCGAGAAAGCGAGAGACGAGAAGGGTGAATTTATCACGCCTTTGGCAGAGATGGGTGGGGGAACCATAGCGTGCGTTCCTAGTCGCTTCGTCTCCCTCGAAAAGCTGACAGAACTTCTAGGCATTTGAGGTCGTTCCCGTGCAAGATTACTCCACGCTCACCGGCGCACGAGGAGTTCATCACAAACGCGCCATGAGCAGAATTCAACATGATGCAGTATCAAGTCTTGTGCGCTTGGTAATCATGCGTAGGTATGTCTGGTCTAAGGCGATGTCAGAGTACATTTGCGATGAGCTAGAAATACACGGAGGGGTTGGCCAATCCATACAAACGCGTAAAGCATTTGAAAGTTGTAAAATGCGACAGAAAACAAAAACGAACGTATCCCGCCACCGTACCCTCACCCTCTACTCATGCGGTCGAATCAGAACGGTCATGTAATTTTTGGTGAATATTCCTTGATATCCAAAACAAACTTAGTTAATCATCTTCACTAAAAGCCAATTTTCGTTAATCAGACGAGCTCCGTGTGCCAGTTCGCCACCAACCCGATGCCAATTGCCGATACACAGCCCAGCGACTCAGCCTCTGGCGCCACCGATACTCTTGGGCCTCTCTTGCCGAACGAGGAGATGAAATGAGGTCCGTAATATTGTCCGCGCTATCACACGTGGCGCGGTCCATTCCGCCTGTCATAGGTTTTCCAGGCGGTGTCAGACCAATCTCCGCACGGTGTGTCGAGCATGTGTCGAGCGTGAGGCTCGACTTACCACAAACCACTTCACTCCCCAACGACGATGGAAGAAAAACCAGAGCCAGAGCCTTCCTACGGGCTTCGAGGTATGTTCTCATCCCGAGAGGCAGGCTTCGTACACTGATTAGTCTGGTAAAAGGCGTGAATTTCGTACCTGTAGCGGGCAGTGTTGATGCCTCGCCCAGAGCCTCTGGCTGGTCTGCCATGCTCAACGTCGTACGGGATTCCGATAAAGACAAGATCGAAGATTGCAAAGAAGACATCGACACACTCCTCGTTTTTGTGAGTTGCACATATGCCTCAGCCTCCCATCTCAGAGCTGATCAGTTGGGTCAGGCCGGTCTCTATTCCGCAGTCTTGACTGCATTTCTCATTGAATCGTACAAGAGCCTGCAACCGGATACAGAGGATCTCATGGCAGGTCTTCTCCGACAACTCGCTACACAGAGTTATACTTTCTCTGGAGGTATACTCACCCCGACGACATCACCTGCAACACCTGAGCCTTTCGAGGCACCGCTGTGGGCCCTTCGAGTCAACGCGCTGTGGTTTACGAGCCTGATTCTCAGCCTTTCAACCGCTTCATACGGAATGCTCGTCAAACAATGGCTTCGAGAATATCTCGCCCTCGATTACTTATCGCCGCTGGAGAAGCTGCGCGCTCGGGAACTCCGAAGCCTCTCCTTGGCTCAGTGGCGAGTCTTCGAGATGGCCGCCGTTCTACCCCTACTTTTACAAGTCTCCCTCGGTCTATTCTTCATCGGCCTATGCATCTTCACCTCCGTTGTCAATTCCGCCATCGGCGCTGCCACGACCCCCGTCGTCTGCGCGTGGGCTTTCTTTTTCTTCATGACGACACTCGCACCGTTGCTCTCCCCCAGATGCCCGTACAAAACCACTTTCCTCAAGGCCGCCATGAGATACGGACGACGTGTTATTACTCCTACCTTGCGACGCACGATTCACGCGTGTTCGACGCACATACTCGATGCAATACGGGCGTCCCTATCCCACCTTTCCAACACAGGCTACTATCCCGTTCGCCAATCCATCGATTGGGAGCAGCTCCTGCGCGAGGAGGATATAATCGTGGCGGATCATCAGGACGACATCGAGGTCCTTCTTTCAGTCGATGCGATACGATGCGACGACAGAATGATTCCAGTCATGTTGGACGTCCTCGATCCGGAGAATGTCTTCCACTTCGTGATACGCCTCATCAACCAGCGTGCCGGCACCTTCTTCCGCACGGAAGGGTCAATCGGTATCCTGGACCTCCCGGAGGCGCTATCCAAACAAACATGGCATCTCTTGACAGACGGTCTGTCCTTCCCAGTCCTGCGACACCTTCGTCAGTCACCGTTACCCAACTATCCCGACTGGCTCCTCGATTCTATCCTCCTGCTCCTTTCAAGGTCTACCCTCGGGCTGTCTGACAAGGGCTCCTTAGCCCTCCGATCCTTCTTCGGCCCAACGGGTGCCTCCTGGCACTTCCGAGGGCGTGAGCTGGGCAAACGCCTCGCTCAAGGCACTGCCAGCATGGACCTCTCAAACATCCGGCTTTCGCAATCATTGATGGCGTTGCACCACTCAAATGCTATACCATTGTGCGGCCAGCTTATATGCGATGTATACCTACCCTTCATTTGCCAAGACTGGGAACACGTATTGTCACCCCTACAGCTCGTGCGCCGCTCCCGAACAGACTCGTCATGGCTCCAGACGTATGCCGTCAATCTCCACGATTTCCTGAACACCGCGATGCACATGGTGACTTGGGAGGCCTCTTTGCGCAGTCAAGCACTTATAGACGATGCTATGATGTGTACGATAACTGCCGAAGTCGCTCATGCTCTTGGCCGTCACGGAGACATCGTCACTCTCTGGAAGCTGGTTATGAAGTGCACACATTTGTTGAGCGCGTTTACCTTGAGTCTTGCGTCGACGCAGGCTTCAGCGCGCATTCAGCTCGAGGGGATTGATGTACATCAGTATCTCTTCCAGGCGTACGAATCGTCTAATTCTGACGGTATGTTGATCATCGTCTATACCCCTACGCGTTCTTTCTGACTGTTTCCTTAGAACGCAGGCAGATGCTGGATTACTACAGCTTCGCCTTTGACGCGTTTAGTACAATTCATCCCCGCCAAGTTGGTCTCTACGACATAGTCCGGCTGTGTCACCGACACATCGAGTTTGTTTCCTACGCGCTCAAGTTCGAGCACTCCAAGGGCGGGGGAGCGAGTCCGGAACTGTTGTCGAACCGCCGGCGGGAGAGTCAATGGGCGCCGTGCGTGCGGGCCGTGCGTCACTATCACCATGTCGAGGGTTGGAAAGCGAAACCAGAGCAGCTCGCACGCCTACCTCCGCCTACCCAAGAGCCCGAGGAGGTCCGGAAAGAGGACACCACGCTGGCTGGAGAATGTCTCACCATGATTGCGGAGTGCGATGAGTGGACGGCGGAGAATGTAGTGGGGGCACGGCACACTGCTTTTCCCGACGAACTCATCGAGGCCTTGGCCTTGTTTATTCCTCCGGAAGACAGGATCAAGTACGCCCGTCTTCGGGCGATAGACCCACGTCAGGGTGTCGAAGGAGGACTGCCTAGGGGATTCGTTGCTGGAGGGATGGGGCGTGTTCAAGGTCCGGGACCTGTCGGTGGGCCAAGCCAGGACAGGAGCCCATGGCCCGTCCAAGGGCCGGGGAGTTTCAGAGGCCCAGGACCTATGATGGGCCCAGGCTTTGTCGGAGGTGTGGAGTTGTCCGGGGGTGCAGAAGTGTCGAGAGAGCAGGAGGCTTTCGGCCGTGGGTTGTAATAAGTTGACGTTTCTCTTCGCTATAGATTCATCGTTCGTGTATTTAGTAGTTGCTGTCAGAAGACCCCTCAGCGCAGATAGCAAGCTAGGATTGTGCCACTGGATTATTTGACAAAATGTCTGTAACCTCTACCGAACAAGATTATCGTTTGGATTCTTTAAAGTACAATAAATACATATGGGCTTACACAGAGCGGATAACATACAAAGCGATGTCCATGATAAGAAACAAAGAGACAAAAAACACAAAGCGCAGCTGCATTAAGTGAGGGCAAGAGGCACGAACTTTTAGTGGAGCTTGACGAACGAGGTGTCGATCCCATGGGAGAAGTCCCACACGCAAATACGCTGCAAACATCAGGTGAGCTAGATGCAATTTCCACAAAGCGGTGTGGGACGTACGTGGTCCTCGCCACACGAGACGATTTTTGAATAATCGAAAGCGACGCAGAAAATCCGCCCGGTGTGTCCGCCGTTCAGGTCCGCGACGAGAGTGCCAGTCTCCCGATCCCAGACCTTGATAGTGTGGTCGTAGCTGCCGCTGACCACAAAGTCGGCGTTCAAACAAACGCTACGAACGAGGTCATCGTGGGTTTTCTGCTGCAGATTTTGGAGACTTGGAGGGAATCGACCGCATGTCCTGCATACAGGGCCTCGGGGTGGTCGGGGGGTGGCAGCTTCGTCAACTTCGGGTGATGTCGACCAGCCTTGTCGGGTTTCCAGGTCAAGCAAACGTAAATGCTTGTCAGAAGACCCAGAGAGTACGAATGGTGCCTGGAAGTCAATAGATGCTAGCCTACGCCGGGGTTAGACATAGCAAAGAATTGAGTTTGGATATGCGCACCCTCTGCCGTGATGGTTCTCGAACGTCTGTAAAAGTCGCCCAGTCTCCGCATCCCAAACCTTCATGGATCGGTCTCCTGACCCTGAAACGATGGTAGTCTCAGAAATGGCGATCGCATTAACTGCGGCGCGGTGATCTTCGAGTCGTAGCTTGGGCCGGAAATTCGGCATGTCATATGTTCGGATAGTACGATCTATCAAATACGATGAGAAAGTTTCCCAGCGAGCAGTTGTTGGGAACACACCTTTGGAGCACGAAACGAGCCTGCGACTATCAAACCGGACACAAAGGACGCTATCTTCATGGTCGCGAAGGATGCGAACCGGGGTACCACGTTCTAGCTCCCAGACAACCACTTGTTTATCGCTGCCACCACTCGCCAATAGACCGTTGTATACGCATATGCTGAGGACGCTCCCCTCGTGGAGGCCCTCGAAGACCCGCCTGACGGTACCGGTCGCCAAGTCCCATTCGCGAATCGAGCGGTCCTTGGAGCCTGTAAACAGGACTTGCATACCTGTTTCAGGGTATGTGTATAGTTGTAGGCAGTATATAGTGTTGGTATGGCCCTCGGCCGCGCCGCGCGTCTGGAGGGTTGACAGACTGTATGATGATGTTAGGAACCGATGTCGCAGGCGAGTATGCGTGGCAAAAAGGAGTTTGTAGTCTGGCCGGACAGCACTGGAGAACGTCTGTGGTGGTAGAATACTCGGCGCCGAGTGTCGGTTGCGTCCTGCCTGCGGTAGCCGTGGGGGAGAAGGCCTGATGAGGTGCGACCCCGGGGTACAGAGGTCCATGGAAGCAAACCCAGAGTCGTCCAGAAGCATGTGTTCGACGACATCGTCCTCCAGCTCATCCTCGCCCATCCCTTCGTCGTCTGAATCCGAGAAGACCGAATCACGTTCAGTGTAACCTTTCGGATAGCTGCGCCACGCCCAGTTCTTCGCAGTACACAGGGTCCTCCAGAGGGAAGGGTCACTGGAAAGAGCTCGCCACCGTCGGCATACCAGAGAGCACGTTAAAAGACTATCCCAAGGCAACCAGCTTAGCACGTGAAGTGCGATTTCGACCGGTAGCGACTAGGGAGAACGTGAGTAGCAAGGCGATAACAACCGTCCTGGACGTACGTCGATGATGTCCATCCGTAAAAGAGGAATCATTCTGTTTTGAAGGTTGGCAATATTCGCTCTGGGGAGGCTCGACAGAAGGGCAAACACGTAATCTGGGCCACGGTCGACAGGTTAGTTACTAGTCGCGTGCAAAGAATAGGGACTGACCCTCCTGCTCCTGAACGGACATAGCGTTAGACGGGGATTGAATCATAATAGATTCAGAGGGTGGGGAGGGGAGAATATGTCGCGGTTGGTGAGGAGAGTCGGTTGTCGCCAAGTCGTGAAGGTGGACGTTCGCGTTCAAGTTCGGCTAACCACGAGCGTCGAGTGCTTAAACCGCCCCGCCACGTGGGAGGGCGGGCGGTCCGAGCGGCACGGCCTTTTTGATAACCTCAGATCCTTCGAAATCCTTGAGCTGGAATTGAACCTTCGTCTCCTACCTCCACACGCCTCCCGGTTCTCGATCAAACTGCTCATTTATGTCGCGGAAATAGTCACCTACACGCCGCTAGTACGGGATCGTGAGTGGGCGTTCTGTCTTTGGAACCAAGCTTACATTGGCTGACAGTTTTGGATCCGTTTTGTCCCGTAGGATTATAATCAAATTTGTGGCGAACCGTGGTCAATGCTAGTCGGTCATCCTGTACCTCGCAGCGCACATCTATCATGGCTTGGCCCCAAAATTGACAAGGCTCGCCTAACAAACCGGAGTTACGCAAAAACGCGCTGGCCCTCGTTCCATTACCGGTGGCGTAACAGTTTGCTTGATGGATTGCTGACATCCATACCAAAAATTGCAAAAGTTCGTGTCGGGTGCGGTTAGCCTATAGTGGGTCTCGCAATCTGTGTGGGGGCACGTCCAAAATCGTCTCATTCAAACTCGTTTGCAGAAGGACGAACTTCGTATTTGCTCGAATCAGGACGAATCCGACGTCTGGAATATCCTTCATCATTCGGTAAAGCTGTACCTGAGCGACCGATTTTCTCGTCAAACACTGCTTCCCCGAGAGACCCACCAGAAGAAGAAGAAATACAGATTGTCGTTGCACGGGCACTCCCATATAGGCCACTCTGAAGCACAAGCGGCCACGGTTCGATATCGAAGGGCTAGCCCATCGCTCCCCGCTCGCTTCCATTTGCGACGGAGATGCTAGCCAAGGGGTCGGAGGCCGATGAACCTAATCGTCCCTGATATTACGCTAATTCGTCAAGGTAAGCGCGACACATATAACCACTCCGTTTCCGCAACTGAACGTCTTCTTCCGTTGGCCATCTTTCCCTGGCTGGCCCGTTCTTCTCGCTCTCTTTTGCTCTTGACTCACACTCGTTTCTCCGATTTCTTTTTTGAAGAATGGAAATCACGCTGCTCGACTCTGTCGTAAGCGCGACAGCTTTCGCTGTCGCCGCTACTCTCTACGTTCGCCTTTCCCAAAAGGAGAGAAACAGCCTCGGTCTTCCACCCGGTCCGTCGACGGTACCCGTGCTGGGGAATATCAAACTTCCAGAGCAGCCGTTAGCGAAGTCCTATCGCGCCATAGGCGACCAAATCGGTAAGCATGGCAGTTTCGCAGAGTCGATTCGACCTCATGATGTTGGTGTTTAGGATCGGACATCATATGCTACAAGATTATGGGAGTGAACATCATCGTACTGAGTAGTCTGCAAGTGGCCAACGACCTCCTGGAGAAGAAGTCGGCTATATACTCTGACAGGTCCGGTCTATTGACCAAGAGTTGCAAAACCTCCGTGGACTGACGTCTATTCCGCAGACCCGAGTCGGGACTCACGATGGTGAAAGATTTGTTCGTCTATTCTAATTATTCCGCTTAAGAGATTTCTCTAATGGTCTTGCAGGATGGGCTTCGCCTGGAGCTTTGTTCTTCAAAGATACGGAAACGAGTGGAGAGATGCCCGCAAGGCGTTCCAGCACGAGTTCCATCCCCAGCGAGTGAAAGCGTACCAGCGCACTGAAATTCGTTCTGCTCACACTCTTCTGCGAGCGCTGTTGAAGGAACCGCAGCATGTTCTGCACCATGTTCGTATGTGGGTATCTTCCCACCCTCTTCAAAGCTGTAGCTCACACTCAACTCAGGTATGTCGGTCGTGTCATCATGTACACGGGCTATGCCATCGATGTCCAGGAAGAGGACGATCCGTGGCTAGAGAGGGCCGAGTTCACCGCAGAGGGCTCTAACAGCGCGTTCAACGCCGGAGCTTGGGCAGTCGACATTGTCCCTGCTCGTGAGTTCAATAGAACGATTCGAGATGTTATTCCATTTGACCATTCTTCCTAGTACGACACCTGCCAGTATGGTTCCCAGGTGCAGAATTTCACAGGTTTGCCGCGAAGTACCGTCCTGCAGTGATGGAAATGCTGCACAAACCGTTCGACCTTGTGAAAGAACGCATGGTATGGTATCTATCCAGGAATTCTTGTATGCTTATTGATAGTGCCCATTTATCATTCCAGGCCGGTGGTAGTGGTTCTCCGGATTGCGCCGCGCGCTCTCTGCTCGAGAATGTGATCGAAGGATCGAAAGACCCCGCACATATGGAGCTCATGTGTAAGTCTGCGCTTGGGTCGATGTATGGTGGTACGTACACCCGAGCGCCTCAATTCTCCAACCGCGCTGACGCCCTGCTTCTAGCGGGAACCGATACCGTAAGACTCTCATAGTGACGAATAATGTGCTTCGCTGACTATTCTCCAGACAACAGGCATTCTCCAGACGTTTGTCCTTGCGATGACAATGCACCCGGAGATTCAGCGGAAAGCACAAGATTCAATAGACCGCGTCTGCAAGGGCCGTCTCCCAGATTTCAACGACTATGACCACCTTCCATACGTTCACGCCATCATCAGAGAGTGTCTGCGTTGGAACCCCGTCATCCCTCTCGGTACGTTCTCGTGTAACGCGACTTCATCATCTCCCACCTAAACTTGATGCCCAGATCTACCCCACAGGGTCATGCAAGACGACGTATACGATGGCTACTTCATCCCCGAGGGCTCGGTCGTAGTCGCCAACTGTTGGTCCGTATCTCTTCCCTCTATCTATCCTCCGAACATAACCCACGAGAACGCTCTATTCATTCGTTGCCTCCAGGGCCATCTTGCACGACCCCGTAGCATACCCGAACCCCGAAGCATTCGACCCTGAGCGGTTCCTCATGACCACCGCGACAGGCGAGACTGTGCTCGACCCATCCGTACGCGACCCCGCCGTTGCCGCGTTCGGCTTTGGGCGGCGCATCTGCCCGGGGCGCTTCATGGCGTACGACGCGATGTGGGCGGCGGTCGCCAACATTCTTGCGGCGCTCAGCATCGACCAGGTGAAAGATGCGCAGGGGACGCCGGTCGTGCCTGAGGGCGAGATGGCGTATGTGTTTACTTGGTGCGTCGCCTGGCTTTTTCTAGGAGAGGGGTGTTGATGGGTGGTGGCTGTAGCCATCCGAAACCGTTCCCCTGTGAAGTCCGTCCGCGCTCGCAGGAGCACATCACGCTTATACAGAGTGCTGTTGAACACGATGCGTAGCCGCTCCTCGTTTGTTTTTTGTCATGGATGATACCCTGTAATTTGTAGCTGGCCAGAGCGTCATCTTGGATTCTCTCTGTACCCGGTACGAAACTATCATATCGTTGTGGCGCCTCGGACAGATCGGAACCTCGGGGGCCACTGTCGTGTCCGGATGACTCTCGCCTGATGTTGTCGCCGTCATCTTTTGCTTCCGCGGGCTCTCTCCGACCTGCTTTCCGTGCTCTGAAAAGCGTGCGCGATCGTTGCGTGTTAATCTTCAAAGCGTAGCTGATGGTGCTGACATCGTTTCGGAAGTCGTTCACAAACTGACTTCGCGCTCCAGCCTCTCCGTCCAACGTCCTGCCTCTTCAACCAACCACGGGATGGCGTCTGGTAGACCTTCGACGGTGCCGTATCGTCCGTGAGAAACACGATGATTCGGCGACATAGAACCTCGATAGCTGCCGGTGGCGCTATCACTAGTCGTGGGGACCTTCATCAGCCAGAAACTGAAGCACTCTTGTCAGGGCGCCGCAACACACTCGCCTCGCAAGGCCTTTTCAATGCCCTGATGGTAACAGCAAGGGTGTTATATTTGTCACTGAGCTCCTATCGACAGACCTCATGGCCGCGTCGCAGAGCACTGCTGCACGCCGGCATGAGAATGCTCGTCGGCTGGCCCGCGGGCTCATCGCCCTCTGGATCCGCGCATACTGTATAGCGGGGTGGACGCGCCGAGGATGCCCGTAGCGAACCCGAATGATTGCTGCGTAGATGTCGTGGGCGCATGTCATCATCTCTGCAGCGAAGTTCGACAACATGGTGTGCGCGAAGGCAAGAAGCACATCCATGACGTTGTTCAACGGGAGGACTTCGCGCGGCCTGGCTTCTCGAGAGGCGAAACTCGTGGTGGGCTAACTGGACGGGCGAAGCCGCAGGGTTCCAGGTGTTAGACATCCGCGCGTAGAAGTGTCGTGCTGTCGTAAAGGGAATGGATGGATTCTGTGCAACATGGGTGTATCAAGCTGCATTCCCCTTCGGGGACGATGGGCTAGCGAGCCATGTCCGAAAGCAGGGGAGCGGCAGGGACTACTCGTGGTTCGTGTCACTACTGTGTGCGATTCCAATGTGCCCTGAGAACATGTAGTCGAGGTTAGAAGAGGTGGCTGGCTCCGAGATACATCATAACGGATGGCTACGCGAACTTGAGACCAGGCCTTCGATGGACTATAGCGTGTCGAGGTCGTTTTGAAGAAGTGTCCCAACGTTTTCAAGGCGAGCCTTATAGGAGGTAACTGTGGTGAGAGAATGAGCAAGGTCCGAGCACCATACGTGCTATTTCGCTTAGCTCGAAGCCACCTTACGTCTTAATCCCCAGTCTCCCCCGGTGTTGATGAACGGTTCCGCGGATGATGTTTGGATAAATCAACTCACGGGTTTTTGACTGTGTACCGGTGGGTTTATGCTGTCAGGGACCAGTTGAGAAAACTCGGGTTCAGTCCATACATGGCAATGAAGATTGCGGGAGAAGTTCGAGGATACTACTTAGCTGTCATAGATCGAACGCTCTGAGCCACGCGTTGGCAATACAATAGGGTTGCCATCGAGGGGGATCGTCCAGAGGTTCCTTTCCGTGACGTACATCTCGATCATAAGAGAGAAGGGTAGCACGCTGTCAGCCCTAGCGTACAACGGGACGAGCGGGAGAGTAGCACTCACCATCGCGGTTCCTCGTGTAAGCGATTCAGAGAACCTTAACAGTAACCCAGGAACGTGCTCAAGGTTCTGCTTGCGTTCGGATGAGCCGAAGTACCTGTGGAAGATTTCACCGCACGCCCGCGCGATGGTTCCACGAAGATAGTATTGCAGCCGGAGATTCAAGTTGAGATGGTATATCTGTATTCTGAAAATCATTTCCTGGGATAAATTTTCACCAGTGTTCAGAAGGGTGATGTATAAAACCAGAGACGGCAAGAGTGAGTGAGGGAGGGAGGGAGGGTCCGAGAAGGAAACGGGAAAGCCCGTGGGGCGCTTGTTGCAGCGAAAGTGTTCAGCTCGCGCTTTGCCGACAACCACGAAGGTCTGACTTCTTCATGCTGGCATTTGGCCCTTGCACACATGCCTAATAATGTGAGTTGGTGTGGAGAACCTGTGCTGATTCTTGACACGGTCCAGATGGTGCTCCGTGATCACGACCGCAGCACAGGACTCCCGCCGTACTCGCGTCCGTCCGCGCCTCCCAAGCGCGGTAAGGTAAGTACAACGGCAATCTTCCCGCTGACAGCGTCAGCTAAGATATTTAACCCTCAATGCTAGGCACTCAGATAGGAAGCGCCATCTCCAACTAACTTGCGATCGGGCTCTCACGAAATGTCGGACGAACTCTCGCAAGAACAGCCCTCATCAGCCCCACTCGCTATGAGAAGCAAATCTTGACACCCGACAGGCATGATGGAGCATAGGAAGAGCTATGCTCTATCAATGAGGCTTGGTTGAGGCACCCAGGCACGAGTCGGGCATGCCGACGATCCCAACGAGCCCCCAGTCGCCTTTTCGAAGACAGCGTACGATGGCTGCATCCCAACATCCAGCCGCTCCGTTACGAACATCTTTGTCACCTGTACCCGTCTACCGAACTGCCGGTCCCGATACATAGCGGACTGTGCGAAAGCAGCCGTCCCATATAACGACCTGGCAGGGTTGAGAGGAGATCAGGTTTACTGGATCGCAATGGCACCCTCCGTGTTGAACACTGCTCTGGTGCTGGCAACTCTTTGGGCAGCCCAGCAGCTGTTTGTCTACCTCCGCAAGGCTCGTAGAGCTCAAAAACACTACCCGCCGGGACCGCCTGGTTTCCCTCTCATCGGCCATTTGAAGCTTCCAGAGGGCGCTTCATGGGTGACTTACACAAACTGGGGGAAGCAGTATGGTGCGTTGAGGCGTCCCCGCCACTCTCTTTCCTCCTGCACCACCGTGCTAAGGGGGCGTCTGCGCCATCAACAGACTCGGACATAATCTATCTCAATGTCGTCGGAAGCCACATCGTCATCGTAAACTCAATGGAGGCCGCCTCGGATCTCATGGAGAAGCGTTCTTTGGTGTACTCGGATAGGTGCGAAGCCTCTCGTCATTCTTTCGCACGCTTCAACTAAGGGAGCGACCAGGCCATCACAAGTGATGCTGGGCGAGCTGTGAGTTTGTCCCCCTTTCAATTTCTGGTGTGATCACTGATACCTTGCAGTTGTTCTATGAACTGGCATGTCGTCATGCAGCGATATGGCAACTTCTGGAGAGACGGCCGTAAAGTTTCTCAACGCGGCTTCGGACCGCAGGCCGTACTTAAATTCCGCGAACGGACTGAGGAGGCTACCCACGCTGTCCTGCGCTCAATTCTGCATAGACCCAAGGAATATAGAGAACTTTTACGCCAGTAGGTCCTCTGTCATTGTTCCTCATGTCGATGCTGACGACGGTGTATAGCATGATAATGGAGCAAGTCGTGTACACCTCATATGGTATAAAGATCAAGGAGAAAGACGACCCATTCGTCACCACGGCTGAACACGCGTCAGAAGCGATCGTCGCTGCTCTCATCCCGGGAGTCTACGCGGTAGATTACCTACCATTTTGTGAGGATGCCCTCCATGTCGCATTGTCCTCATAGACATTAATATCCTTGGCAGTGCGGCACATCCCAGAGTGGTTCCCGGGAGCGAAGTTCCAGAAGGAGGCCAAAGCTTGGAGTAAGTCGATGTTAGGCATGCTCGAGAAGCCTTTCGTGGCGGCGAAGCAAAAATTCGTGAGTTGACGGATGTTGTTTTGGACGGAATTGTAGCTGACATGATTCCTCTCCAGCTCGACGGTGACCTTCCAGCGGACTGCGCTATTCGCGGTCTCTTTGAAGAGATGATCATTCCGGCTGAGGACCCTGCGTACATGGAAGATGTTGTTAAGAAGACCTTGGGCTCGTCATTTGCAGGTACTTACTGTTGTTTACAACCTGTTTCCATCATTAACGCACTAGTCTCGCAGCTGGAACGGATACTGTATGCTCAATTCTCTGAAGCCATAGCTGCGACATTAATCCCCTATCTTTTAGACTATTGCAGGCATCTGGACCTTCGTTCTCGCCATGGTTCTGCATCCTGAAGCCATGAAGAAGGCTCAAGCTGAGATTGATCGTGTATGCCCAGGACGGTTGCCTGAATTTTCGGACTACGACTCCCTCCCCTACATCCATGCTGTGGTGAAGGAATGCGTTCGATGGCGACCAATAGCACCCTTGAGTAAGTCCGGAGTCAAATGACCGTCTCACTGAACTAAACTGGATGCGCTAGATCTCGCTCACCGTTCTACGGCTGACGACGAGTACAAGGGATATTTCATCCCAAAAGACTCGATTGTCATCGCCAATGTCTGGTATGTTACTTATCGCCGTCCCAATCCGCCCACACTCATGATTTATCAGGGAAATTCTGCACGACCCCAAGAACTACGAAGACCCAGAGACCTTCAACCCCGATCGCTTCATGATGCTAGCTATGAAAGGCGAAGAGCCCAGACTAGACCCGAAAATCTTGGACCCCTCGGCGGTCATCTTCGGATTCGGACGTCGTATCTGCCCTGGACGCTGGTTGGCGTACGATACGCTCTTTGCCACTGTCGCAGGCTTGATTGCTGCCTTCGATATTCGTGTGGCGAAAGACACGAAGGGCGAGCCAATCATCCCAAGTGGGGAGTACGAGTTCGGCACGTCTTGGTACGTTTTGGCCAATACGCTTAAGATTCGGGTGACATTGACGAAAATATTCTCCAGCATACCGAAGCCTTTCCCATGTGATATTGTGCCGAGGTCAGAAGAAGTCAAAGCTATGATTCTACGTACCGAGTCAAAGGAACTCTGAGTTCTGGGGGCCCCGAGGGGGATGATGTATTTGTGCGTATGGATCGTTAGCTCGGAATTCGTTGGCTAATGCGACGTATAGTTGTGTATGTTTTTGTAGCCGCATATTATGTTCTACGGTATGGTTTCTAGATGTATCCTAGCGCCACCTTGCTCTGGAAGCATTTCAATGAATATCCGTAACTCCTCGATTGCGATGCAGAACATTCAAACCTTCGTCCCTGTTCAACTGTTTATCCTCGACTATTTCAACAATCTTAGTCGATTCGATGCCTCGTTTCTCCACCCGTGAAGCTTATAGTCGCTACCCCGTGAGTAACGCACTCTATTTATGCCACATGATCGATGTACTGCAATTGCTGACGCGGCGATGCCCTTCCTTCTAGACAGTCGTGCTAAATGACTTGGTTGCATCCAAACGGTTTGTGCACCTACGATGGTAACTGCTTCTCCATCTTAAAACCAGAGTGGTCCGAGTTTTGGGTGGAGGTAACCCGCTATAATCACCCCCACCGCGTTATAGTGCTATGTCGATTCTGTCGTCTGCGGCATTCGGGCTCTTAGTCTTCGCCGCACTCAGGTCACTCCGTCTACTGTACGAGCGGCTCGCTCGTGGACCACAACCGCCCTACCCTCCAGGTCCGCCTGGATTGCCAATCCTTGGACACCTTGGATTCCCGCCGAATCCAGCATGGGTGAAGTTTCGGGATTGGGGTAAAGAATACGGTACGCCCTATACCGTGTTTGGTATGGCTCGGATGGCTGAGCCAGTGGTGGGGAGATTCGGATATCATTCACCTTAACGCAGCGGGAAGCCACCTTATCATTCTAAACTCAATGGAGGCCGCCGTAGACCTTCTCGATAAACGGTCGTCTATCTATTCAGACAGGTTCGTTTCCTGCTGAGCTTGTTTTCTTCTGAGCTTATGCGGGTCTAATTTCGAAACGGCCGTATAGACTCCGGATGGTGATGGCGGGCGAATTGTAAGTCAACCCTCATGAGAACATCGGAGGAGTTAGGACAGCTTGTCGGAGGCTAACCGGTTACAGGATCGGTTTCGACTGGAGCATTCTCCTTCAGCGATACGGCAATTTCTGGCGAGACTGCCGCAAAGCCTTCCACCAGTGTTTCGGTCCGCCGGCTCTCAAGTGTTACCATGGTGCCCAGCACAGAGCGGTGGACAAGTTTCTCAAATCGTGTGTCAGTTCGCCAGATGCTGTACTCGAAAACCTTCGTCAGTAAGGGCCCCGTTGTTTTTTCTGTTGTTCCAAAATTCTGACGTGACCAACATCGTCAGTATGACAGCTTCCATTATCATCTATGTCGCATACGGTATCGAAGTCAAGGGCATGGACGATCCAATTGTTGTCGTCGCCGAACGCGCTGTCGCACAGAGTATTGGCTCATCTACAGCTGGACGATACCTAGTCGACTTCCTTCCTCTCTGCAAGTATTCTACCAAATGCGCAGACACGTTGACTGACCTTCGAGTTTGTAGTGAAGTATGTACCTGAATGGTTCCCAGGGGGAGGCTTCAAGACCGAGGCACGCATCGCACGAGATAATGTGATGAGGATGCTGCATAGACCTTTCGAGATCGCCAAGAAGGAGATGGCACGTCTACAGCACAACTCTTCGTGGCATATTATTGACTGAGGCATCCAGCTTGCGGGAGCTTTGGCACCAGATTGTGGCGCACGACTTATGTTCGACGAGGTGCTCAGTGGTGCGGATCAGACAGCGTACGCCGAGGATGTCATACAGAGAACCCTGGGGTCGATGTACGCTGGTAGGTTTAGTTCGAGCTCTTTCGTCTATGAAATTGACCAAAGTGCTTAGCGGGATTTGATACTGTGCGTGTCTAGCTTATCTGCCTCTGCCTATCTCACCTTTGGTCAGAGCCTTTCAGTCTTGAGCACGTTCTTCTTCGCAATGGTCCTCCGTCCCGAAATTCAATACGAAGCACAGCGGTCCGTTGATAGTGTTTGCAAATATCGCCTCCCGACTTTCGAAGATTACGACGAGCTGGCGTACGTGCATGCTATTATCAAGGAATGTCTCAGGTGGCGCCCCGTTGTACCTTTGGGGGTTGCGCATAGTTCAACACAAGACGACGTGTATCGCGGGTACTGGATCCCGAAAGGGTCCATTGTGTTTGCAAACTCATGGTACGCCTCGATGTATATGTAATGTTTGCGCTAACACATCATGCGTAGGGCAATACTGCATAATCCAGAAACAAACACAGACCCAGACACGTTCAATCCACGTCGTTTCCTCGTACCTACACCAGCAGCCAAGACAGGATATGTTATGAAGCGCGACATTTCCGACCCGGTTGAATCCTCCTTTGGCTTCGGTCGACGTATCTGTCCAGGAAGGTTCCTCGCCTACGAAGAAATCTGGCTTGTTGTGGCATCGACGTTGGCGACAATGAACGTGGCCCCAAGAATGTCAGACGAAGGGATCCCTGTTAGACCCTCTGGAGAGTACGTCTTGTCTGCGATTTGGTACGTGATCATTGTACGACTCTACACAGACTAATATATTTGTGGGTCGCATCTAGTACACCGAAGCCTTTTGTCTTTGAAGTCCACCCTCGTTCCGCAGAGCACGCGGCTTTGATAGCTTTGTGATCGCAGGTACAAAAAGGGCGGACAGGGTTTTATGATTTCTTCAAGCCAACATGGAGGTTTTGTGGGATTTCGTTTGGTGTCCAGGCGACATCTAGAGTTTTGCGGTTTTTTCGAGCAGACAGAGACAAGAGAAGAGGAAGCCAAGAAGAGAAATCGAAGCCAATAGATAGCCGTCCAGAGTCCGAAGCGAGTAGACCGTGCCGGGGGAAACCAGGGCGTCGAAGCGGAGCCTGAGAAAGGGTGCTCTTGTAGCCTCACCCACGGGGCAGATGAACAAGCCACCGGAGAGGCGCACCCATGCGTCCGCGTGTAGCCAGCCGATGTGCGTCCGAGATGCATGACCAGACCGAGATGTACCGGGGCATCGATGCAGAGCCGCAAAGCGCGTGGTAGTAGGCCGTCAGCATAGAGCCGAGTGCGACGACGGACGCGAGGGTCTGCATGAGCCGTGAGGGAGAAGCCAGAGTGTTGAGCGAGTATGCCGTGCCGGGGAAACCAGAGTGTGCGTGCGTAGCGAGCGTACGAGCCAGCAGGAGGAGGTCGCCAGAGCCCTGGGGAGTGTCAGCCGCTGGGCGTTGGCAAAGTCGAAAGAGCGAGTGCTTACCTGGGTCGCGAGTTTCTTGGGCTTCTCAGCGACCACGATGGAGGTAGTGACTTGCTGGACCTTGCAGACCTTGTGCACGCTGCGGACGACGAAGGGGAAGTAGCCGTCCGCGAGACCGTTCCGGTGGAAGAAGGTCGGCAGGCGGTTGTGGGCGAGGTTGAGACCAACAGAGTGGAGCATCTTGGTAGATATTGAAGCTGTTGTGTGCGAAGCAGTATGCGCGATGTTGGTGGACTGAGGAAAGAGTTGGTGGAGAGGCAAGGAGGGGATTTATACAGCCTGAGACTGGAGGCTGGCCGAGGACTGCCAGTGGGTCAGATGGAAATGTCGGGGTTTGCATGACTTGGGCTGGATTGAAACGGAGGGAGTCGAGGTAAGCAGTTCAGGATACACGTTGTCAGCCCATGAGGTGGATTCGTCGGCCAGCTAGAAGTGTTAGACCAGTGGTCGGTGGGAAAGGTCATGGTGGTCAAGAACGAAGGCAAAACAGGCACCCCTCATCATTGTCCTTGTTACACTCCGGACGTTCCCACGGTCAACCACCACATATGCTTACAGTGTCGATGTACCGGATTGTGTCAGGACGGACGAGAAATGAAGCGTGCGTAGTATATACATAGATCTCTAAGACAACGAACGCGAGTACAACGGCAGTCTGAGACCTACGGAAACACCTAGGCAGCCAACATGGATACACTAATAACTATCATACACACTGACGGATTAGATAATTGCACCTTCAAAGCGCTGTAGCATAGCAAGATAGCGAGTGGATTAGGGTCATAAAAACGTCGTGCCGGGGCTAGATCTTCTTCATGGCGATGGTATCGTTGAATGGCGCTTCGCCGCTGTTCCTCCCAGGGATATACGCCGCCTCGTACGGCCCGTTGTCGAGAGTGTCGTCCGTCACACAATGCACGCTTTTCTCCACATTTATCTGCAGCTGAGACGAGCCAAACGTAGGTATTAATACCTTCGATAATGATTGAAGCGTGGGACTTACTGTGTTGGTCGGATCCACCTGCGTCGAATGAACCTGTCGGGTGTAGACATTGAGGCCCTGCGCCGACTTGTTGGAGTACTTGCCTGTACTCACTGTTTCGCTTTGGTGGATGTTGTTCGCGAAGAATGTGGGGAGGCGGAAACTGTTGTTCTGCCGTATCGACCCGGCAGCTCGCTCTTGCAGGTGTGTTCGCGCGTTCAAACTATTTATAGTCATTAGTGACTTCACGAAATAGCAGCACGGGGGACAGAGTGCGTGCTTACGTTGCAAGGAATGAATTCGCGTATGCTGCGCCGATACGTAAGCCTAGCAGGAGAGAGAGTAATAGGCGAGACCTACTTTTGCTGATGCAGAAGTGCAGCGCGAGGAAGATGAAGTTTCCAGGCATCGTTAGCCACTACAAATGGTACCATATGAGCTTCGCATCTTCGTCAATGAGCTTTGTCATGACTTACGCAGACAAGTGAACCAACAGCAAGGAAAGACGTCAGGAGACCGTTCTCGACAGTATAAACCACGATGGAGTCGATGATCTGGTCCATACTGTGCCAAGTTAGTACACGAACTATAGGGAGCACTGAAGCCGGACTTACCTCGAGAACCCTTTCTTGCTCCTCCGTAGGAAATAACATAAAGAAGTGGCGATGATGAAGTCAACGACTGCGGAGATGGCAAGCCCGGTGGTGAACGACCACTACAAAGCCGTCAGCGAGGCGTGAAGGATGAGATGCTCAAACGACATACAGCAGCGCCTTGGTGGAAGCCTTGCCACGTATGAAATCGATGCCTGCAAAGCGTTCGCGTCAGTATCCGGGGAGTTTTAGTGTGGGAGCGCGCACATCTGTATAACGGTTCCTGGGCGGAGTCAGCCTCAAATTCGGGAAGAGATAGAACGAGCATACCGAATGCGCTCACTACGCAAGACTCGTCAGCCCATAGGATGGATACACGAGACCAGGGGATATACGTACGCATTCGAAGGAAAGCCAGTGATGCCTATTGTAAATTATTTAAGACACCCAGCGTTCAAATGCGGTCCGACTCACAATGATGCCTGTGAGTAAGCCCCGCCAGCGGAACTCGCTGCTCACTAGTGCGGAGAAACCGTGAGGTTGGTCCGGAACAACGGTAAAGGGGACCTACACGTCCACACTCTGTGCACAAAGAATCTATAGGGGTAATCGTCAAGCTAGGATCGACGCGATCGACGAAGGGCATACGTACATATGGATAAGGAATGTCAAGAAACCGGTTATGGAGATCGTCACCTGTGGGGGAACGCTCAGCGGGCGCCGAGCCATGGGCTGGGGAAAACGTACGCTGACGGGCCTGCAGAAGCGCGTTAGGGGTCAATGTGAGACTCCGTATTTGAAGAATGAACGCACCAGTCGATGTAGCGAATGGCATTTGGGTTACTGAAACCACTGATGATGTAGTGGAACACCGAGGCAATCACGAACGCGGAATGTAATAGATCGAGGATCCTAACATGTTATCAGCCAAGCCACGACGATGTTGAAGCAAAATCAACCGACCAAACAACTGCGACCTGTGTGCCCCTATCCATCAGAATTCTCGCGCTTGCAAGGAACCAAGTGGACGAACCATAGCCTTGTTGCGTGTACGATCATCTGGGTAGGATCGTCGGAATAGAAAAACTTGGGTCGACACGATTCCGGAAAGGCTGTGGGTTGCGGCGCGTAAGGAAGACGTCGGGAGAAGGCAGCGGGATTTGCGCGACGTACTACAGGGCAATGAGTCCGCCAACGAGCAGGGCACCGTACGTCTGGCTATCTGGGCCCATGGATCATGCGAAGGCGGTCGGTCAGGAAAGAGGAATGCGAGACAGCTCGGGAGGGCTCATAATCCGATGAGCCCGTGGTATATATTACGTTGGCGCGGCGGCTTGAGCGAACTAGGGCCAGCAGGGACGCACCGGGGTAGCGCGCAGATGCCCCTGCGGAACCAGTCACATTTGGGCACACCTGACCATTCGCCTTCCATAAGAACCGGTTTGAAACAACTGTCCGATCGCGCAGCGCCCCCGGCATCCATTGAGTCTACGAGCTAAATCGTGAGCCACATCAGTGGCGACTCGAGCGTTGCACCGCCAGACTCGAGCCAATCCCGCGTCTCGGGATGTGATCGCGAACTTTGCGCGCGGGGTGTGGGGTCGGTGAGTGGCCCTACAGCCCTCGTCCTGCTTGAAAACATGTGCGAAAATAACGGCGGGAGCTGGAGACCGTGGGGCGGAGGCGAGCATTGACGCACGATTGAAGGCAAGAATCGGGCGGCGGGTTCAGTTGAACGAAGGCGACGTCAGGCATCGAGATCCAAAAGCGGTTAGGCTCCGCAGGGCGACAGAGCGAAGGTTGACGCGTTGACGCCCCGTTTGGCCTCCGCGCGCGGTGCGGCGTAGTGTTCGAGGTGTTCACCACCAACCCGTCCATACCGAACAATGGCGTTTGAAGCGGCACCGTGGTCGGTAACGTTCGGAGCCGTGTGTCTCAGACGATCCAGAAGGCAAGCCTTGACATTAGATATTCTTGTTTGCGTGCGGTGATCCTCGCATCCAGGGCTTCGGCGGCAGCTAGAAGCAGGGTCAGTGAAGTACCGGAACCTCAACATTTAGCTTATGGCACGACCCGGTCTATTTTACGACTCTTTAGGACATTTTACAACCACGTCTGGCAAGAGTCGGGCCTTCTGTGAATGTTAGTGCAATGGCCGTTTCGTGTCATAAAGTTTTACAAGAGAGTTTACAAACATATGAGCTGTCAAGATGACATTCGTGCATCGGGAGTACCTGGATGAATTGATAGAGGAGTTATGTTAGAGTTCCAGGTGACCTTCTTCGGGGCTGGTGAGGGGAACTCGTACCGTTTGAAGAACAGCAGCGGGAGTGCTAGGGCGTGCCGCAGAGGGTGCCGACGAGAAACGCTCCCCGAGCGGAGCGCTCTGAGAACCTTCTTGGAGTAAGTCCATAATTCCGTGACACACTATGTCGGAAAAGAACCACGAGTATGATTCGGTGCGCATGCACCGCCGTGGTTGTACGTCAACTTCTTTGTGGGGCGTAGAAATTTATATGAGCCAACTCCCTATTGCACGATTTCAAGGAAATCAATGAACGGACCCGACAAGAAGTTCACAGTTCTTCGGCTGAGCCTGTAACCAGAGCAGTGAGGAGGGGGTCCTATCGGGTAATAGACGACACAAGAATAGACACGGCAGGTGATCTGTGTCGCGCGGCGTACATATATGATAGGGCTGCAGACACACCTGATAGTCATATGCAATCTGAAATTTATGCCGCAACTGAAGGACACTTCCGCAAATCAGCGTCAATGACAAAGATGTCCGCCGATGCTGTTTGCAGGTTCTGACTGTTCCTGATGTTGTCCATCGCGACGTGACGACGACCGTTCGAATTAAATGTCTACGGCAGAATATGAATTAGTAAACACGAAATCGTATTGATAAATTTCTTGCGGCGGGGGCTCGTGAGGGCAATGTATTAGCTCTGAACGACTGAACATCGACGTTCAATGTTGAGCCCACCAGAATCGGACCTCTGAGACACAGCGTGGCACATCTGGCGGCAAAGAGTTGGGTTGCAGCCCTACGGCATAGTGGAACGGGAGTTTGACATGATGTCTGGTTCGGACTGATGTATGAGCGGCGCATTCCAGCGGGAGACAAGTCGAATCGTACCAAGTCCGAAGCGCCGGGCGGGGATCCCGACGCTCGCGCGGTGATTGCCGGATACGGCGTACCGAAATACTTTGGCGAAACGCTGTGACCAGAGCCTGTTATCCGCTCCCCTCATCTGCGCCATCCCTCTGTACGAAAAATCGTCTCCCAAGCATACCCAGCATGCCAGCGTGTCCAACGTTTTCCGCGAATTTCTCGCGTTCCTCGACTAGCCAGGCACCGCGCCTGTGCCTCCCCTGCCCGCCACGACATAGCTGACGTGCGACGACGACCCGCTTGGAGCACGTCGCGGAGGCAGCAGAACGCAGGATCGACGGTCTGGGCACATCCGCTAGGAGGACGGGGGCGGGGTCAATGCAGCGATCACTTCCGCTGGAATCGCCCAATGCGCCAGGCCCACTCTAGGCGGGCTGTGATGCCCAGCCGCATGCCTTTATTATCACCGTCCATTCATTTTCAGGAGTTTCCCCGCTCCTCCCTTGTACTCCTGCCTCCGCCCCCCTCTGTTCCTCGCCACCATGTCGCAGTGTCAGTCATCCCCCACTGCGACCCAGTTCGCGACGATCACGACCGACAGCCTCTCAACCAGCCTCTCTGCTGTGGTCACTACAGTCCCGGCCGTAATCACCACCATCGAGTCCACCATATGTGCTACACCTACAGGGTCGGTGACGGGAGCTTGCAGTACGACTGAGATCGTCTCCACCCTCACTCCAGGTAGGTCTCTAGGCCCACTGTCTGTTCGGTTCTCTGGGAACTTATGGCGTCGACAGAGCAGACTGTAACTTCTGATTCTCAGGTGGTCGTCACTGTACCTGTGACATTAACCTCGGCCACTGCAACACTTTTCGGTTCGTCCTGCTCTGACGGAGGCAGTGTTACCCCGCCCTCTTCAACGAGTTCGTCCACCATATCCACTTTGCCTCCGACGACTTCTCTGTCCGTGATTTCCTCGTCATCCACCCTTCCTGGGGGATCGGTTACCGTCGTCTTCAGCACTTCTACCTCAGTCGTCACTCCCACGACCGCTGTCCCCGTCAGCAGCGGCTCGAAGTCGAAAACGAACCTAGGAGCGATCATAGGAGGTACTGTAGGCGGAGTGGGAGGACTGGCACTACTGATTCTCATCGTATGGCTTATCATGTGCGTCCGCTTGTTCTGGTGGTTGGGTCTTGTGCTGATGTAGTTCGCAGGCGCCGTCGGCGCAAGGCTCGTGACGATGACTTCGACGACTTTGAAGGAAAATGGCCTATGCCCGTCAAGCGTCAACGGGACGCCAGAGGAAACTTGGCTCTAGACGACCCTACTGTCCCCACCCCTTTCGACGCCTTCCAACAAGGCGGTACAACCGGTGGTCACGCCGCGGAGGGCGTGTCTGCCTCCGTTGCTGGCGTCCCTACCACGTCGAGCGTGCGGCAAAGGAACCCTACCTCGTCAGAAGGTCTGCCAAACCCATGGGGCACCATTGCCTCGTCTTCGGGCTATAACCGCAACGTGTCGCCTCCTGGCACCACGGAGAACAGCGTTCTTAGCTCCGGGCAAAGCGCAGGCATCGCAGGCTCCTCGCGGCCGCTTCATGTACAAAACCCCAACCCCGCCATTCCTCTAGGCGACATGAAAGATCGCTCGGCCTTCCTCAACGCGGACCAAGGTTCGCAGGTCCCTGGCGGTCAGTCGTCAACCTCAGCCACTTCTTCATCAAGTCAAGCTGGGCCTAGCGGTGGTTCGTCGACATCATATGGTCCTGGTTCATCAGCCATGCCATTAGTCCATCAAGACGCGGGTGCGGTCCCGATTCCCGAACAGCCTCGCAGGACCAAGCAGGCAGAGGCACACGAAGATGTTCAACCCGCCGCCGACGCTCCTCCGGCGTACGAAGCATGATACACCACCTCTCCTTACATTGTCCACCGAACTGTATTTGTCTCACTCTCTTCGGATTACCTTTTTATAACCGGGAGGACTTCTTTGGGTGTCGTTTTATGGGCGTTTAGAACCCTCTTTCGCTCGGTTACGCTAGTGTATCATTATATTCGTCTACTTCGTACTATTGTAGCAATTTGGTTCTTCTGTGGTCAGTCGAAACACAGGGCCTATTCGGATTTTCTTTTCTAATCAAAATCGGGATCTGTCTCACGACCCCCGCAGGACAACGCCTGAGAAGCGAGATTCGAGGATCAGTTTTGTAAAGCTTGACTATTCTCCTTCACTATAGCCGACGTACCAGTCGGGCTGTGAAGCGACAAATGTTCATTCGCGTTTCTTGTAAATTTCATCGCGTAATGAGCTGGTCATGGAACCGTTCAGATGGTGTCGCTTGGCAATTCCAATAGTCTACATCTTGTATTGACTGTGGCAGTACTGCCGTGGCATAACTTCGAAGTTCAACGCGCTTTGTGGGTCTAGAACAGAGACCAAAGAGAGCTTAGGTTGCCAACACAACGCCACAACGGCGAGGCTGACAAGCGCCTGGGACAAGAGTCACGCCCATTGTGACAGAAGCGTGACAGTGATGGCCGACGTCGCCTAATTTGGCAAGCATTGTGTGGCAATGTCCTTATTGTCTGCGACAATGGCCTCGGCAGCGGACAATAATTGCCTGCGGCCATGGTGATTGTCCAGAAAATATAAAGATTTGGCCACAGAGAATGCCTCTTTACCGACTGGCAACGGCCTCTCCTCCTTTCTCTCAAACTACCACTCTCTTCTTCTCTCTTGGTGCTGGGCCACCTCCCTAGTTTTTGACGCACCCCGACGCATCCTCGACGCATTTAGCAACGCACAGCCAACGCCAGATTAACCTCTTAACCCCACGAACCTCGCTCACAATGCTTCCCATGCGCGGATGTACGTCGTCGGAGCTTATGGGGGTGAATTGTGCTGACTCTGCTCTAGACATCCTCATCGGCCTTAACGTCGTCCGGATCCTCAGCATTATATTTATGCTCCTCACCTTTGCAAGCAGCGTGTTTGTTCTTGTACAGGACATCGAAGCTGTCAACCGTTTCGTCAAGGACGCGACCGACGATGACTTCGCAGACTGTGACTACATCGAGTACGTCTGCACCCTGGTATTCTTTGCATACTCTCTGAACCTTCTCTGCAGGAACAGCACTGTGCCCAACCAACCCGCCGGTGTCTTCTGGGCCGTCGTCAACCGCCTCTTCATCATCTTCCAAATCATTGTCCTCCTGCTCTCCGAGATCGGGTGGCCCATGGGGTTCTTCAACCGCTACTTCCCCGTGCTGGGCGACGACTTCGGTCTTGGTCCTCTCGGTATCTTCCAGTGCCTCATCGGCGCGACCATCCTTTCACACCACGTCGACGACTTCACGCTCGTCGCCGCGTTCATGCTCTTCTCCATCGGCTGCCTCAACATGCTCCTCGGCCTCGTCTTCCGCGAACGTGCCAAGGACAAGCGTTCCCTCTTCACCTGGCGCCACGAGAAGCGCACCCCGCCATCTGAAGACACGCGTCCCACATTCGTGCGCCCCGCGGACGGCGCCGTCGGCAACCTGTTCCTCAACCGCAAGCTCAGCAGCCCCAGCAAGGGCTTTGGACCCGACGCGGAGAAGCAGGCTGGACTGAAAGGTACTATCAGCCCTCCTTAAATCCATAAAGTCTAGTCGCTCAACGTTTGTAGGTTTCCTCATCACTGTTCCACCAGAGTCTCGTGGCCCATTCGCGCCACCCATCCAACCAAGTTCCCGCGCTGGCTCGCCAACATCACTACCCCGCTTCAAGTCCAGCGACACAGCTCTCTGAATGACCGCTCCATGCTCATGACACTGTACACGTATCGGACATCACAGACTCTGCGAGTTTGCTGTATCTTATTGTAGCGGTAACTTACATCCACTGTAGACTAGACATTCATTACGTACTTTAAACTTAATGGGACATCTCGGGACATTCCTTCACGGAGTATATTACCATGTTATGTTGTTCATTCCATTGGAAGACCGAGAGAACCAGTTGGCTAGGTGTGGTGGTCCTCAGAGTCTGCGATGAACACAGGGTCCATGACTTCCAGTTGGCGACAAATCCGCCCCATGGGCTGACGATGAACTGCTTATTTCTATCCTCCTCTGTTTCATGTCACGTAAACCTCGACATCAATGACTTCTCGCGCATGGAAACGCGATCCCACTGAATTACGTGCAGAAACGATCGTCCTCGTGGAGGACCAGACCAGATTGAATTCGTACAATTCCAGATACAAACAAAACAAGTCGTGAGATATGATACAGTGAGGTTTAGTCTGAGTCGGACATGTCCATGTCGCATTCGCCGAGAGTAAAGTCATCGTTGGGATCCTGAGACGGGCGTATGACGGAGAGGTCTGCCATGAGGGGGTGTAGCTGAGAGGGCAGTAGCAGTGGGGGAGGGGGAGGAGCGGGACAGGGCGGTAGCGGAGGTGGGGTTGCTGACGGCGGACTCGGTGTGAAGGTAGCAGGAGACGGGCCGCGAGATGTCCTGTATGGGTAACGGCGGGAACCGTTACCATTGTGCTGTCGAGGCCCTGTTGGGGTAAGGGCAACGCCACGGTAGACGGATAGGGCTGAGTACAAGAAATAGGTGTCTGGGTACTTCGCCCACCGCTTCGGCAGGGAAGTTGCCGTCGGGTCTTGAAGAGGCTCTGAAACGGAGCCATCGGAGCCGTCGTCGCTTTCGACCTTGAACATGCGTGGGACGAGAGAATATGCCTGCGTAGACAACTGGAGCTCCTCGGTGACCTCTTCGCCGTGGATGAGGAACAAGTCGTCTTCGTCTTCGTCTTCATCGGACTCTGTGGACGATAGGGCTGTAGCCTGTTCCGTGATGCGCCTCCACATGCCGATCTTGGGATCTTCCACTGACACCCATCCCTTCGGATAGCCCCAGATAGTCATGTTAGCGAGCCACGGCATGCGCCTGCCATCGTCGCCGTTGTCGTTCATACGCAAAGCTTCGCGAAGCAGCGGACCTCTGATCTTTCCAGGCTCGAACTCCTCCAACCACTCTAGTCTCTGTCGTTTCCCCTTTTCCACGTCGAACAGGCGGCGGGTGTCGAGCTGGTTCTTCGAGCTCTTCAGGAAGTCATACAACTGTCTCGAGAGTGTAATAAGTTGTTGATTACGCGGCTCAGAACAAGATGATACTGAGTGGTCGGGCCCGCCGCAGTTAAAACATCGTGGGTAGTCGCGAAGGGGTCCTAAGTCGACACCGAGTACGTCGAGGTGGTCGCGCACGTAGGATGGGGGGCATAAGGCGCGGTCCCAGTCGAAGAACGGGTCCCGCCCGTAGGGTATTACTGCTCGGTATCCTTTTTCCATTGGTCGAGAGCAGTGTTTACTGTGGTGGCGTCCCAACGTCCTTTCGCAACTTCTTTGCCGTCTATGTGCAGCGCGGGGATCCAATACACATACTTTCGCTTCCACTGCCCTTGCCCTGGAGCTTGGATGTTGACCGTCTCGAGGTCAAACTCGCGTTTCGCTCGTACTTTCGCTAGCTCTGCTTTGGCAACCTGGACAGTTCAAGTTGGTCAGTCGCCGAAAGCGCGAGGTGAGAGCGGACTCACGTCGCAGAGAGAGCAGTTTGGACCTGAGAATAGGGTCAAGCGAGGGATACGACTCAGTCTACCTGCCATTGAAGCTGAGAGACATAAATTTACCTGGGAGATGAAGGATGAAGAGAAGCACTCACCTGCGTTCGAGTTGGTGGTTGACCGCAAAACAAATAAATGATTATTTAGGTTATCTTGGAGTTATTAAGTTGGTTGCCGGCCCGGTTCGAGAAGTAAATAACCTGTATGTTTCCGCAACCTCTCATCGTCGCTGCCACATTCATGACTACTTCATGACTATCCCGGACCCTCCATGGAAGCAGAAGAGTACTCCCGTTTCTTTGACTCGTTGTCTACCCAAAAATTGACGAGTTTTCGCAGCGCGTCCATGTCCATTCTACTCGCAAGGTCGCTGCCTCTTCTCGGACTCGTGCAACTTCTTGCACGATGTCAAAATCAAGGTCAAGAACCCGGAAATTGCTATTATCACGAGCCCGACGCCAGAGTCGACGCCAGCTCTTTCCAGGTCGAACTCTATCACCTCCAGTCCTACGTCGAGCAGCCACGCTTTGCGCGTTCGTTCACCCCCGCGCTCGCCACGGATATCCAGCCTACTTCTCGCGTTGGGAGATGTCATCGAGCTGGATGCGGAGGAGACCTTTGAGGAGGACGCGGGAGAGGACCAGGAGCAGGAGGAGGATCAAACAACGAGGTTCGTACCTCCAGACGCGGTGCTAGGCCAGGTTACGCGACAACGAGGAGGTGGTAGCGTTGCAGGACACGACTCGGTCGCGCATTCATTGGGAGCCGTCGACGCTTGCAGCCCCCCGCAAGCTGTCCCGGCTGTTGACGACCCCGTAACGACACCACCACGACCTAGCGCAACGCACGTTCGCAACAGCTCTGGGCAACGAAGCGTGCCGAGCGAGTTGATGTCTCCCGTGGAACTCACGCTGGCACCGCCGTACTACCACCCAATTACCGGTCTTCCCCAGGCTCAGCATCGCGACTCGGTAGACTCTGGCTTTGGAGACAACTGGACGGGGCCCGTACCTTTCGCGCTTTCTCCTCCCAACAACCGGAATTCGCGAAGGTACTCGACATTGTCACTACTGTCATCCCCATTTGGGTCCCCCGCCCGTGCGCTCTCTCCCAAGGTTGGACCCTCGTCGCCGCTGCTCGCTCGCTACAGTCGACATTCTTCTCAGGGCTCCGCTGTAGAAGACGCGCGTGAAGATAGCCTGGATGAGCTCGACAGCCCTACAGATTATGCGGCGCGCAAGCGGGACTCCTTCGTCAGAGACAGCCTGGATTATGCAGCTTCTAAAAGGGATTCCTTCATTAGCGACAGGCCTCTTGAACCCTTGGAACCGCTGGAGCCTCTGGAAACTGCGGAGACGGAGCCAGTGAGTGGACAGCAAGAAGCAGACCACACCGTTCGGCCACCGACCGTGCTGAGCTTGGATGAAAATGGGCAAGATCCTCTTCACGTCCGTACGCAGGCAGTACACGAACAGGCCTTAATTGCTGCGTCGCTCGAACCACTGGAGCCGCCACAAACAATGGGGCCCCAGAACGCGGAATTTACGGTTCGACCGTCGGTCACAAAGCGTCTGTCACCCGACTCCAAGCTGCAGGACGACGAAAAGCATCCTACAGAAGACGTTCACGAGAGCAGCTTGGATGTCTTCGGGGGTCCTGTGGAGTCTATCGCCTACCAACAGGAGTCTTTCGTCACCAGCTCTCCGCACCAACCGTCGAACCTGGAATATACGATCAAACCACCTGTTGCACCGATTCTGGATCCCGGTCACTCTCGCGAGACGGACCCCTCTTCAACCGATTTCGCGTCAGGAACGCCTCTGGAAGAGACTTATTCACCGATAGTCTTTCTTCCTGCTCCTTCGGTGTCGCCTCCGGTCAAAAGAACTTCGATGTCCCCTGCATTCCACGTCCCGTTCTTCTCCCCCATTTCGAAAGGCACGCCCCTGTCGCCTGTGTTTAGCGTCCCTTCGTCATCTCATAGTACCGCGCATCCTCTCGATCGTCCTGGAACACCGAAATCTCCTTCCTCCGAGGAGCACGATGCGGATGACAGTGCTGGAGACGAAACTCAATTGTACGGCAGCTATTACGACGAAATACCTGTGGCGGACACATCTTACTATGGCACTCCTCAAATGCAACACGCCGTAATAAAACGTTCTTCTACCAGCGGGTCCAGTCGAAGGTCAAGGGTGTTTTCTCCCCCTCCTCCCGTTTCGCCGCCCGCGAGTACGGCTAGTAGCTCAAGTCTTTCTATATTAAAACCGCCTGTGACGCGTAGAGAAAGCTTAGCGAACGTCGAGGCCTCTGGCTTTCCGATTTCCTCCATCGCCGAGGACGTCTCTCCCAGGATTGCCATTGTTGAGGCTGCAGAGACAGATGTTCGTCGCAGTAAGGGCGCCTCGCCTTTCGGCCAGGAAATGGAAGTCGCAGTGGAGGTCCCAGATTCTCGGCGAAATTCTCGTTCCATGTCACCAGCACGCTCAAGGGAGTCAATCTCTTCGGGACAATTTTCGAGCGTCCCTCCGTCACCTTTCGAACCTCGGCCGGCTTCCGCAACAGACTTCAATGCGGAAACCCGACAAGAACGAAGATCGAGCAAAGTCCCATTTGGTTTCAGGCATTCGCTCGCGGTATGATCGGACTCTACCCTAACGTCACTCGCCTTGTCTGACCAATCTGTTGCTGTAGGCGCGTTCACGCGATTCTTTATTACCTTCGAGGCCAGGGAGCGCACCTCTGGTCCGACATCGGCCTCCAGCGCTGACAGGCATAGGCTCCAACAGAAGCAATTCACTAAATAATTCGAGGCCGGACCTTAGTTCCCCTACTGAGTCATTACCGTCCGCTAGCAGGCTACGGCCTCTCAGACTTGTAAGTAGTAAGACGATGACTGTTATATATCGACTCATGTCCCAACAGTCCGCTCTCTACTCTGCAACCAGTCTCTCATTTTCATCCGGCATCTCACCATCGTCATCCGCACAGTTCCCTCAAATCAATTCTGCAACCACACCTGGTCAGTTTCAGATGCGCCTCAGTCTACTTTAGCTAATACCTTGCCTTCAGCAACGTCTCAACCTTCGTCCCCATCTGTAACATCGGAATGCTCATTATCTAATAATCAATTGGTTTGTTGTCCATTCCGTGGTGCTCCGCTACTACAACTAATCGCACAACAGCTTTCTCCCGCTCGTGCATCTTCAATACCCCTTAATTCTGTGGACCATACCCTGATACCTAGTGATTCGTCTTCCTCGGATGCCTTTGATCGACCCACATCGCATGCCTCATCAGCTTCATCAGCATCCAAGCATATGTCATGGACCAAACCTGTCAGCCCCGCCAATGGACTACCACCCCATAGACTCGAATACCTCACTCGACCAAGCAGTCGTGCCTCAGAACCCATTCAATCTATTCCCGAAGACGAAACGATTGATTTCGATGACCTGTATGAACCGTCGTACGCAGAAGGCGCCGATAACACCATTCGCGGTGAAGCTGTTACATCGGCACCCCCCTACACGCGCCCACCATCATCTGCATCGCTCGTGCACGAGCCCGTTCACGCCATCGCAACCCCACGGCCGACGCTTCTTTTTGCCATAGCGAGCGACAATGTGGAGGAAGTTCGGCGAGTTCTGGAGTCCGGCGAGGCAAGCGCAAACGACAACGCAGCCGGGCCACAGTCCCCTTTGACCTTTGCTCTTACGGCAACGCAACTTAAGCATAGAAAAGATATCGTGAAACTGCTGTTGGCCCACGGTGCGAGCACCTCGTCATTGAACCTGCCCGAAGGCGGCTCGCAGCGCGCGTCCATGTCGTCCAGTCAGATGGATGCACAAGATGCGGCTGCACGTGCGGACGTTCTAGCCAGCGTGGACCCGGCGACGAGGTGAGCTGAACCCGCTGCTCGGTGTTTCTCCACGCTGATCATTGTTGCTATGACAGGTACTACATTGCGCGCGCCGACGCACCCCAGACGAGGAGGGCTTCTGCCCTGATTCACCGGTCGTTCTTCCGCCCGCTGACGAAAGTCCGGTATGACCTCATTGGTCAGGATCGAGCGCTGGAGCAGCTCTTCCGCGTTCTGAGCATGCCGACAATGGCTCCGATTGTCGTTCTGTTCTGTGGTGAGTCTCGACGCTGATTATGATGTGCGGTTCGAACTCACTAAGGGTCATTTTATCAAAGGGCCGAGTGGACATGGGAAGAGTTTGCTCGCTCGGAGGTGTAAGTCGCCGTCTTATTCTTTTATTGAATTAGTCTTGACTGTGGTTCATCTAGTCGGCTCCCTATTGGATGTTCCGACGCACACGGTGAATATGACGACCCTGCGATCCACTCGTGATATTTGGCGAAGCTACTCCATGAGCCCCTATGAGGTCCGTCCTTTTAGGACATCATCTACTCGTATGAAACTGACTGTTTGATAGGAATCATCAGACTCGATGCTAGCCGACTTTCTCATGGAGAACGAGGGGAAGCGTTGCGTTGTCGTGCTTGATGTCCGTACACCGCCTCATCTACAGGGGTATCATTATTGAATTGACCGTCTATACAGGAGATCGAGAAGACAGAAAACGAAACGATACTGTCCTCGTTACTCATGCCATGGGAACTGGGTATGTTGCGTTTCAAAATTATCTGCAGCCATGCTGACGAGTCTTCAGGTCGTGTCTCCTTCGAGGCCGGGCATCGACATGTCGACTGCTCCAAGGTCATTTGGCTAGGTACCTCGAACATCGGCCATGATCTTGTTTTTGAGCATCAAGCTACGCGTCTCGCCCCGAAGGATGCGATGACGCGCGACGAATACGTCGACCTCATGCGCATGCTGCGACCAAAGGTGTCAGATCGTCTAGGGGTATGTATCGTCGGGTCTCCCTCCATCATTCCTATCTCACCCGAAAACTCTAGCCCTCACTGCTCTCGCGCGTGACCACCGTACTGCCATTCGTCCCGTTCACGGTCGAGGAACAAATGGCCATAGCTTCAGAGGCGCTCTTTTCCCTCTCAGAAGATGCAACGAGCACCCTGCCCGGCGCGACAGTGGAGAAACTTGTGAAGGATTCGCTGCACAGTTATGTTCCGGCGGAAGGGGCCCGTTCGCTGTACCGCGCTGTGTCAACACAACTACTTGATACTCTTTAGGCTTGGCATACCATACTACTATAGGCCAGTGTATTAATTTGAACGACCCCTAAGTTAACGTTATCCATCCACCAGTGCCGCCACTTCGTGCTAAAAAACAGAGCCATATCTTAATGCTGCGAAGGCGGGTGCGGCATCTGAATCGATGGCGGGGAGCTGTGCACCCGGCAACGGTTTGGATTAGACAGATCCGAATGATGGGGCCTGCAGCCCAAACCAGGTGGCGTATCGGCTCTAAATTTCTACCAATTTCTAGGGTCCTCCAACTGACGAGACGACGGCGACCGCAGAGCCTCGTCGAACGGGCGTTTCGCAGGTTCAGGAAAAAACGTCGGTGATGCAAAGCGCGAACACTACGCTTGCCAGATGAAGATGAGCGCGGGCCGGAATAGGCAGGTCACAGCCTCTTGCTATCCACCTCCATATTGCAATGAGCTGATGAAACCGTGTTGAAACATATCTGTAGGGTCGCGCATCATTGATGGGACCTGCTGCAAACGGCCTATCTGGGCTCGGCGTGAGTGATATATACGACGCTCTTTGTTCGCGCTTCGCCACCTTCTCTTTCGCTCCCTTCTTCGTTCGTCCAGGGGCATTACCCCTTCTTTCTTTCTTTCGGTTCCGTTTCTCCTTTTTTCTCGCTCGTTTACGCGTGTGTTAATTCCGCCATGGCCGTCGTCAAACTGCATGCCATCCAGCCCCGGGAAGATGTTGCCGGTGGCCCTCACCCACACCCACTGTCAACTTCCATGAAGGCGTTGGCAGGCATCATCGTGGTTCTCAGTCTCGTGATTTTGGGTGAGCAATGTCGTCATGTCGCGTTTTGAGAACGCTTCGCTCAACCAGGACGCGCTTCGTAGGAGTTGTTGCATGGAGGGTTGGAAAGTGGAGGAGGAGCAAGATCAGGGCTGCGTCGCAGACGATCGGCACGTACGCGCCGACGAAGGTGACCCTCGTGAACCTCGACCTCACCAACGACCTCGCCGACTCGAGCGACGAAAAGCTCGACCGCGGCGACAGCATCGACCTCGGCCCCGCCACATGGAAGCCGCTCCCGCCCCCGCCGCAGGTGCACGTCCAGAGCAAGAAACACGGCCCGAGCCGCTTCCTCCGCCCGTTCCTCCCGCGCAGCAGCAAGCCCACCCCGCTCTCCATCGCGACCTCGCCCCCGCCGGCGTACTCGCCCGCGGCAGGCGCAACCACCACCGGAAACGACATGCTCAAGGCGCCCATGGACTCCGCCCCCATGCAGAGCCCGCTCCGCACCGCGTCCATCGGGCCCGACAGCCCGCTGTACAAGACCCTCGCGCAGGTGCCGCCGAACGCCGGCGCGCGCCGCGCGAGCTCGAAGCCGCTGCCGCGCATGATGATCGTCGTGTGCGCGTTTGTGCCGTCGCTGTCCGACGAGCTCCCGATCCGCGTGGGCGAGCCGCTGCGCCTTGTCGAGGAGTACGAGGACGAGTGGTGTCTTGTCCAGCGCGTTGGAGGTCCGGACGCCGACCGCGGTGTCATCCCCCGGTTCTGCCTCCAGGACGTCCCTGCGATGCAGTCCGCGCGCAAGCACGGCGCACGCGTCTCCTCGAGCCTCGCGCGCACCTAGACACGCACTGGCTCCCCGCTGCCCCTCCTCGCCTCCGAGAAACCCTCGATGTCCCGCCATCATTCCCCACCCACACGATCCACGAAACGACGAAATCCCACGATGCCATCCCTCCCGCACCCTGAAACACACTGCGTAACGGTTCACCCCGTGAACACGCACCTCCCGCCAACCCCGGCCCCCGTACGAACGAACCCCCCTAGGACAGTGATTGCGATCCTTGGTCCGCTGCACTCTTTACCAGACTGCGTATTTATTTATTGGTTTATTATATTGAATTGAATTGATGTCTGTTGTTCTGCCCATCGCTAGCTATCCTCTTTTCGTACATCTTCCCATGTTGACATTTATATCAAAAACATGATATTCTATCGTGCTGTCTGCACTTACAACATAACGCGTTGGTTACGTGGAAGTGAATCGGACGTATGGAACAGGACAAGGTGCTTCCTGCTCCTGGTGGCCGAGATACGGAGATGAACGCGAAATGAGCAGGATCATCATAAGTTTTAGAAGATGTGACATCATGTTCCTGGATCAGTTGCTGTAGGATTTTCTTGTGTACTCCTGCGACTCAGAGCTGGCAGTACAGATACACACGGAGAGAACCAATATGGAGTTTTATATTGCAAACAAACCAGCGTAGCCAGCAGGGGCTTTCTAGTTTGAGTACAGGTAGCAGAGAGTGTTTTGTAGCTCGTGTCTAGATGACAGAGAGGGTTTTGCGAGTTTTACGTTCCAGAGATAGAGAGAGTTTGCGAGTTTCTCGAGCAAACAGAGATAAGACCAGACCAGAGAGACGAAACCGAAGATAATAAATAGCCGTCCAGAGTCCGAAGCGAGTAGACCGTGCCGGGGAAAACCAAGGCATCGACGCGGAGCATGAGATAGGGTGCTCTTGCAGCCTCATCCACGGGGCAGATGAACAAGCCACCGGAGAGGCGCACCCATGCGTCCGCGCGTAGCCAGCCGATGTGCGTCCGAGATGCATGACCAGACCGAGATGTACCGGGGCATCGATGCAGAGCCGCAAAGCGCGTGGTAGTAGGCCGTCAGCACAGAGCCAAGTGCGACGACGGACGCGAGAGTCTGCACGAGTCGTGAGGGAGAAGCCAGAGTGTTGAGCGAGTATGCCGTGCCGGGGAAACCAGAGTGTGCGTGCGTGGTACGGTCTGCGAGTGTACGAGCCAGCAGGAGGAGGTCACCAGAGCCCTGAGGAAGTGTCAGCCACCAGCCGTTGGCGAGAGGAGGTCGAGAGGGCGAGTGCTTACCTGGGTCGCGAGTTTCTTGGGCTTCTCAGCGACCACGACGGAGGTAGCGACTTGCTGGACCTTGCAGACCTTGTGCACGCTGCGGACGACGAAGGGGAAGTAGCCGTCCGCGAGACCGTTCGGGTGGAAGAAGGTCGGGAGACGACTGTGAGCGAGGTTGAGACCAACAGAGTGGAGCATCTTGGTAGATTTTGGAGCTGTTGTGTGCGAAGTGGTATGCGCGATGTTGGTGGTCTGAAGAAAGACTCGGTGCAGGGACAAGGAGGGGATTTATACGGTCTGAGACTGGAGGCTGACCGAGGACTGGGTCGGATGGGAATGTCGGGGTTTGCATGACTTGGGCTGGATTGAAACGAAGGATGTCGAGAGAAGTGGTTCATAGCACACCTTGACAACCTATAAGTTGAACCCTTAAGTTGAACCCGTAGACCGTGAAGACTAGTATCGGAACTTGTAGCTGGTGTGAGGGTCATGGTGGTCACCGTCAAGGCGTCGAGGTGCAGAAGGGGAGACCCGGCCCGAAGCAAGACCACGATTTTGCATATCCAGACGACGCGGGTTCGAACCCCCGGATGGACGAGCGGTGTATACGCATGCTTTCTTTCCTCCGAGTCCTCGCTTTCTGGCATCGTTTCATCTCTCGTTAACTTAATCACGTATATCAACCCGCAGACTCTTCTCTCGCATTGGGATCCATTCTCGACCTTCCCTCCGACTTCGATCTTCGTTCAAGCTCTTCACACTTCTCGAAAACGGACACTTCCCTCCCATAATTTCCTTATTCGTCTGGTTTCGTTTGTCTTTCGCTCTCGTTTCGCTCTTTCGTCGTACTCGGAAGACCGTCGCACGCAGAAGTCCCCCCGGCCGAGAGAGCGGCATCTGCCGGCACGCAGACACGTATAAAAGGCGTCCTCCCGCCCTCGAATGGAGCCTCTTCCCCCCTCTCGCACTCTCACTCTCGCCCGCGTTTTCCGTTCGTCCCTCTAGTCCCCCCGTGAGTCGCCCTGGGTTTCGTATCATATGACACGCCGTGCCATCGAGCTCCCGCTCCGTTGGAGTGTACGTCGAGTTCGCGTATTTGAGTTGATTACTAGTTTCTAGGTAGAGCCTCTCGCCGTCCCCCGACGACCTAATCGTCTTTCTTCTCGCACAAATGTGTCTTACAGAGCGTTGTCAGCTGACCCGCCATCACGCGGGTGACAGCTGTCACCCGCGTGATGGCGGGCGACACACTTCACTGTGAAGACCTGCAGTATACTGTAGGTCTGCCAGCCCGAAGAGAGGGGGCCACCGGCCAGCCAGAAGCGTTGGTTCCGTTAGAATAAAGCATCTATATCCCACCCGCCATCGCGCGGGCGACAGCTGTCACCCGCGTGATGGCGGGTGACAGGTCTCCAGACGTTTCTCTTTCATCCTGCCCTCTCCCTTGGCCTGGCCTCTTCACTCTCTTGCTCGCTGTTCCTATCTCAATAGTCCTCTGTGAATACGGAGCATCTAATCAATCTTTGTACAAAACAGCCACGAATATACCTACTTGACGGACCTGTGGACTATGTCAGGAAGTATGGATATCAGTTCTCTCGGGCTGAGGCTCGCACAAGCCCTTCATGCTCCTTCGACCGAGGGCGTATCTCGTACTTGAAGGGCTTCACAGAACTGACCACTGTCAGTTCACGTACTGATGACCCGAGAGCTAGTCCGGCTCACCATAACGTCCCACACAATATATCTTCTTTCGGTGTAATAGGCCCTCCTCGTTCGTCCTTTGCCTTTGAAATTTCGAACACGGAGAGAAAGGATGCAATCGTGAGCCACATAGCATCGTACACCATAAAGCGTCCGGGGCATATTCTCCGTCCGTTGCCGAGCGCCACGTCTGGGTCGCGTATTTTCGGGTTCAGCTTGCCGTCTTTGAGCCATCTATCGGGGTTGAAGCGATACGGGTCTGGATAGACCTCTTCGTCGTGAAGAATCGCCCTAGACGAGTCAATAATAATCGGTCGAGACGGAAGTCTAGCTCACCAAGAGTTCATAGTCACTATCGAACCTTTGGGAATAAAATATCCGTTGTAGATGTCGTCTTCCTCCAACCGATGCGGGACACCTAACCCGATTTTAAATTTTCAGAGGTTTACGCAAGTCGTGAGAACGTACTGAGAGGTAGAACAAGGTTCCAACGCAGAGTTTCCTTCATTATAGCATCAATGTATGGCAAATCCGGTCGATCTTTGAAAGTCGGAAGGCGGCCAGGACAGACTTCGTCGATCACTCTTTGAGCCTGTGCTTGTATGGTGGGGTCGAGCACCATTGCGAGGGTAAAGAAACCAAGTGCAGATACTGTCTGAAAGTATGTGAGCTGCAGAGCCGGTCGTGTCGTTGCATGCAAAGATGGCCTACCGTATCTGCTCCCGCTGGCGAGACCATGAGAGTTAGGCACGTATAATTTTCCGTGAACAAAATGCCTACCTGCGTACATGGTTGCCAAAGCACTCTTGATGTCTTCTTCCGTGAACGCAGAGTTTGTGTTTGACTTTGCGATGTTGAGCAGAGCCTTAGCTGCACAATCCGGGGCGTCTCCTTGTTCCTAGTGTTCTAGAAGCTTACTGGAAGTGACGACATCTCAGCGAAAACAACCTACCATACGAGATTTAATAGCGTTGAAGGGCTTTTCGCGCATGACCGACATTTTCTGTCGCCACTCTCGCGCTTGACGTTGAAAATGCGCTCCAGGGACCCACTCGGGAATGTATTTCACTGCGGAGAAGTCATCAGGATTAAATATCCACGGTTAAGAAAATTGGGGAAGTACGTACAAAAGGGAAACGTGTCGACCAGGTATGCCCCAGGGACTGACGCTTTCGAAAAGGCTTCCACGGCAGCTCTTGCGTCAGTGATATACGAGTCTTGAGCGTCGTGGATGTCGAGTCCGTAGGCGATACCGAGGATCTGGGTGCCTGCCATTCTGAACCGACGTCATAACATGTACATCACCGCATGACAGTAGAGCAAACATACAGTCGGTAGTGAGTGAAAAGGTCCTCCGGGGCGGATAAGATATTCTGCAGGAGGCGACGAGCTCCTCTTTCGATCATAGGGTGGTATTTCCTGATAGGACGTAGACCGAGCTCTTGTTGAAACGCCCGTCTGCTCCTCCTCCACGCGGTGCCGTAGCTCAACAGCGTAGTCGTGTCGGCGTGACCCGACCTAAGCGCGATATCGATGTTGAGTTCAGATCGACGAAGAGAATGTGACCAGACGTACAGCTCGCCCAGCATCGTGAGGACGGGCCTATCGGAATATATCGCTCCTCGCTTGTCTAGCAGGTCCGTGGCGGCTTCGTACGAGTTGAGGATGATAAAGTCGGTGCCGAGCATGTTGAGTCGAATGACGTTCGAGTCTACACCACAGATCAAGTCAGCTCTAGTATATCTTCTGATGGACGGAAAACACTCACCATACTTCCTACTCCATTCTCGATACGTGAGCCACGCATATTCTTTGGGAGTGTCCAGCAGGTTGCCAATGAGGGGAAAGCCTGGAGGGCCCGGGGGACGCGGTAATCTCGAGGCTCGGCGAATACGATGGTAGACAGCCGCTGTCGTCGCTGCGATCAAGAAGAGGAAGAACCAAGAGACGGCGAAGGACATGGTGCCCTCGAGTGCTCGGGTTCTGAAGGAATTTCTTGGCATTTATGTAGTACTTCAGAGCTAAATAGGCTGTGGCGTAACGCCTCGCACGAGTTGGGTTCTCCGAACTGGCCGTAGAAGTGGATACACTCCGTAGTAGGTAATTACTGCTCGCTTTGTGAAGTTTATTCTGAGGCGATATGCGCGTCGAATGCGATAGTGACATGCTACCTTGTCGCTATCAGCCGGAGACGATGAAGGAATTGCCATACAACGGACCACATTGAAGAACAAGTGCATGTGACGATCGGAGAGTTCGTTCCATGCGTACGGCATAGGGGAGTTGAGTGGATATAATCGAGCCGCCTTTCAAAAGTATTCTGGCAAGAGGACATTCATACCATCTCGGTAAAAGATGCACTAATACATCACTGGTACGTCGACCACCGTTGTCAATGTCCATTGCCTGCGGCCAATGCGCGAACGAGCCTTTCATGCTCCTTCGACCGAGGATGTATTTCGTATTTGAAGGGCTTCACAGAACTATGGAGCAATTATAAATTCACATACTGATGCCCCGAAAAGATTCAGACTCACCAAAGCGTCCCGCACAAGAGATCCTCTTTCGGTGTGATAGGCTTCCCTTGGTCGTCCTTGGCCCTGGTAATCTCGAACACAGCAAGGAGAGATGCAATCGTGAGCCACATAGCCTCGTGCACCATGAAGCGTCCTGGACATATTCTCCGTCCGTTACCGAACGCGACGTCTGGGTCGCGCACAGCTGAGTTTAACTTGCCGTCTTTGAGCCACCTATCGGGGTTGAAGCGGTACGGGTCTGGATAGACTTCCTCGTCGTGAAGAATTGCCCTAGAAGAGTCAACGAGATAGTAATCATGACAGGTAAGTGCTGGCTTACCAAGAGTTCATCGTTACTATCGACCCTTTAGGAATGAAATATCCCTTGTAGATGTCGTCTTCCCCCGTCCGACGCGGGACACCTAATGCAATTTGAGTTTGCACATACTCATCCAAGTCATACCGACGTACCCAGAGGTAGAACGGGATGCCAACGTAGAGTCTCCTTCAATATGCCGTCGATATATGGTAAATGAGGGCGATCTTCGAAAGTTGGAAGGCGACCGGGACAGATTTCGTCGATCATTTTCTGAGCTTTCGCTTGTATGGTGGGGTCCAGCACCATTGCTAGAGAAAAGAAGCCTAGTGCAGAAACTGTCTATGAATGCATGAGCTGCGCCGTCGGTTGTGCCACCGCATGAACGAGAAACCTACTGTATCTGCTCCAGCTAGGGAACCGGAGAAATTTAGACGTAGACATTTACCGACCAGAGGGACACATACCAGCGTACATCGTCGCAACTGCATTCTTAACGTCGTTTTCCGTGAAAGCAGAGTCTGTGTTTGACTTGATAGCGTTGAGAAGAGCCTTGACTGCACAGTCCGGCGCGTCTCCTTGTTCCTAGTCACGAGGATGTTACTTCTAGCGATGACATTATAGCGAGGGACGACTCACCATGTGAGCTTTGACCATCTCGAAGGGCTTATCCCGCATGTTCGACATTCTCTGTCGCCACTCTCGTGCTTGGCGCTGGAAATGAGCTCCGGGGACCCACTCGGGAATGTACTTCACTGAGAGTAAACGAATGAGTAATTGATGGAGATGTCATTGAAGAGGTACGTGCAGAAGGGGAACGTATCAACCAAGAACGCTCCGGGGATTGACCCGGCCGAAAAGGCATCCACGACGATTTTCGCGTCAATGATATGTGGGTCTTGGACATCATGGATATCGAGTCCATAGGCGATACCGAGGATCTGGGTGCCTGCCATCCTACATTATAATAGTGAGAAGGATGTTTCCCAATGAGGAAAGAGTGAACGCACAATCGGTAGTGAACGAGGAGGTCTTCCGGCGCAGACAAAACATTTTGCAGGAGACGATGAGTCCCTCTTTCGATCATAGGGCGGTATTTCCTGACGGGCCGCAGGCCAAGTTCGCATTGGAACGCCCGCCTACTCCTCCGCAACGCAGGGCCATAACTCAAAAATGTAGTTGTCCCATCGAAGTCGGACCTGCGTGCAACGTTCAGAGTTAAATCCGAAACGAAGAAGGTGCAGACAAAACGTACAGCTCGCCCAACATGGTGAGTACGGGCCTATTAGAGTATATCGAGCCCCGTTTGTCCAGAAGATCCGTGGCGGCTTTGTAGGAGTTGAGGATGATGAGGTCGGTGTCGAGCATTTTCAGTCGAATGACGTCGGAGTCTTCGTCGTAGGTCCTGTCAGCTTTGTGTTCTTCCCGCAAACGAAAGAAAAGAACTCACCATACTGCCTACTCCATTCTCGATACGTAACCCATGAATATTCTTTGGGGATATCCAGCAGGTTGCCGATGAGGGGAAGGCCTGGAGGACCAGGAGGACGTGGCAAATTGGAAGCACGGCGGATGAAATGGTAGACGACCGCAGTCGCCGCGGCAACGGAGAGAAGCAAAGGCCATGGGATGGTGTCGGACATGTCGTCCGCAGGTAAGCTCCAGGAGCATCGTAGCTTTTATGCGGTGCTCCCGAACCAAGATGAGGCGTAACGCCCGCACGGACTGAGTAAGGCTTCCGCTACTCCGAATTGGGCATGGAAGCGAATAGACTGTGGGATAAAGACTCCGCAATGGGTCGCCGCTGCCCGCTTCGTGAAGTCTAACCAAAGTTTATTCCACGCGGATGTTCGCATGAGGTGCGGCGAAGGCGGTCTGCCTTGACGTTATCAGCCGGATACCAAGGAATAGCTGTCATAAAACGAACCAAATTGGGAGAACGTGCCCCTGAATCCATGTGGCCAATAGAAGGTTTGTTCTATGCGTAGGGCGTAAGGTAAGCAAGGAGGTGTAATGGTGCCGTCTTCTCCGTCAAGTTTGGTAGTAATATGGCAGCCAAGAGCCAAGTCTGACATCGCGTCGAAAGAAGTAAAGCGTTATCAACCAATTGCTGGCCTAGGTAGCTGGCAATAGCAAAAGGTTGTGATCTACCCAACACCATCTCGTCAAAAGATGCCAGCCAATAGGTCATCAATTCTTATGGCCCGAGTTCAACGCGCGAACTAGCTTTTCATGGTTCATTGACCTCGGGCGCATCTCGTACTTGAAAGGCTTCACAGAACTGGTAGGCAGTCAGCGAAACGAAGGGGCGCGCCAGTGAATCCAGACATACCAAAGTAGTCCGCATAGGATGTCATCTTTTGGTGTGATAGACTCTCCTCGTCCATCCTTGGCCTTGGTAATATCGAACACCGCCAGGAGAGACGCAATCGTGAGCCACATGGCCTCGTACACCATAAAACGTCCCGGACAGATTCTTCGTCCGTTACCGAACGCGACGTCCGGATCGCGGATTGCGTTGTTTAGCTTGCCGTCTTTGAGCCATCTGTCGGGGTTAAAGCGATATGGCTCCGGATACGTTTCCTCATCGTGGAGAATCGCCCTGGGTCGTTCAACTGGTTGAACTCCGGTATGAATCGAAGGTTGGCCTACCAAGAATTCATCACCACAATGGAACCTTTCGGGATGAAATATCCTCTGTAGATGTCGTCTTCCGCTGTTAGACGGGGGACACCTGAAATCACGTAAGTCGACGAAGCGTTGAACGAGGTATGAGACGTACTGAGAGGTAGAACAAGGTGCCATCGCAGAGCCTCTTTCATGATACCGTCGATATAGGGCAGGTGGGGCCGATCTTCGAACGTCGGAAGGACAGACTTCGTCGATCATTCTCTGAGCCTTAGCCTGTACAGTGGGATCCAATAGCATCGCGAGGGAGAAGAAACCAAGCGCGGAGACCGTCTAGGGGGATGCATGAGCTACCGTATATGCGTCATTGCTGCGTGAATGAGTGTCCTACGGTATCAGCTCCCGCTAGAGAGATGTCGCTAGTCAGAGGTCAAGGATTCACAGTATTTGTGAATCGAAGCTCATCTGCATACATAGTTGCCAATGCGCCTTTGATGTCATCTTCGGTGAGAGTAGTGTCCGCGATCGACTCCATCGTGTTGAGTAGAGTTTTAGCCGCGCAATCTGGCGCATCTCCCTGTGCCTGATTTATGCGGTTTATCTTGAAAACATGTTGATACAGCATGGAAAGTCTTACCATACGAGCTTTAACGGTATTGAAGGGTTTATCCCGCACATTATTGATTGGTTGTCGCCATTTACGGGCCTGGCGTTGAAAGTACGCTCCAGGAAACCACTCCGGGACATACTTCACTGAGAATGATAGTCAAGACCGTGTCTGGAGGGCGCAAATAAAACGAAGAAATACTTACAAAGGGGGATGGTGTCCACCGGGTAGGCTCCAGGGACTGTCCCGGCCGAAAACGCTTCCACAGCAAGTTTCGCGTCGGCGATGTACGGGTCTTGGGCTTCGCGGATATCCAATCCATAAGCAATGCCAAGGATTTGAGTGCCTGCCATCCTGGGGCAACATACTCAGCATTACTCCACCCAATGCAGGATACGAATGCAATACAATCTGTAGTGGGTGAAAAGATCCTCCGGGACTGCCAAAAGAGCTTGCAGAAGGCGATGTGTCCCCCTCTCGACCATAGGGCGGTATTTCCTGACCGGCCGTAAGCCCAGCTCGCGTTGAAACGCCCGCCGAGCCCTTCTCCAAGCAGCGCCGTAGCTCAACAGTGTGGTGGTCCAATGGAAACCGGCTCTAGATGCAGAATTCAGCCAATTTCGCCAGATAGCAGTGGCAACGACGGAACGCACAGTTCGCCCAGCAACGTGAGGATAGGCCTATCGGAGTATATCGTCCCGCGCTTGTCCAACAGCTCCGTGGCGACTTCGTACGAATTTAGCACGATGAGGTCGGTCCCGAACATGTCGAGTCGAATGATATCAGAGTCTGCGGAGTAAGTCTGGTTAGCCTTGAGCTCCCAGCGCGAACGAGAATCGCTCACCATACTTCCTGGCCCACTCGAGATACTTGACCCAGGAGTATTCTTTAGGAGGGTCTAGCAGGTTGCCAATGATAGGAAGGCCTAGAGGGCCTGGAGGACGCGGAAGATTGGAGGCTCGGCGGAGACGATGGTAGACGAACACAGTCGTCGCAGTCACGAGCGAGATAAAAATCCAGGGGATAGTCATAGCCATGCTACCTTGGGATACTCTTTCACAGAATTTGAGCATTTATCAAGAGCTCCCGGTCCAGGATCAATAGTGAAAACGCCTCGCACGAGCCAACCATGACCTTGACTCCTCCAAGAGACTGTGAGACGATGCCTCCGTAACGAGTCGCATTAGCCAACCATTTGACCATGGTTCTCCCTTGGGGGCGTTCTGGTGAAATACAGTAGCCACGGCTAACTCAACTCAATCAGCCGGAGGCAATGGAATGAATGTCAAATAACGAACCGAATCAAAAGAACCTGCTTTCATGGTGCATGCGACGGTCAGAAGGTTCCGCTACGCGTTTAGAGAATGGAAAGTCCGAGACGCTTCGTTGTATGGCAAGTCACCCATAGATGCAATCGGGTTTTCTTGGAAGCAGAGAGCAACGTGACAGTCAAGAGCCAAGCCGAAGAGACGCGTCAAAGCGCGTCGACGTGCTGGAATCGCGAGGTACTGATTCAGATAACAAGCGATAAGGAACGCGCAGTGAAGCAAGGTCACAAACATTCCTTACTACTATTACACCACCTTCTGTTACCTCGCTTGAAGCGCGATCCGATAACTCTGCCCTCACCATGTCCTCGTCCTTGCCCGCTCTCCCGCCATCCTTTCGTGTAGTCTCAACAACAAAAATCGCTTCACTATGGTCGAATTACGGCTACATTCACAGACTCACCCTATCCTCTGACCCCACCTCACTGATCCTCAAGTCCATCCATCCTCCAGTCCTCGATCACCCAGACGAATCGCATCTCAGAAAGCTCCTCTCCTACGACATCGAACGGTGGTTCTACAGACATCTCGCCACACATCTCCCAATCACGGTCAAAGTCGCCAAATCGTACCCCCTCGAAAGCGATGCCGAGCACAGTCTCCTTCTCGAGGACCTATCGCCGGCGTTCCCGCACCCCGCACACGGAAGCTTGGGGCATGACGCGACGATCAGCGTGTTGCATTGGCTTGCCGGCTTTCACGGTACGTTCTTCGGGGTCCACAACCAGCCCAAAGAACGTCTACACCTCGTACCGTCGCCCCTTCAATGGACACCAGGCGGTAGTACAGATGGGGTCTGGGAGCGCGGCACGTACTGGTACCTCGACACGCGACGCGACGAGCTCGCGGAGACCGACGCCGAAGAGTACTCCTGGTTGCTGCCCTGGGTCGAGAAGGTACGTATCCCGCTCGATTCATCTTCGGCGTCGAACCCATCCCTAAACTAGGTCAACGACGCGACGCGTCGCGAGATTGCGCGGTACGGCACGCTCGTGCACGGGGACGTCAAGGGCGCGAACATCGTATTCGATCGCGATCCATACGCGCACCGGCGGAGCAAGTCGAAGGGATCCGCAAAGGATGCATCCGCGCCGCTGCAATGCGCGTTGTACGACCTGCAGTACGTCGGATTGGGCCTCCCCGCGCACGACCTCGTGTATTTCCTAGGCACGTCCGTCGAGTCTAGCCTGCTCGCGCCGGCATCCGAGGACGCGCTTCTGCGGACGTACTTCGACGCGTTCGTGCAGGCGATGCCAGAGGGTCACCGCGAGGCCTATCCCTTCGAAACGTTCATGAAGCATTGGGAGATGGCCGTCGTCGATTGGTACCGGTTCATGGCCGGATGGGGCTTCTGGGGGAACGATAGATGGGCAGAGCGGAAGGCTCGGGACATCGTGAGGAGATGGGAAGCGGACAATACTGAACTATGAAGACGGATGATGTCACTCAAAACGGTGTATGGCCCTCATGTATGCGTTATACTCAATCGAACCATGGGCACTTGGCACAGTGGTAGCGCGCACGCTTCGCATAGCGTTCAAAGACGCCATTGTTTGCGTGAGGTCGGGAGTTCAATCCTCCCAGTGTCCAGTGATCGGGAAACGGACTGTGAATTTTTGCTCCGCCCAGCGTGCACAATCAGTCTGCGCAGGAGACAGCAATGAAACCATAAATCTTTGATCATACAACTACAACGAAACAAATTGGCTTCTGGTCAAGATATCCCAAGTCACCACGGTTGAGAGTTGAAGGTGTTATTTTACCGACCCATTTACGATGTGACCAAGTGGAATGTAACAGCAAGGACAGCGGCTACAGTCCATGCAAGAACGGAAAATTCCAGTGCACGTATACCAGCATTGTCAAGGATGCCGCCCTGTTCGCCGAACGTAACGTTCTGCGGTATCGACGAGTTGACGCACTCGCCACTGACGATGTCGAGATTGAACAAATCTGTCGTTGTATGCGGGTTTAGTGTTCAATACTCGGTGGTAGAGACAGAAACGTGCCTTCTGCAGTACGATAGAAGAAATACGTCCCGTTCTTCACGTTTTTGAATTCGCTCGTGCTGTACGGGATCTTGTCGTCCGAGTCGGTGGCGGAGGTGTTGCGGATGAGGATGCATGCGATGTTGTTTGGGAATTGTTGTGCGATTTGGGGGTAGGCGGAGAGGAGGGTTGAAGACGACGTGTCGCCGACGAGAACTGCGTTATTCTGTCAGCGGCTCCGCCTAATTTATTTGTGGAGTAACATAGACATACCGAACTTCCGGCTCGGGAAGGTTTGGAACAGCTTGAGCAGACTATCCTGGCGTGCGTCCAGAATCTGGCTCGGGTCGCTGATATTGATGGGCCGCATCTCGAGACTTCCGACAGGGAAGTTGCTGAACAGATACTCGACATATGTGCGCGTCAGCTGCACGGGCGTCGTCGTATCATAGTGGAACGACGCATTCGGCAGGCTCTTGAGCCAGTGCGCGAACAACTCGGCTATTCCGGGGACGTTCACGTACGGCTCGACGAACGAGTTGAACAGGCCTTGGTTGGGAATGTACACCTTCGTGATGCGGAGCACGTCGTCGATGTCGGAGACGACGGAGATGCCCTGTTCGGGCACGAGGATGGCGGTGCCGTTTCCCGGCCCTGTGGCGTTCAGGATGCCCGTCTCGACGATCTGTACCCCATCGCCCGACGCCCCTTGTAGACCGGGTACGATGACGAACTGGTCGATCTCGCCGACGTCATCTGTGGTGTTGAGCTGGATGGGCGTGGTCGCGACATTCGTGCCGTTGGCGAGGACGACGGCGGAGAGGTTGGCGGAGGGGACGGGAATGGACACGAGGTCTTGCGTGCGGTTCTGCAGGAGAGACTTCTCTGTGTCGTTGAGGTTATCGGTCTTGAGGTCGTCGATGAGCGAGTCGAGGTTTGAAGTGTTGACATTGGGAAGCTTATACGCGAGGCCGTAGAAGCGCACATTCCACCTAAACGTTAATCAGAAAATCTGGCCTCAATAACAGCGTAAAGTTACCCACCCTCCGACTGTGAGGTTCGCGTATGACGGGATAAGTAGCGCCGAAGTGGATATGTTGGAGAGCTCGTCACTCGTTGGATCGAGCTTGAGCTCCTTCTCGATGTCGGAGAGACTTGGCCAGTTTCCAAGTATTGCTACCAGGGTCCTTAGCAGAATTCACTTGGTAGGAGTAAGGAAACTCACATGGCAATGCGGAAGCTGCAGCACCAGTAGCACTGGAGAAAACCGATTTGACGCTAGAAGCTACTTGCGGGGCCGGCGCGGGTGCCGGAGTCGGAGCCGGGGTAGCCTTCACCAACGCGAACAACGCCGATGCTGCGACAAGCCAATAGTTCCTAGACATAGCGAGGGCTCGGCTAGCTTTGGCCAAGAGGCAAGTGAAGAGGAGGTGATGACAAGGAATGCTGGACAGGATTTATATCCTCTGAATTGAAGGATGACGCGGTACATAGTGGGAGTGGATATTGGTCCTCCACAGAACGGCGTAGGGTAACGACACGCGCTGGCGGGCAATAGCAAATTGGGTGAACGCGTGACGTCAACCATAGCGATGACTTACAGCGTGACGTCACGCGCAAGGGTTGCGCACTACGAGCATGAATACAGTGGCGCCGGACTGAGCATAGCTTTGAAGCAAGTCCCCAGATCATGGCAGAGGGACTGGCATCCGAGTCGTCGTTCGCAGAGCTCCAACGACTGAGAGATCACGAGCCCTCTTGATCCGTAGGTGGGACTTGAGTATGGTGTCCACGGTCTGAGAGAGAGCTCGAGTCTACACGGCCGTCGTCGAGGTCGGGGTTCATGAGAGAAATCGGAGAGGTAAGAAGACGAACGCAAAAGGAAAGCGACGGCGCTTCCATTAGTCATGGGCTGACCAGAGTGGAAGGCCGGATGCTATAAAAGGGAATCGGTTGTGACAGAATCGGAACGTAAAGTCGTAAATTAATCGCATGTAGACGTCGGCCCCGCAATTTCATCTAACTCGAAGGAGTCGTGGACGAAGCTCGATACCTAAAACGCCATCTTCCCGCGCATATTATAATAACTTCCTTTCCCGCCTCGCTTCGTCCTAGGCCTGGTCTTCCACTCGTTTCTCAGCTCTTCCCTAGTGTACTTCGAATTCCTGGCAGTCGCGCGTAAGAACCCCCGCGGGGAAAGCCGACAGCGGGCAGCACCAACACATATAAAGGGCGTCCCCGCCGCGCCGCCCTCGATCTGAACATCTTCCCAACTCCTCGCAATTTCTCTCACCCGCGTCTGCCATGCAAATTCCACCCAATACGTGAGTCGTTCTCGCTATTGGATGACCCCCTTTGCTCATGGTGTGCTGTGCGTAGACCAATGCTACACAAGGAGTGGAGATCTTGATTTCTCGATATTGATGGGATTTAGAGCCACGTGGCAGTGGACTTTGCCGAGAACCGTCGTGAGTCTCTTTGGACGTTGCTCTTGCCTGATGCGACCCTGACACCCCTACCGAACAGCGTCGAGCAGTGTTTCTCTCCAGTCTCTATTTAATCCCACCCTCGACAATCCTTTCTCTACCGTTCATTTCTCTGCGGTCGTTGCCGTGCGCCGCTGCGCAAACGCGCTGGCCCATTCCCATTCCATCTTTCTTGCCATCGGTTATTGACAGCAGGCAATGGAACACTCCGAGGCCAAGACGTCGCAGCCAGCTGGCGATGCGCCGCACACAGAATGCTCAAACGACCTGCCCCGTCTAGAGCTTGACGACAGCCTATCTTCCACACCGCAGCAGCCCGATAGCAGCGAAATTTCTGTCGCGACTACCGTTTCTACTGCCTCACCACCCGCCTCCTCGCCGCCAGAGCTCGCGTTGACGGACGCCTCCAGCTTGCCCCCGGACACCGCGACCTTGCAGGAGTCGGACAGCAGCTCTCGGATGGTCTGCATCGCATCATCAGATGAGCTCGTAGACAAGGCACCTCTCGACGCGACAATCCAGGGCAAGGCGTCGCAAGAAACACTGCCTCGGGAGTCTTCCGACTCATCATTGTCGTCGTCGTCCCCGCGTGCATCGAGCGCCCCCGGATCCCCGATGCCACCTTCCAGTACCGCGCCTTCCTCCGCGCGCACCTCTCTCACAGACCTCACCGCGACATCCAAGCCAAACGGCATTCTACGTCAGACGACCCTCCCGCGCAGTGCCTCCATGACGGCCGTCACCTTCGCTCCGCTGCCGCAGGTTGATGGACGGCGCCGGAACTCCAATATGCAGCTGGGGGTGGCGGCGCGCTCACGCATGCTCCGCCAGCGGCGGATGCGACTCACCGACCCCGACGGCGTGCACGACGAGGTGGGTATGGGCCAGGGGTCGATTCAGGTGTTGGAGCCGTCAGTCGCTGAACAGCAGTCTCACCAGTATTACGCGGACGACGACGACACCGCCGCATACCACCAGCTCCAGATGCGGCAGAAGCAGAAGCCGCAGGGCGGGTTCTGGGCGAACGCGACGGAAGGCATGACAACTCCGGAGGAGGATGCGACGCCGGAAGAGGACGCGTTCGTCGCGCTGGGGCAGATGATGAAAAGCGGAGCGAAGATGTTGTGGCGGAGCGTGTCGAGGAGTTCGTTGAAGGATCCGGACAAGAGCAAGGCGAAGGCGAAGGAGCAGGAACAGGAAGGAAAGGAGCAGCAGGGCGAGAAGCAGGAGGCAACGGGTGATACTGCGGCGGAGAGGAAGGAGCGCGCAAAGGAGCGGCGAAGAAGCGTCATCCGACCAGGTTTATATCGCAGTGCGTCAGACCCACGCCCGTCAAGAGGGAGCGAGAGCGACGACACTATCAAAGCCCAAGTCGTACTGCAGGAGCCTCAGCATGCCCCCGCGGACTCATCTCCGAAACCGCGCCTATCAATACCACAGTCCATGTCACCAGCTTCGACTCCTCTTCCTCCATCACCGGTAGAGGGTCCTACCCACAACGAAATCCCCGCCCATAAGGAGACTGTCTCTATCCTCAAGCCTCCGACGCCAGAAGTCCAGGTCGCCGATGTGAAGGACGCGGAAGAGGGCCGGGTGTGGGAGGAGGTCGTCGATGAAAACGTTCGAGAACGATTCAGCACAGTCGTCCAAGAAAAGGAGAAGGAGCGAGGGAAGAGCAAGCTGATGGGAAAACTCACAAGTCGAAAGAATGGGTACGCCAAATCGAAGACTCGGTGACGACAGCGCAAGGCAGCATATTTATTCACATCACGAGACACCCTCTCCACACCATACATTTGCTTCATTCCGCAGGTTTTCATCCTCGTATAGTATTGCCTAGGTATACCATTCACATATAATTCGCGGAGACCCTGCACTATTCTTATTTGTATCCAGGTTGGGAGATTTTATGTTGCTTTCCGGCTGCCTAGAGGCAAGGTCATTCGAGTTCAGTTTCGTTCGTTGACGGTTGTATCGTATGCACGTTTAGCACACAACAGGAGGCTCTATCTTTTTTTATGAACGTCTCATCCCTTGGGTTCAGGTCTACTGTACTTCCCTCTCTATTCTGGCATGGCTCTCGTACTCAACGTTTTCAGATTCCTTACCGAATCCTGTCCGTGTAAGTTCATTGCGGTCAACACGGAATCAAGGCATACGCTGACGAGTCTCCCGCTTCCAGAACTCATCGCTGCATCGCACGCTCGCTTCCCGCAGCCTTCGCGATTTCCCATATCATGTCAATGGTCATGATCATACAATGGCAGTGCCAATCGCCGGCTCGACCCGCAAACGTGCAACACACCTTCCATGTGACGACCATGTCCGCGGGGTGGGAAGCACTGTGTGCATGTACGGGCATGCACGGTAATCGCCAATCTGCAACTCGTTCTCCACACACCTTCTTTCGGGCTTGGGGCGGCGTCGAGCTCCCGCCACGTACCCCGATGGGGGCGGATTATGAGGTGCGGCGTGGTCAACACTTGGGCTAGCGAGGGGTTGTTATTCATTCATTCGTTTGTTTTGCAGTGAGAGTGGTTCTTTGCCTAGGCGGCGCATCATCCCGGGGGGCCGAGGCGTCGTGCAGGGCGGGAATCTGCGATTGAAATCGCCCCGCATTCCGCGAATTGCGTGGCGAGGTTGGCGAGGAGCCATATAAGAACGCACTCCTTTGGGCATGTCTTCCCAGTACTGATCCTCCGTCTGAGTTTCTGCAGATATGCCGCTGACCACCCAGGACGTCGCTGTTTGTGCTGCTGCGGCTGCGCTCGCCTATGCGGTGCGCGTGTACAGCAAGAAGAGCAGCTTGCCTTACCCTCCGGGACCGCAAGGATACCCGCTCATCGGGAACCTTGGTTTCCCAGAGGATCCGGCGCTGTGGAAGAAGGTTCGCGCGATGAGCGAGGAATATGGTACGGTCTCTTGCCGTATTTTCGTGGCGACGTTGGCTGACTACGTTTGTAGGCTCGGATGTGATCCGCTTCCCGATGGCTGGAACCAGCATTATTTTTCTTAACAGCTGGGAGGCTTCTACGGAGCTCATGGACAAGCGGTCCTTGATATACTCCGATAGGTACGAGGCGTTATTAGTTTGGGCTAAGTTTGCAATGTGCTTATGGGACTTTGTAGGCCAGTGGATGGGATGGTTATGCTCAGAGAGCTGTACGTCGATTTCATCGTTTCTGGATTTTGAATCGTTGCTGAATTTGGGTTTGCAGCGTGGGCATGGAGTGGACGTTTGGCCTGCAGAAGTACGGCAGCGAATGGCGCGACGGGCGCAAGGCATTCCACCATGAGTTCCGGCCCCAAGTCGTGCACAAGTTCAGGCCTATAGAGACGAGAGGCGTTCATTATCTGTTGCGCTCGCTTTTGAAGACCCCGGAGGACTTCATGCGCCACTGCCAGCAGTAAGCTCCTAACAAAATTTCGTATCGAGGTTCTTTGCTGATGGTTTCTAGCCTTTCGGGACGCGTCATCATGGAGGTGGCATACGGGATTGAGGTGCAGGAGAAGAATGACCCGTGGATTGCCACTGCTGAGCATGCCCTGGAGGGTGCGACCGTAACCGGTATTCCGGGATCTTTCATGGTCGACATTATTCCTATTCGTCAGTGCCAGCTCTTTTTTGGCGCGAAGACCTGCTAACCCCCTAGCAGTGAAATACGTCCCCGAGTGGGTCCCCGGAGCCTCTTTCCAGAAGATAGCACGCGCATATCGCGAGTCTGCGCTGTCAATTCTGCACAAGCCGTTTGAGCTCGTGAAGAACCAGATGGTGAGTCCACTGGGTGGCGCCTGGTTGAGTTTTGCTGACCATGGAATCGTAGGCTCAAGGCGATCCCAACGAGTTGCCCCCTTCCGCGGCGAAGTCCCTGATTGAGGGGATGATCAATACAGCGGACGATGCTGGCTATACCGAGCGGGTTGTGAAGTCGGCGTTGGGCTCCATGTATACAGGTAAGAATACATCCCTCGTTTGACTTGATGACCATCCTATAATGTATCCTCCCGTAGCTGGTTCAGACACGGTCGGCGGTGCTCTTCAGATCTTCATCCTCGCCATGGTGCTGCACCCCGAAGTCCAACGCAAGGCACAGGAATCCATCGACAGCGTGTGTCAAGGCCGCCTTCCGGACTTTTCGGATTACGACCATTTGCCTTACGTGCACGCCGCAATCAGGGAGTCCCTGCGGTGGTGTCCTGTCGTCATGCTGAGTATGTTTGCCTTTACTAACTGAAAGTCGAAAGCTGAGCGCGCCTCGCAGACCTAGCGCATCAATTGATGCAGGATGACGAGTACAAAGGGTACCACATCCCCGCAGGCTCCATAGTGATCGTGAACAACTGGTACGCTCGTCGTCTATTCTGGGGTTAGCTGGCTAACGGGACATCGCAGGTCCGTCCTGCACGACCCAGAAGCATACCCGAACCCAGAACAATTCAACCCCGATCGTTTCCTCACGACTGGCCCGGACGGCACTCTGCAGCTCGACCCAACCATCCGCGATCCTGAAGTGGGAGGTGCCTTCGGATGGGGCAGACGTATATGCCCGGGCCGACACATGGCGTACGATACGTTTTGGCTCGCTGTGGCCACGATGTTGGCGACCTTTGAGATATCGAAGGCGAAGGATGGGGAGGGCAATTATGTCATCCCAGATCCGGAGCCTGTTGGAGGTCTTATCAAGTACGTTGCGCGAGCTGGTATTTTCTTGACAACATGGAGCTGATCATATTCGTTTTGCGTTAGTCATATCAAACCGTTTATTTGTAACATAAAGGTGCGCTCCGCGGAGCATGAAGAGCTGATTCTCGCTACCGAGACGTAGACCAGCGCAATTTTAATGGGTGTTTCTGGTGAATGAAGTGTTTCGAGTGCGTGAGGCAGAGAGGCCTTGGTTCGTTACCTGTCAACGCTGTTTGGGCCGCGCCTTAAGCTTGGCGCACAAATTGAACCCTTGTGAGTCTTTCGCTGCTGATGGATCCTGTATGAGAAAGTGACCATCTCTCGCATCCTAGGACCTTGTGTTACCGACACCCCGGACTGTCAATGTCGAATGAATACGCGCTTTTCGGGTGCGTGTTTGGCAGCACCGTTATGCCGCGTGTTCTTTTACACCTGCCTCTGGAGCGTATGCACTTTGAGCACATAACATGGGGCCCTATACCTTTTTTGCATGGCGATTTAACCTTGTGACGTGGCGGGTTTGGTCACGGTCCTAGTATTACTGTCTCTGAATTACCCCTGCTTATGATGCTAGGTTCGATCCAGAGGTCTATATACGTGGGTGTTTTGTGCCTAAAATAGATGGCAAGTGTTGACAGCTGCTCTGTTTCTAGAACTCATCGTCGCGGACGACGTCGGCTGCAGACTCCGGCCTAATCTCAATGATATCGCCGTACCGCGCCCGCGCAACGCCCGCTCCAGCGTATCTTCTTCCTCGACATTCCTTGCAGCATGTTGATGTTAATGTCATCCGCTGGCAGCGCCGATCGCCGGTTTGACTCGTAAACGTGCAAGACGCCTTTCACGCGGCGGGTATCTCCGTGGGGCAGGGACCGTCGGTGCACGAGTGCCACCGCCAATCTACAAGTGTCTTTCGACGCCCTCGCCGCCCAGGCTTCTTGCGGGACGTGAAGCGGCCTGGAATGTCCGTTGCCACCTCGGCGGGATGGGAGTTGTGGTGCGGACCGTTGTTCTTTCGGTCTAGCGAGGTGTCACTCACCCACTATCCACAGTGACCGCCCTGGGGGAGTGATTCTCCGAGCAGGCTGGAACACTCGGACTTTGAAATAGCGTGGTCCATTCCAGGAGCCTGTGAAAGCATGATGCTGTACGATCGACCGTGTGACCATTCATCTGCACTTTGGCGGGCGAGATTCCCGAGGACCATATAAATACGTGCTCTGGGTCAGTCCGGATAATATCGTGTTTTACTGGCCCTTCGTCTGACTCTCTCTGGCAGCTTCGATCTTGGTCGGGGACATGGCACTCACTACCTTGGACATCGGGGTTTGCGTTGTCGTAGCAACGCTCGTCTACGGTTTGACCGTCTCGAAAAAGAAGAGTAGTCTGCCATACCCTCCAGGACCACAGGGATATCCGATCGTTGGGAACCTTGGATTTCCTGGAAATCCGCTATGGAAAAAGGTTCAGGCGATGAGCGAGAAATACGGTACGGCATTTTCTGTTTCGCTGGTGGCTTCGTTCGCTGACTCGTAATGCGTAGGCTCAGACGTGATACGCTTCCCGATGGCTGGCACCAGCATCATTTTTCTCAATAGCTGGGAAGCCTCCACGGAACTTATGGACAAGCGGTCGACGATCTATTCTGATAGGTATCAAGCGTAGTCAGTTTGAATCAAGCTTGTGATGAGCTTACTGGATTTTGTAGGCCTGTGGATGGGATGGTCATGCTGAGGGAGCTGTGCGTTGTCTCATCGTTCAAGCTTTCGCATCAAAACTCAACTTTGTCTTCCAGCGTGGGCCTGGAATGGGCGTTTGGTTTGCAGAAGTACGGCAGCGAATGGCGTGATGGACGCAAGGCGTTCCACCACGAGTTTCGGCCCCAAGTGGTACACAAGTTCAGACCCATGGAGACAAGGGGCGTGCACAATTTCCTACGCTCGCTCTTACGGACTCCGGAGGAGTTTATGCGCCATTGTCAACAGTAAGCTTCCGGCGAACCTTTGCACCGAACTTTTCACTGAGGGTTTCCAGCCTTGCAGGTCGTGTGATCATGGAAGTGGCATACGGGATTGAAGTGCAAGAGAAGAACGATCCGTGGATTACCACCGCTGAACACGCCTTGGAGGGGGCGACTGTAACGGGCATCCCGGGGTCTTTCATGGTCGATATTATTCCTATTCGTCTGTGCCAGATCTCTTTTGCGGTGGACATTTGCTGACCCTCTGGTAGTGAAATATGTCCCTGAGTGGATCCCTGGGGCGTCATTCCAGAAGATCGCGCGCGCCTACCGCGAGTCTGTAATGACAGTTCTACACAAACCGTTTGGGCTGGTGAAACAGCAAATGGTGTGTTCACGGGGCAATACCTAGTAAAATTTGCTAACCATGTATTCGTAGGCTCAAGATCCTAGCGTGCTGCGTCCTTCCGCTGCGAAATCCTTGATTGAGGGAATGATCAACAATGCGGAGGATGTTGAGTATGCCGAAAAGGTTGTTAAATCGGCGTTAGGTTCCATGTATGCTGGTGAGAACCAGTTCACTCTTGTGGCTCGACGAGTCTCTCACGCCGTCATCTTCGTGAAGCTGGCTCGGACACGGTCAGCGGCGCTCTTCAGATCTTCATCCTCGCCATGGTGCTTAATCCTGAGGTCCTACAAAAAGCACAAAAGTCTATCGACAGTTTATGTCCAGGTCGACTTCCGGATTTCTCGGATTATGATCGTTTGCCCTACGTGCATGCCGCGATCAGAGAGTCTCTGAGATGGTGTCCTGTCGTCATGCTGAGTACGTTTGCTTTTATTAATTGAAAGTCGAAGCCTGAGGCTGAGCGTACCCCATAGATCTCGCATATCAACTGATGCAAGACGATGAGTACAAAGGGTACCACATTCCGGCAGGTTCCATAGTCATAGTGAACAACTGGTACGCTCGTCGCCCATTTCTAGGTTACTTCAATCAGCTAACAGAAGATCGCAGGTCCGTCCTGCACGATCCAGAAGCGTACCCAAACCCAGAACAATTCAACCCAGATCGTTTCCTCACAACTGGCCCGGACGGGACTCTGCAGCTCGATCCTACCATTCGTGATCCTAATGTGGGCGGCGCCTTTGGTTGGGGTAGGCGCATATGCCCGGGCCGACACATGGCGTACGATACGTTTTGACTCGCTGTGGCCACCATGCTGGCGACCTTTGAGATATCGAAGGCGAAGGATAACGATGGTAACTATGTCCTCCCGGATCCAGAGCCTGTTGGAGGTCTTATCAAGTACGTCGTGTCATTTATTTTGTTTTTGAAGGTGCTGATCCCTTCTTTTTTCGCCAGCCATATCAAACCGTTTATTTGTAACATACGGGCACGCTCTCGAGAGCATGAAGAGCTTATTCTCGCTACAGAGACGTAGTTCAGCGTAATTTAATGGGTGTTTTCTGCGAGTTTGTGGTGCTTCGCGTGCATGAGGGAGAGCGCAGGAATGACTGTTGGTGAGAGGCACATGGTTCTTTACCTAACAAACCTTTGGCACCTTTTTCTTGGCGCAAATCAAGCCTTCGTGAGTTTTTCGTGGCTGATAGATCCTGTGCGGGAAGCTGACCCCATTCCCTGACTTCAGGACTCTATATTGCTGACGATACAAATCGTGAATGCCGAATAACCACGCGTCCGTCAGGTACGTGGTCGGCAACACCACTATGTCGCGCGCTCTTTCGCAACTTCCTCTACAGCGTATCTCCTCGGTATCATCCACGGACACCGCGAATCGCCGATGCTGCTCGAAACGTACCGGAGGCGTCCCGTCTTCCGCAACCCAACACGTTTCATTCGATGTGCAATGTCATGGGCTAGCTTGCCTACCTGTGGGTTCCTCTCGGTATCTTTTACTTACCCTTCCAATCTGAGGTCACTCTGTACCGCTTTGCTTCGGCTGTCATCGTAAAAACGTCCTAAGGATCACTGATTCGTCCGTTGCAGGCGATGCCCTCAAGTTCACCGACGAGTCTTCTCATGCATGGTGGGTCACTACGCCCCGCATGCTATACACTTGCCGTACGCTGACAGGAACACTATGATATAGCACAACACATGATGTCCTGTTCCCAACTTCGACGTCAATTTCGGCGTGGCACTGGGCGGACATATAAGGTCCGCCGTCAATCCCTGGGCATGGCTATCGCAGACACTGTACCTCATTTGATAGCCCACCGACACTAGCGACAATGGCTCCCACTACGCTCGACCTCGCACTTTGCCTCGCTGTCCCGGCTTTTGTCTACGCCGCGTATACGATCAGAAGGAGGAGGAAACTCCCCTATCCTCCTGGGCCCCAGGGATATCCGTTTATCGGAAATTTGGCGTTCCCTGCAGATCCGCTATTATGGGAGAGGGTCTACGCCATGAGTAAGGAATATGGTACGTCGTTCGCCCTTGCCTCCTAATAAGGTCAGTCTAACCAGTGGTGGATGTCTATAGGTTCGGATGTGATACGCTTTCCAATGGCAGGTGCCACCGTGATATTCGTGAATAGCTGGAGTGCCGCAGTGGAACTCATGGAGAAACGGTCGTCGATCTATTCAGACAGGTGCTTACCAGCTTTATTTTCGAGGTATTTCAACGCTCAAGTTCCTACACAGACCGGTGGATGGCATGGTCATGATGAGAGAGCTGTTCGTGAGCTGTTGTTAATAATTTCTGGTGCGTTGCTAAACGAGATGTTTTAGGGTGGGCTTAGAGTGGTCATTCGGCGTGCAGAAGTACAGCGCCGAATGGCGAGATGGTCGCAAGGCGTTTCACCACGAGTTTCGACATGACGTCGTTCAGAAGTACAGACCCATAGAGACCAGAGGCGTGCACCATCTCTTGCGGTCCCTTCTGCGAACACCGGAGGAGTTCAAGAGTCATTGCCAGCAGTGCGTCGTTTCTGCGCTTCTGCCCAGTGTGGGCTGCTAACGTTTCGTAGTCTCGCAGGACAGGTTATCATGGAAATTGGGTATGGAATCGAGGTCAAGGACAAGGACGATCCGTGGATCGCTGTTGCCGAACATGCTCTGGAAGGAGCTAGCGTAACCGGAATTCCGGGATCTTTCTTAGTTGACATCATCCCCATCTGTGGGTACTGCCTCCCTTTCTCTCTTTGATGACTAACTGGAACGTTTGGCAGTGAAATATGTCCCCGAGTGGGTCCCTGGCGCGTCCTTCCAAAAGATCGCCCGAGCATACCGCAAGTCTGTAATGACAATTCTGCACAAGCCGTTCGGTTTAGTGAAGGAGCAAATGGTAAGTCCAGCAATTGTCCTTCCGAATTTTTCTAACGGCAATGCGTCAGGCTCGAGGAGATCTGGACGCAGTGCCAAACTCTGCAGCAAAATCTCTGATCGACGGAATGATCAACACCGCGCAAGATACCGAATACACTGAAATGGTTGTGAAGTCAGCATTGGGCTCTATGTATGCCGGTAAGTGCATATCCCGGACCCACCCGAGTAAACAACTGATATTCTCTCCTACAAAGCCGGCTCCGATACTGTTGGGGGCACCCTCCGAATATTCATCCTTGTCATGCTGCTCCATCCCGATATCCAGCGTAAGATACGAGACTCAATTGACAGTGTGTGTCAAGGCCGTCTTCCGGACTTCTCGGATTACGATCGTCTACCGTACGTGCACGCTGCTGTCAGGGAATCTTTACGATGGAGTCCAGTTGTCATGCTCAGTATGTCCCCATCTCGACCGAGGACGAGAACGACTAAACATCCCCCATAGACTTGGCCCATCGGCTGATGGAAGACGATCAGTATAACGGGTACCACATTCCAGCTGGGTCTATCGTAATCGTCAATAATTGGTCTGTGGTTATTTAGCAGTTGTGTATTCTAACTAACGACGAGACGCAGGTCGGTGCTTCATGACCCGGAGGCGTACTCTGACCCGGAAATCTTCAACCCTGACCGTTTCCTCATCCGAGGCCCGGATGGGAGTGTCAAACTAGACCAAAGCGTTCGCGATCCACGCTCCAGCGGCGTATTTGGCTGGGGAAGGCGTGCCTGCCCTGGTCGACACATGGCGTACGACACCCTTTGGCTGGCCGTCGCGACAATATTGGCAGCATTTGACATCACGAACGCGAAGGACAAAGACGGGAATATAATAATTCCAGAGCTGACTCCCGTCGCAGGCCTTGTGAAGTGAGTGACATTCGTGCATACTGTGTTGGCATGAATGATTGAATTGACTGATCATTTCGCCAGCCATGTCAAACCTTTTGCTTGTTCTATACGCCCTCGTTCTGCTGAGCACGAGGCGCTCATAGTCAACACTGAGATGTAACGTCTTTTAATATCTGAGGAGCTCGTTTTACTTCGTACATCATCGTAGCGATTGCAGCTGTCCACAAAGTCGTCGAAAAGGAAATGCGCATCAGAGGAATCGAACTCGAGCGTTTACGTCGGCCGACGCGCTGAAAGTCTCCCGGCTCGGCCACCCTGTCGGCTGTGCCCGACGATCATCTCTGCGAACCGTTCACTTCACTGCTTCGGCAACATCTGTATAGCTCTACTTCACTTTCATCACCGTGGGCGCGGGGCTGATACGCCCACAAGGCGCTGTGTTCAATTGAGACTTGAACATCCCAAAATACGCACTGACGCTCAGGCTCTGGAACACTATCACACTCGACGACCAAGACTGGAGCAGCACTCCGGCCAAGGCTAGACATGCGAAATTCTTACAAAATGCCGACATCCGGATGGCTATTCGAATACTGTTGGTAAGCCCCCCCATTTTCTGTCAGAATATTCGAAGCAGACTGAAGTGACGCTATCCTTTAGTGCTACATGTGAGAACACAGCCTGGTGCTCTTTTTGAACGTGATTGGAGGTGTGAATCGATCCAAATATTGATTATATGATTGTTTAGTGCGCCTTCGTCCGACTCGGAAGGGACACGTCGATCTCAGTGGGATATACAATGACCTTGATACGAGGATACGGGATGCCGTGGCTGGTTCGAAGTTCTATTTCGCCAGTGCGTCTGTTGACAGGCATTCGAAATATGCTTACCCACGACTCGTAGATATGTCAAGCCGTCTCCATGGTACGTACGTACGGAAGCGACATTTCTATCACCTGTAAAACTTCTATGCCGTTCGATTTAGGTTTGACCTTCGCGCTCCTGCTTTCTAGGCCGTATCCAAAGCGCCGGAGAACGCGCTTTTCCCTTGAAATTTCGCACGTCAGATAGCGCTCCGAAGTGCTGCCCTCACCGAAGGATTCTACGGAACTGCAGTATGCCTCACGGTTTGGGCGCTCAGAGTGCTCTGGAACTGTATGAATACTGATTCAGCTCGGTCGAAGCGGCCTGGAGGTGCCTGTTCCCACCGTGTTGAGTCCCTTTGTCGTTCTATCTGCGCCCGGACCCTGAAGCTATCAGGAAGAAGATTCTACGAGCGCGCGGTGCAGCATTCGTAGACTTGCGAAACCCGGTCGGCGGTCAGACTGGTGCTGATTTATGCTTTAGGCGCAGCATTCTTCGCCACAGGTTTACAGGGGAACGCTCCTAAGCGAGAAATATTGACCGTCACGGTCATTTGGCGATCACTTTTCGGTGCGTCTTTGAGTGATTGACGAAGTGACGTAACATTGAACGGCTCAGTATATGTTCGGTTAATCACTTGATCGCCAACTCGATATAAAGCGACAGTGGGCGGCGTGTCTTCCCTCCGCCTACCCCCAGTTCCCACCGACAATGCTCCCACTTCAGGTAGCTGACCTGGCGATCTGCATTGCTGCATTTGGATGCGCGTATGTCCTGTACGCATACTCGACGAGGAAGACGAGGCGGTTACCATATCCGCCTGGTCCCGTCGGCCTACCTATCATCGGTATCACTCAACTTCCGGAAAGGCCATGGTGCAAAACGTACCGGCAATTGGGCTATGACTACGGTAAGTTCTCTTGGTGGCCTACGAGGTTACAGTAATGTTAATTCTGGTGATGGCAGACTCGGAAATCATTCGTGTTCCGCTCTTCGGTAGCAACATCATCATTCTAAACAGCCTGAGAGTTGCCACCGATTTGTTGGAGAAGAAGTCTACCATCTACTCTGACAGGTATCGTATTTCATGTGTGGGATCCGGGTTGTTTGGCAGCTAACCATTTCCAAGGCCACAAAGCGGCATGACTATGGTCAAAGACTTGTGAGTCATCTAGCCATCAAATCGGGTTTCGAGACTGATCTTGCTCGAAGAGTTGGCTTCGGTTGGAGTTTCGTTCTACAAAGCTACGGCTCCGAATGGAGAGACGGAAGAAAGGCCTTCCAGCACGCTTTCCATCCCCAAACTGTGGCAAAATACCGTTCGGCAGAGATTAGAGCGAGTCACGCGTTGCTGAAGAATTTATTCAAGAACCCCGATGGGTTTTTCAGTCAGCTTCGCCTGTAAGTCTCTAATCTCACCTAGGTCTTCCCATATAACTTTAACAATTCTCCCCCATCAGGTTCTTCGGACGTGTAATCCTCGATATTGGGTATGGAATCGAAGCGCAGGACGAGAACGATCCGTTTCTTCAAGTCGCAGAACATGCGTGCAAAGGAGCTAATGCAGCGCTCATTCCTGGAGCATACCTGGTCGATGTGCTCCCCTTCCGTACGATTTCTATCTTTCATCTGATTGTGTTTGTCGTAGCTAAGTTTGTGTGGCAGTTCGATATGTTCCCGAATGGATTCCCGGCGCCGGATTCCAAAGACAGGCTAGAATATGGCGGAAGTCCGTGATGGAGATGTTGAACGGCCCTTTCGATTTCGTGAAGAATCTTATGGTATGGTTTCTCACACCACTAGCTACCAGTGCTGATAGGATGATTAGGTAGAGAGCGACTCGCCGGATTGCGCTACGAAGTCACTTATCGAAGACGTCGTTTACAAAGCTAAGGATCAAGCGTACATGGAGAAGGTTGTCAAGTCGGCTCTTGGGTCAATGTATGGAGGTATGAGTTCTCTTGAATTGACAGCGACGTGGAATAACATGCGTGAACAGCTGGCACTGAGACGGTTCGTCTGGAAGAATGTTCGTGGTAACCCTACTAAACTGAGAATATCAGGGCACTGCGGTGATGCAGACTTTTGTGCTCGCCATGGTACGCGACCCAGAAATCCAACGAACAGTGCAGGAAGCCATCGATAAAGTCTGTCACGGCCGCCTTCCAGATTTCTCGGATTACGACCTTTTGCCGCATGTCCATGCTATAGTCTTGGAGACCATACGTTGGAATTCCGCCTCGCCTCTGAGTAAGTGACTTCAAATTGCTAGTATCAGTCTATTTGACTTCCCTTTCTGCAGACATGCCACATAGACTCACCCAGGACGACATCTATGACGGCTATTTCATTCCAGCAGGTTCTATCGTCCTAGCGAACAACTGGTACGCTGCACAAACTCAGAGGCGCGGTGCTTGCTCAAACGTGTTGTAGGGCCATCCTTCGCGACCCAGAGCTGTACGAAGACCCGGATACGTTCAAGCCCAGTCGCTTCTTGACAACGGACACCGAAGGCAATGTTGTGCTCGACAAGTCCGTGCCAGACCCGTCCGATGCGGCGTTTGGTTTCGGTCGACGAGCATGCCCTGGAAGGTACATGGCGTATGAAGCTCTATGGATTGCTTTCGCATCTGTGTTGGCGGCCTTCGATCTTCGTAAAACCAAGGACGAAAATGGTGAAGAGGTGACACCAGAGTGCATTTTCGATGACGGATTTACGAGGTCAGATTCCGTAATCTGGCGTAGTCGAACCTTCGCTGACAAGGTTGTGAAGTTACCCGAAGCCATTCAAATGTTCTATCAGCCCACGCACACCGGAGCATAGAGCGTTGATTCTGAACGCGTTGACTGAACGGGAGTAGCACATCTGTGGTATCGGTACAAGTGAAACGTTTGATGCTCCTCCTACTGCTCCTGCAACGCCACGTCTAGCATCTGTTCATGTACAGCAGATCTCGCTCGTATCTGACAAGTGAAGGGCTTCGGAAACCTGGACTAACTGTCAGCGTAGCTCTGTGACAACGACGAGGAAGTACTCACGATACGAACCCTTCCCTATTCTCCGCGCCCCGAGTAACAGGGTACCCCTTTTCATCTCGAGCGTCACTGATCTCACACACAGCAAGAACCGAGACAAGTGTAATCCAGAGTACCTCATACGCCATGTGAAGCCCAGGGCAGATGCGTCGTCCGAAGCCAAACGCTACTTTGGCTGGATCTAGCACATCTGTGTTGATACACTTCTCATCCGATGTGAGGAAGCGTTCAGGTATAAACTCCTCTGGATTCGGATACGTGCGCGGATCATGGAGGATACCCCTACCACAAGGGCTTTAGTGAAGACCCAGCGAGTAGAGGCATGGCATACCAAATGTTTGGTATCAATATTGAACCCTTGGTTAAATGATATCCCTCGTAAACATCGTCCTGCGTGCTCATGTGTCCGACGCCTGTTTTAAACACTGGTGAGCGAATAGGATACAAGATGATGCGTCGAACACACCCAATGCGGCAACAGGGTTCCATCGAAGGCATTCCTTCAGAACCGCCGCGACATAAGGAAGTGAGTCGTGGTCAGAGAAGGTTGGAAGTTTTCCAGGGCAGACAGTGTCAATGGATTGTTGCGCTTTACGCTGGATACCCGGGAACTGTGCCATAGCAAGGAAGAAGGATATGAGGGTACCACTGATCTGCAACGCAAATCAGCTCGTGAACACCAATTGATATTCGCACTCAAGGCACCAACCGTATCGGTACCAGCTATAGATGCGTACTTAACGCTTGAATACTGTCCATTGACTCCAAAACGTACCTCCATACATTGAGGCGAGTGCCCCTTTGACGATGGTCTCCATATACGCTGTGTCTTTTGCGGGGCCGATGGTGCGTTCGATGAGAGACTTCGCCGCACAGTCCGGGACTTCCTGGCCTGCCTCCTGATATCGAACACTCATTCAGATCTACGCCACGAGGGTAAATGACAGATACAATACCGACCATGCGTTTTTTGACGAGGTTAAAAGGTTTGTGGAGCATGTCTGTCATAGCACGGCGCCACACTCGTGCCTGTTTTTTGAACCCAGCACCGGGAACCCATTCGGGAACGTATCGCACTATCCAGAATCCAGACTCTTTTCATGGAAGTTCTGACAGGGTACTCACACGTAGGTACGAAATCCACCCAGAAGTTGCCAAGCACCAACATCACACTGACTGCGGTGGACACCTGATCGGAGATGGCAATCCAGGGATCTTCTCGTCCACTCGTCTCGATGCCATATGTCGTATAAACCATCCTACCTCCGGTTAACCTAACGAACACTTGATCTGAGTGTATCAAACTGGATGGAGCTGGCTACATACTCGCGACTGAGCATGAACAGGTCCTCCGGTTTTGATAGAACCTGGTATACGAACTTCAACACTGCCTTCGTTGTGGAGGGGCGGAATCGTTTGACGGGTTCTGAATCGTACTCTTGCTGGAAAGCTCGTCGACCATCTCGCCATTCGCGGCCATACTCTTGGAAAGCGAAGGTCCACGAAATTCCGGCTCTAGGTGTACGGTAAGGCGACTGGAAGAAAAATACCGAATTACAGACTTACAGTTCGCGCAACATCACCGAGCCCGAAACATCTCTATCGATGACAGCTTAGTCTGAAGCACGTTAGTTCAATTTTAGAGGGGATGCATACCTATCAGAGTATATCAAAGACCGCTTGTCAAGCAGGTCCGTCGCGACTTCGAACGAATTGAGCAAAATTACGTCTCTTCCAAATAGCCGATAGCGGATTACGTCGGATTCTGTCAGAGAAAGTAGGCTTTGGGGCATAATGGCAGTCTCGGGAGAACGTACTATATATTTTGGACCATTGAGCGAAAGCCTTCCAAGGTGGGTGTGGAGGAAAACGTAGGTGCCCAAGAAATGGATACCCCGGCGGCCCAGGAGGATGGACGTTCTTGCGTTGTATTCGCGAGGCTAGAGAGGGAGCGTTTGCATAGAGAAACAGGACGAATAGGGTAGTGGTGAACGCGACGAGTATTTCTGAGAGCATGGTTCAGCACACCGAACGGGAATATGACCGAGAGTCTTCAGCCACACCCCGTTGGGCGATCTTGAATTTATAGCGAACCCTACTGTTATCACTTAAACGTAATCCTGCGTCATATGAAGCGCATTACGAAGGAATGTGCAGGCTATCATTGGAGGGCATTGCCGCCTATGTCAGCGAGTATTCCGGGGAAGCATTGGTCTGACTCACTTGAAACCCAGGACACACGTAGGTTACGAGGATGTGATGTATGTGAGGCATGCCCCCGCCAACATGGTAGAACTTGTCCCGAAATGGATGGCATTACGACAGCGAGCTCTCGATAATCACAGCGCGGTAAGCCTACAAGATCACGGGGCTTCACGCTTTGAGGGCGGAGATGGTAGGAACCCGTACTATGATAGCTCCTGAGCATGTCTTACTATTTCTGCGCCACCAACGCAGCATGTTTGGAGGAGCGCGCACGAATTCGACATGGGAATGGCTTCGCGGTCCTTCGGCAACGTCAATATGGAGTAGATTGGGGCGCAGACACGGAGAACTTACGTGACAAAACCCTCTGAATACTCCCCGCTGGGAAGCACTGCATTTCCGTTATCGTCAACTTCACACGATATGTCCACCACAGCAAGAACGGAAGCGAGGGTCGTCCAGATCGTCTCGTACGCCAGGAACTTCCCCGGGCAGATACGGCGACCGAACCCAAATGCGATGGTCATGGGGTCGTGAACGGAGGGATCGAGCGCGGAAGAGCCATGCGCGGAAGTCATGAGGAAGCGGTCGGGGTTGAAGTCTTCGGGTTCCGGATAGACAGTAGGATCGTGTAGCATTGCCCTGAATGCGCGGGTGAGTGATAAATTTGGGTGAAAATGGGGCAAAATACCCTAAATTCGCGATGACAAGAGAACCGGAGGGGATATAGTACCCTTTGTACACATCATCCCTCGTGCTGAGGTGGCCGATATCTGTGGGCGTACGTCATCAAAAGGAATGACAACGAAGTCGTGTGAAGCACGCACTGAGGGGAAGTACGGGGTTCCAGCGGATGGCCTCTTTGACAAGAGCTTCCAGGTAAGGCAGCGAGTCATGATCGACGGAGAGGTCGGGAAGTCGTCCGTGGCATACTTCGTCAATCGATGCTTGAGCTCGGCGCTGAACATCGGGATAGAGCACCATTGCAAGGAAAAACGAGTAGATGATGGAAGTCGTCTGTAGAAGGTGAGATGAAGCGGAAGTTTAAGTGGTAGGACGACACGAACAGTATCTCTACCGGCTAGATGGTGCGTGCATAAGCGAGCTATTCGGTCGAGGAACAAGAATGAGCTGTACCTCCGTACATAGTGGCCAAAGCGCTCTTGACAATCCATTCCATGCGCTCGGGGCCTTTCGCCTTATTGATCATGCGCTCTATAAGTGACTTCGCTGCGCAGTCAGGGTATGCGTCGTTTCGCATCTAGACAAGCTATTAGGTATAAGTCACGCCGACGAGCAATGTTAGCAAAATACCATTTCCCGTTTAGCGTCTTCAAACGGGTCGTGAAGCATGGATTCCGCGTCTTTTCGCCATATTCGCGCCGTCTTCTTGAATCCTGCGCCAGGAAACCACTCCGGAAGGTGTTGTACTGCGATGTGGCTTAGTTGAGGACAGGTATGGTACCAAATATTGACGTACAGATCGGAATGCTGTCGACCAAAAAGCTTCCGGGCAACATGCTCGATGTTACGGCTTCTGCAACCCTCTCGGCAGTAGCGATGTACGGGTCGTCTTTTGCTTGTGTCTCAATTCCGTATGCCGCGTAGACGATTCGACTGGCAGTAAGACTGTCAAAGTATAGTCAGTGGGAACGAGTCAGCATCTCTTTCGTGACGTACTCGCGGAGGTGAAGCATCAAGTCTTGTGGGAACTTCAGGAGCCCACGTAGGAATATGGCTGTCGCATACTCTCCGTATGGTCGGTACTTTATAATCGCATCAGGGTGCAACTCTGATTGCGAGGCTTTCCGTCCATCCCGCCATTTTGCGTCGTATCGCCAGAATGCAACACTCCAGTCGACGCCAGAGCTATGAAGCAGTAAGAACGAGGTGTATACAGTCCCGCTGTTACTCACAGATCTCTGAGCATCACGAGCCTCGAGTCATCTCTAAGTAAATGGGTCAGCCTTCACAGCTAATTCACAATTGACGTGGAAAACGTGGACGTACCTGTCGGAGTAGATCAAGGAGCGCTTGTCGAGGAGTTCCATGGCAGATTCGAACGAGTTTAGGATTATCACATTGCTTCCCACTATCCTGTAGCGGACGACGTTAGAATCTACCTGGAAGTTAGAATTTCGCGTGCCCGAGTACAGTGTACATGACGTACGATAAACATGGCTCAAGCGACCAAATGCCCTCCAAGTCGGGTGGTCTGGAAAGTTGAAGTGACCGATGAACGGCAGGCCTGCTGGACCTGGAGGATGCGGGAATCCTTTGCTACGATGCTTCTGCGAGACGTAGAGCAAGATTATCTTGCGTATGAGCGCGATAGCAGCAACAACGGCGATAAAGTCGAGGGCTGTGAGCAGCATCCTTCGGTTTGCAAAAGGAGCTGATGGATACAGCATTATATGAGCCACCCTCCAAGGGGAGACACGCGGATCGTACCTAGGAAACCTTATCCTTCCAAGAGCGTCTTGCACGCTGTTGCATGCGGAAGACCGCAGCCTTCCCAGGGGTCGACTCGTTCGATATAGATTGATATTTATAAGTGGCTTACTGACTACGGTTTGCAGTGAGCATACTGGCGTCATCCAATTTCCGACACGAAGCCTGAGCAAGTGACTTACCATTACAATCGAACGTGCGAAGTTTCTGGAGCTCGACGAGCAACTCGACATGAATGATAAGGAGCAGGGACCCTCAATGTCCGCGTGCGAAGCCATGCGGGCTATACTCTATACTATGAACTCAGACCAGAGTTCAAAGTACACGATACGGTCTTGTGAGTTGAAATGCGCCATTCATTGTTGACATTCATCAGCGGTGTCGGGACGGGCAGGATCCTGGCTGTTCCTGAAGTTTGGAGAATCGCTGACGATGTTTTCTGGATATGTTGCGGGAGACCAACACCCAAAGCGAAAAGGCGACATGGCGGCGCAGGCCCAAGAGCGCAGTTTCTATAAAAAGGAGAGCGGCGCTTCCAGCCATTCAGTTTAGGGCAGGCGTTTCTCAAATGACCTTCCACCAATCAAAACGCTCTCGAGTCCTCTAAGCGCCGTCTAAGGGTCTCTCTCGCACGGTCAAACTCGCTATTATAGCTGCATTCATGCGCCATCCTACGGAGTGTTTAGCGCACGACCTCAGTACATGAGAAGAAAGCAGCGCTGCGCAGATGGTAACGCAGAGTAAATCATCTCGTGTATGTTTATGCTATCTCTTCACTTCTTCTCCTGATAGCTCGTTCTCTTCTCCGCAGATTTAGTTTCGGTAGCTTCCTGGAGACGCCGTGGCCGTGGTGTTCTTGAGCCTGAGAGGAGCCTACAATGGCTCTCATCACATTGCATGAAGACTACAGCCGAGGCATTCAGAGCCAGACGAACAACTCGACGGCTGGCTACCGTCCCGCAAGCCCTCGTCTACGTCTCGGCGTGGCTTATTTTCTTGTTTCTCGAGATGTCCGTACACAAGCTCGGCTTTCCGTGTGCCTGGATGGCATGCGAGCTGTACGAGAAGGAGATCAGCCCGACATAGCCGCTCGACATGACGCCTCGGATGTTCGCTTAGCTGGACTGTTTGTCTTCCAACAACGGTGGTGATCCCACTCCTCAGCGACTAACATCCATGTTCCCACTGGCACTACAAGCATTTAGTGCGTTCGTGACACTATGCGTTCTTCTGCGCCTCAAGGCATGGCACAGGCGCAAGGGCCTCCCGTTCCCACCTGGTCCGCGCGGCCTGCCCCTCGTTGGTAATATCAGGGATATACCGCCGATGCCGACATGGGTGACGTACCGCCAATGGAGCAACGTGTATAGTGAGTCTCTACGCTCGGTTGGAATTATTGAGAAATGCTGAGCATTTTCGACATCTAGACTCGCCGATTATCCGCCTCGAGGTCCTCGGAGTGAACTTGATCATATTGAACAGTATGGAGGTGATCACTGACCTGCTTGACAAGCGGTCAGCGATCTATTCTGATCGGTATGTATAACAGTGAGGTCCGTATGGCCGCTTTGCTAACTCCAATCTCGTTTAGTCCGCATATGACGATGACGAATGATTTGTGAGTAGTTCCCACGTAGACATTTCACTCGGACTCACATCTGCTCAATAGATGTGGCTTTGCTTGGGCTTTTAGTGGCGCTCGCTACGATAAGGAATGGCGCGCTCGCCGGAAGGCGTTTCACTCACAGTTTCACTCGCAAGTCGCGAAGAGATTCAGACCCATCGAGGAGCAAGCAGTGCACAAATTCATGCGTCGCCTCCTTGAGTCTCCGGAGGACTTCCTTCATCATGTCAGACAGTAGGTATCATCCTGCACTACGTCGAGTTTTGGCTAAACAAAGTGCTCGAAATTAGCCTTGCAGGGAACCAGATTATGCAAATTGCGTACGGCATCAAGGTCGAGGATCACGACGACCCGTTTCTGAAGCTAGCGGAGGAGGCCATGGACTGCGGTCGTATCATCGCCAGCGCGGGAGCGTACTTGGTCGATCTTTTCCCCATACGTACGCACCCGTCTTGTCAAATTGTGGTCAGACCATGACGGAAACTCTAGTACGGTATGTTCCCGACTGGTTTCCAGGAGCGAACTTCCAGCGTCAGGCCAAGTCGTGGAGAGTGCCCGTCATGGGCATGCTCAACAAGCCCTACGCCTACTATCACAAACGTGTCGTCAGTCTTTCTATTTCAGAATGATTGATTTCTACTGATCTCGCAATGTTCAGTCTCGCGGTGTCGTCCCCGACTGTGCTGCAACTACCTTGCTGGAGTCTCTGTACGATGAGGGGGAGAACACTGCGTACAAGGAGGAAGATATCAAAGCTGCACTGGCAACAATGTACGGAGGTGGGTCTGGATGGCACTGGAGCACCGCACCTCACTAACGGAACTTTGCAGCTGGTTCAGATACGGTACGTCAACAGGCACAGCCCGACCAAAAGATCCGCTGACCGAGTCAACAGACAGTCTCGGCAATTCAATCATTTCTCCTTGCCATGATACTCTACCCGGAAGTACAGGCAAAGGCTCAAGCCGAACTCGATAGGGTCTGCCCGGGTCGTCTCCCAACGTTCGACGACTACGATGCGCTTCCTTACGTTCACTCAATCGTGAACGAAGCACTGCGCTGGAACCCAGTTCTATGCGAAGGTCAGCCCGCCGCCTCCTCACTATGTCTCCATTTATCAATATCATCCCGAATGCAGCCGTCCCGCATTCCTCAACAGAAGATGACTTTTATTCGGGATACTTCATTCCGAAGGGGTCAATCTTGATACCAAACTCTTGGTACGCTCGTCCCGTACTCCTCACGCAAAATACTCACGGATGATCACATCTAGGGCAATCTTGCATGATGAAAAGTACTACCCCGACCCCTTCACCTTTATCCCTGATAGGTACATCAAGGACGGCGAACTAGACCCTTCCGTACTCGATCCCGGGGCCGCAGCGTTTGGGTACGGCAGGCGCGTTTGCCCTGGTCGCTTCATGGCGCGCGACTCGATCTGGATAACTGTGGCGTGTACGCTCTCCGCGTTCAATATCCAACCGGTGAAGGGACCCGATGGAAAGCCCTGCATGCCGAGCGGAGAGTACGAACAGGCTTTCATGTGGTAGGTCACTCGTACGTTTCTCGTGACGGGACTGCTAGCTAATTTATACCCCGCAGCTGGCCCAAGCCCTTCAAATGCGAGCTTCATCCTCGCTCTCCAGAGCACGAAGCTCTGGTAACCGCCACCGCCACCGCCTGACCTAGCGCTTCAAGATGCCGAAGGCTTCCTGGTCGCTCAAATGAAGTTGGTTGGGGCTGATAATCTCTAGGTAGTTTATTTATGCTTCTCTACTGATTAAAATACTGTCTTTGCTATTTTCTGCTTACTCCCAAGCCCGTTAACCCCGTGCATTCTTGCGGGCGCTTCAACAGCAAAATGTCTCACGCTCGGGCCATAATTGCCGAGAAGCCCGAGGTGTGCTTCGTTTAAACGTTGACCCTTGGTTGCTCCTCTACTTGCGTACGCTAGCGTCCTGCCGGCCAATATTTACGGAAGGTGTGGGTACTTCAAATTTGACGACTGAGGTGAGCATCAGTCGCTGGTACATGTTCTCGTGCTGATTTTCACTGCCTTAGACCTTTAACGACACAATAGAGTTGCGGTGGCTACTGCGACAAAGTACGTGACTGGGAATGGAACTCTGATTAGAGCTCGAAGGTCCCCCCGCCATCGTCTATGCAAGGTTGAGCTGCGACACGAGCGTGATCCCGCTTGTAGATTTATCCGCAGCGCTCCTCAATTCGACATGGCCGAGCGTCCGAGTCGCATTGCAAGGGCAATCCAAGGCGGCATACGGTGTTATCATGCTTAAAGATGGCTTTGTCTCTCCATCTATCAATACAGCGCTCCGAATCGGCCCATCCGAAGCATATTGGATACGTCTACAAGTCCCTCCTGACAGATTGCAGCCGTGTGAAGGGTGATCTTCCAATACGGTGCGCAATACATTGAATCCCTCTCTGAGCGGCACTGATGTTGCTTCGTTGATGCTCAGGTGCGCACAATCGGAGAACGGCCTTCACGAATATGATTTTCACGCGATTGGATGGCCTAACTCCTTGCAGACATCTCCGTTCACGCGTTCACTGATTGCGTTGTCTACTCAGTGGGGCAAAGACCGTGCTGGGTGGCCCCGGCGAGACGCTCTACGCGAAGTGCGTACTTAAATCCTCGGAGGGAACTTCAATCCAGCATTGAGGATGACATGGCGGCCATCAACTACTTCCTCTTTTCACTCGCCATTGCAATTCTTGCTGTCGTCTACCGCCGTACTCGACGAGCATCAAATTTGCCTCATCCTCCTGGCCCCCCTGGGCTCCCTATCGTCGGTAACCTGTTTGACTCGCCCAAAGAGCATGCATGGATCACGTATTGGCAATGGAGCAAGGATTATGGTAAGCACTTCTTACCGTCTTCCAGAGTTGAACTGACTCGAATTATTGGCCAGACTCCGACCTCATCCGACTCAATTTACTCGGCAACAATGTTATCATCGTCAACTCGTACGCAGCCGCCACAGATCTGCTGGAGAAGCGTGGGACGACCTACTCAGAGAGACCTGTGTTCACCATGTTGGCAGATCTGTGAGTCTTTCAGTTTTTTATTCGTTACCCTGGCTGATATGCTGCGTTAAGATGTCGATTCGGTTGGAATATCACTTTATTGAAGTACGAGGCGCGTTGGAAGAGCGGTCGACGGGCATTCCAACGCGAGCTTGGCCCGCAATCGGTCAAGCAGTATCGCCCGATGATTATGAAGGGGACCCATCGCCTCCTACAATCGATTCTCGACAATCCGGCAGACCTTTTGAATCACTACAGACTGTAAGGCCTCATTCACTCGAGGAGAGCAGATTTCTCACCATCATTTAGGATGGCTGGTGCTCATATCCTTGGTATCGCATACGGGCTAGACATCCGCGACGCCAAAGATCCATACATTGTCGACGCGAAGATAGCCGTGGAGTGCTTCTCAGAATGCACGTTCCCAGGCTCCTTCCTGGTGGATACCTTTCCATTCAGTGCGTGAAACTTCCGCCTTTCGTAGCCTGATCTCACAGTCTATCTCAGTGAAGCACATACCAGCGTGGATCCCAGGCGCTCGCTTTCAGCGGCAAGCTCGAGAATGGCAGAAGCCTATCATGGCGATGCGTGACCGACCCTTCGAGGCAGTCAAAACTCGCATGGCAAGCCTCTCAGCGCCATCTTGATGTTTTCCAGACGTTTATTCGACTACAGGAGCAAGGAAATGCACCCGAGTGTGCGGCGAAGGCTTTAATCAACGCAATGGAGTCGAAGTCTGACTCTTCCTTCACCGAGGATGACATCAAAGCCGCATTAGGGACAATGTATGCGGCCGGAGCAGATACCGTAAGTCGTCGCTGTGGTTTCTCGCGTATCTACTAATAGGTCTGTAGACGATGTCCGCCTTGGGGTTCCTCTCCCTCGCACTTGTTCGTGACCCGAGCATACAAGCGAAAGCTCACAAAATGATTGACGAAGTCTGTCCTGGCCGTCTTCCGACTTTCGACGATCAACCCGACCTGCCGTACATCGACGCTCTGGTAAAGGAAACTCTGCGCTGGCATCCCGTACTACCCCTCGGTAGGTCTCTCCGCGCTGTACAACTTTAATTGCTCTCCGACACCCATTGTACTAGGTTTGCCTCACCAGATCGACAAGGACGACATCTACAACGGATGTTTCATCCCGAAGGGCACACAGGTCTTTATGAACTCTTGGCGAGTCTCTTGCCCATCCCTTTCGATTGGTCCTGGCTGACGTTTACTAGGGTGATCCTTCACGACGAAGAGATTTATCCGGAGCCGCACCGCTTCAATCCCGACCGTTGGCTCAAAGATGGCAAGCTGGACCCTACCATACGTGACCCAGATGCTGCTTTCGGCGGAGGGCGAAGAATATGCCCGGGCCGATTTATGGCATACGAGGCTATGTGGCTCACTGTTGCATGCCTCCTTGCTGTGTTCGACTTCGGAAAGGCCAAAGGCGAGCATGGAGAGTACATCATCCCGGAGGACGAGATTATTTCCGGGATGCTTTGGTGAGTCTGAATCGCTTTAGCGACTGTTTTTCTGAGCTCGCAACTGCTTCACAGCTATGTAAAGCCTTTCAAGTTCGACATCAGGCCGCGCTCACAAGAGCACGAAGGACTTGTGCGGGCGACAGCCGACATGTAATTTTACCCGCCGAGATGAACAACCTGCCGCGCACAAATACCCAAGCCGGAGTCCTTGCGTCTTGCGCTCTTACCCGCGGTCACCTCTGTCCCAGAACCCGCGCCACGTCTCGATAAGACGCCACGAAGGCGTCTGTCCGAGAACGGCACACCCCGTTGTAGATCCGAATTCAGAATCCAGATGGTATTCCCTGTCCTCTCGTGAACACGATCATGCCCTCTGCTACATCTCACATATCTCCTTTTGCGGGCTTGAACCCAGTCAAATATCAGCGATTTTTGAATGGAAACAGGGAAGGCATTGGAAGGCTCTCGGGATCTCAATTCACCGTTCTCGTCGCTGGGAGCTTCACGTTGCTGCGTTTGCGTGGGAGTGTACAGTGAACGTGGGTCTGCAACAGCATTCTAGGAGCCTCGAAGGATGCTGCGAAAGTGACTTTTGGCATGGGAATTTCCTTGGGTCTGGGTTGTGACTCGAAGGACGTGTCAGGATGCCAGGTGTGTACCCTGTGTTTACATGTTACAAAGCGAAGCATCCTCCTCTGAAACCAAACATATTGTTACTAGAGACTCCAACGTAATGCGTCACACAGAAGACTTCACATGAACGGCCACTACATGCGCTTGGCGCGTCACTTCGAGTAATCAGTCAGCCAAGTGCGCGGAAGTCCGTCGCCGGACGCTGAAAGTCTAAATTTACGCTCTGTTCTGACATTTTCCCCAACGCGTAGAGACCGTGGAAATGCGCATCTAGGCACTAGAAGTGATGGGTTTTTGCCATTCTCGGCTTCGACGCAGGGTGTTTTGAGCAAGTCGCGCAATCGACTTCGTAACCGCGCTGATCGCAGCTACGTCAAACAGTTCGCTCTGCACGGTCATGGAGAAGATTGACCGCTGTAACTGCAGTCTCCACTCCTCATGACGACGCCGCTGATTCTTTTGACGTGCAGGGGCGCCGCATACTTCAAGCTCATACCTTAATAGAGCTTATCATGAAGGCGGATAGCGCTAGAACAGCCCGTGCATGTCCAAATGATCATCGCTGCCCTGAAACCACTCTTCATGAGCACATGGGACGCTCGCATGAGCTAAATACATAAACGGCCCCCCGCGACACCGTAACATCAACCCTACTGTCATGTTTTTGCAGATAGCGCTGCTCTGCGTGACTTTATTCGTGCTGTACCGCCTGCGTTCGCGAATTGCACAGGGTAAACACGCCCATCCCCCCGGGCCCCGCGGGCTGCCTTTGTTGGGGAATCTGTTCGACATCCCGCCAATGCCGACATGGGTGAAGTACCTCGAGTGGAGCAAAACGTATAGTGAGTCGTGATGGCTCTTTATTCACCTAGATGCTGATAGCTCGTTCTTCAGACTCTCCAATCGTCCGTCTCAACCTCCTGGGACAGAATGTGCTTGTTTGTAACACACTGCAGACCGTTCTGGATCTGCTCGACAAGCGCTCCGCGATTTACTCTGACCGGTGCCGTCCATTTCCCGAAATCAATGAAACTCTCCTGACAGACGTCCTGCAGGCCATGTCTCACGATGAGCCGGGAGCTGTACGTATACATCGTACAATCGTATGTGATACCCTAGTTGACTTGACCCATGTCAGGTGCGGATGGTATTGGGCGACCACCGGTATCCCCTACGGGAAAGAGTGGCGCACACATCGCAAATTATTTCACGCGCAGTTTCACTCCCAGACGGTGAAACAATGGCGCCCCATTGAGATGAAGGCCACCCATAACTTCCTGCGTCGTCTTCTGGACACTCCAGGTGACTTCATGCACCACATTAGGCAGTCTGTACACGCTACTTCTCGCACGCTAATATTGATTGACTAACCTTCTCATCATTCAGCTTGGCTGGTGACCAGACGATGCGCATGGCCTACGGTATTCAGGTACAGCCCAACCAAGACCTATACTTGAATCTTGTTGAAGAAGCGATGGCTTGCGGGAGAGCTGTCTCCACTGCTGGTGCATATATGGTCGATATGTTCCCCATTCGTACGCTGTTCTTTCACATCGACAGGTGCCGTTCTCTGCGACTAAACTACCCTTAGTCAAATACATTCCATGGTGGTTCCCAGGGGCAAGATTCAAACGTCAAGCTAGGGAATGGAAGAAGTCCGTTCAAGGCACGCTCGATAAGCCCTATGAAGACTACCTGGGACGCGTGGTAAGATTGTTTTGGGTAGGTTTTGATGTGTGTCTTACGTCATTACAGGCTTCTGGAGACGTGCCCGACTGTATCGCGACGTCTTTATTGGACGATTTACGCAGTAACGACAAGGAAAGTATGTCGTTCACTGAAAATGATGCTAAAGAAGTTCTCGCGACCATATATGCCGGTACGTCGACTTGATCTCTCATCGAGAATACATTAATCCCGCACATCTCCAAAGCTGGCTCGGATACGGTACGTGTCAGTACCAGCAGCGTAGAGCCACATCTCACAAGAAATATAGACGGTATCGACTATTCAGTCGTTCATTTTGGCGATGCTACTCTACCCCGAGGTCCAGCGCAAAGCTCAGGCTGAGCTTGATCGTATCTGCATTGAACGTCTCCCGAATTTTGACGACTACGATTCTTTGCCCTACATCGAGGCAATTTTTCTGGAAGCCTTGCGGTGGAACCCTGTCGTTCCAGAAGGTTTGTATTTTGCTGTCCTGGTCCAATCGTGCATTTCTAACGTCAAACTTGGTAGCCGTACCCCATACGTCGATTGAGGACGACGTATACGAAGGGTTTTTCATCCCAAAGGGCACTCTTATTGTCCCTAATTCCTGGTATCGTCTACGTTGCTCCTGCACGTCTCTTCTCGCCAGCTAACCTGACGTGCAGGGCTATTCTACATGAAGAAAAGTACTATCCGGATCCCTCCGCCTTCAACCCAGGCCGCTTCATCAAGGACGGAAAGTTGAACCCGGACGTATTGGACCCCAGTATTGCGGCATTTGGGTATGGCAGGCGGGTTTGCCCCGGTCGTTTCTTGGCGCGCGATTCGGTTTGGATTGCCGTGGTCAACGTCTTGGCTCTATTCGATATTCAGCCCGCGAAGGACTCAGACGGGAAGCCCATCATCCCCAGTGGAGAGTACGAGCACTCATTCTTATGGTAAGTTTTCTATTGAGACATGACTTGACGCTCATTGAACGTGTGTTTCTCAGTAATCCGAAACCGTTCGTATGCGATATTCAGCCGCGGTCCCCGCGCCATCGAGAATTGGTTATCGGCACAGGACAATGATTTCATTTGCGCCTCTGAACGGTGATTATGGTTGCATAGTCATGTTCCTACACTATTCGAATACATTCATTCCATACCGAGCGAAGCCGAGGTCACCAGGGATTGATGCATCGAGGATCTTGGGCGTATGTCGCACTCGAACGGCTTGGGGTGACTAAAATATGAATCGAGACATTATTATCATGTACTACGACTATAGCTAGGTAATGGATCTCACCATAAAAACCCGTAGGTGTAATCGCCCTTCGGGATGATTGGTCGACCATCTGAATCCTTGGCGGGCTGGATGTCAAATGTGGCGAGCATGCACGCGATGGTGATCCACATTGAGTCGCGTGCCATAAAGCGGCCTGGGCAGGCGCGTCGCCCGTACCCAAACGCGGCGACATCGGGATGTAATACGTCCTTGTTCAGTGCGCCGTCTTTGATGAACCGATCGGGGTTGAACCTGAAAGGTTCCGGATAGAACTCTTCCTCATGAAGGATCGCCCTTTCAAAAGTTACTATGAGTACACAGAAGGTGGTCTCGAGTGATTTAGGGTGTACCATGAGTTGGGGACGATGATAGACCCCTTCGGTATCATGTACCCCTCGTATATGTCGTCCTCCATCGTGGCATGCGGTTCGGCTACAGTGGCTACGTTCAGCACCAAAGACACAGGTAGATGATATTCACCAACATTCCGGGACCACCGGGTTCCAGCGAAGTGCCTCATTAACGATTGCTTGTACATATGGCAGGGCATCGAGATCGTCAAAACTCGGAAGCCGGTCGATACATACAGCATCTATTTCGGCCTGAGCCTTCTTTTGAACCTCGGGAAAGAGAACCACGGCAAGTATGAACGATTGCATCGTCGAAACAGTCTGAGGGGAATCTCAGCCACAAACCAGACTGTTTAAGACATGGTCCGTACCGTATCTGACCCAGCTGCCAAGAAAGCTCTTGAGTGACAGTACATTTACCGAACGCACGTTGGCGTACCTGCGTGCATCGTAGCAAGCACTGCTTTCACGTCTTCTTCTGTGAAGGGAGCCTCCTTCTCGCCATAGTTTGACATGTTGGTCAGAAGTGTTGTTGCTACACAGTCGTTGTCTTCTCCGAGTTCCTTCTGTTCCATAAGTAAGGAGCAAATAATGAACAACAAAGGGAGAGTACGGAGACGTACATGCTGCTTCCGATACTCATCGAACGGCAAATTCAAAGCTGCTAATATTGGAACCCTCAACCTTTGCGCTTGATGTTTGAACGCTGCGCCTGGAAACCACGTTGGAAGGTGTTTCACTAAGAAACTTGAGTGTGGCTGGCAACAAAAGGAACAATCAGGACTCACGTAGGGGGAAGGAGTCGACCAGAAATGACCCAGCGCTCATTAGTTCTCGAGCGCAAGCCATCGCGTCTTCTGCGACTTTCAGGCGTGGATCGTCACGGCTTCTTATATCAAATCCGTATGCCATCTCTCCGATTTGGGAGCCTGCCAAACTGTTGTAGTTCAGCGAGCTGATAATCAATTCGGAACGGTAGGCTGCACTCACAGACGAACATGTTCCATGAACTCCGTGGGCGTATCGAGGAGATGGCGGAGGAACCTGTGAGTCGCCTTTTCTTCTATGGGGCGAAGGCGACCCGAGACTTGCGAGTGGAACTGAGAATGGAACATCTTACGCCGGACGCGCCATTCCTGGCCATAGTGAACGTTTCCAAATGACCATTTAGCCCCGCAACTGGTTTCTTTAGATACGAGCTGGAATGTGATTAAGACCTTGACTCACAGTTCGTTCAGCATCGTCCATTCAGGCCTGTGATGCCCTTCGTCATTTGAAAAGTGCTCAAACAGAGAGGCTTACCTGTCGGAATATATCCCGGAACGTTTCTCCAAAAGGTCCGTCACAGCTTTCAACGTGTTTAGAATAATGATGTTCTGCCCAAGGATGTTCAGCCGGAGGATCGGAGAGCCTTGGCTTTCTTCATCAGCGAGATTTAGTCCGACGTAGTCGTGGACCCACCATAAATCTCGCTCCACTTTCGATACATCACCCACGTTGGCATAGAGGGAATGTCTCTGATGTTCCCAAGAAGGGGAAGTCCGCGCGGGCCAGGTGGGAGTCGATGCTTGACATGACGACCCCTCTGGAGATAGAGTAGAGAAATAGAAACGAGAACTGCCACGACGCAGGCAACGCTGGCGAGAGAGGGAGACATTGGATGGGGTCGTTGATCGAGAACAAGGGGTGTCAACACCTCATGCCCACGATATGCGAAGTAGACCACCTGACTGGAAGGACAATTGCTTGTACGCCGAGACTGCGGAACATCCCATGAAGTATATGGCCGTCGCCACCGATAGAGAACAACCGCTAGGGTCTGAGACCCAGCAGCCCGACATAAAAACAACGATCATATTGAGCTCACGAGCGTCGCTAAATGATGCTACGTAAGCCTGGTATTCCTATGTATATCCTGCCTTGCATGATTATTCAGCCTTACAACTCACAAACACATCCCAGTACTTACTTGGGGGGACCTCGGGAGTCTATCATCGACGGCGCGGCAAGGGTCCCGCCGAGAACGTTAGATTTCGCTTGGTGATGTACCTGCCACGCTCGGCGCAGCTTGTTTACCGGCCCTCCCTTGAGCTGTAGAGGCTGTGAAAGCAGACCCAGAGGCCCCATCAGGAGTTCGTGGTAGTGGGTCAGCATCGGCAAGCGCCTTTTTCACTCTGCAAATTACGGCGCCTCTTCCTTCCCAACGTCGTGGTTCACGTTCAACTTTCTACCCTCATACCAATCTGAAAGATGCGCAATAATTCTCACTTTTATCCATAGAAATGTTGGAGCCCACTTCCCAGAAACTAGTGCTAGGGAGCGGCCGAGACGGGGGGAAGTTCGTCGCACCAGCGATTCACGGCCCTAATGCACACGGTAGCATGCCGCCAGGGCTGTGAATCGTTGGAAAACAAACTCTACTCCTACACTTGGGTACGTTGATCTCTCTCCAAAGGACTCCGGCGTTCTCACGCGAACAGATCTTGATGATTCGCCATGAGAGCCAGTTCTCCGCAGAAGGTCACGCACCTGTAGAGTTCATGCAACCACAGCAGCAGTAGCGCATTAGCGTGCCCCGTATCTCAGCATCCGCTGTACTGGAACAATGGTCTCCTCCACATTGCGGGCCGTGCCCGTTTTCACAGCATCGTTCCTGCTGTATTGGACCCGCTACGGTCGAAAATCGACTCGATACCGTCCCCCTCCTGGGCCTCCTGGGCTACCTTTCGTGGGAAATGTCTTCGATGTGCCGTCTATGCCTACATGGGTCACGTATAAGCGATGGAGCGAGACCTTTGGTAAGGCTCTCCTGGTTAACTAATGCTCACAGCTCGGCCACTGATGTTTTGTTGTGCTTACACCAGGCTCTCCCGTCATTCGGCTCAATATCTTAGGCCAAAACTATATCATAGTCAACACATACCAGGCTATGGTGGACCTGCTTGAGAAGAAGTCGGCCATATACTCTGATCGGTACGTCGATGTTTTTGGCCGACGTTCGCAAATTGACACCGCTTTACTCGACGTACCCAGTCCGCGATTCACGATGCTCAACGAGTTGTGAGCTGGCAGTGTGTACACCGCAATGTTAATTTACCCGACCTTTTAGATGTGGGTTCTCGTGGTCTATCGCTCATGCGCGCTATGGTCGGGAGTGGCGCGTTCGACGAAAGCTCTTTCACTCCCAATTCAATCTCCAAGCCTCGAAACGTTATCGTTCTATCGAAGAGAAGGCTACACACCAATTTTTAGGTCGTTTAATGGACACTCCGGAACAGTTCATGAGCCATGTGCGGCTGTGAGTCCGAGTTTGACTTCCTGAGTCAGTGTCTAACCCAAAGCTAGTTTGGCCGGTGCTCTGATTGCAGACCTGGTGTACGGCTTCAAGGTCAAGGACCACGATGATCTATACTTGCGAACATCGGAGCAAGCGTCGGACTGTCTGAGGGCAACAGCACACACTGGGTCCTTCCTCGTCGACATACTTCCTTCTCGTAAGACTCCTCCATCCGACCGGAATACCCGCTGATGTTTCTTGCGATAGTTCGATACGTACCCGAGTGGCTTCCTGGCGCCGAGTTCCAGCGGAAAGCAAAGTCGTGGGCATCTGCTGTGCGAGATGTGCCCGATATGGCTTACAAACAGTACCAGAAAAGCGTGGTACGCCACCACCCACGCATGACGACCACTGACTGCAAACCTTTTTTTAGATTCACGGGCAGTCACGAGAGTGTATCGCTGCTTCCCTCGTCGAAACCCTACAAAACTGTGGCCATGATGAAGCCTCGTTCACTGAAGAAGACGTCAAAGATGTACTCGCAACTATTTACGTCGGTGCGTCTTCAGACACCTTGTCTTGGGTTACGAGTCTCACGCCGGCTCTAGTTGGATCTGACACCGTATGCTCCCCCTAAATGTCCGCGTTTTATTCGTATTAACGAGGCGCACAGACGGTCTCCACAATCCAATCCTTCCTGCTTGCCATGGTGCTGCACCCCGACGTACAAGCAAAAGCGCAGGAAGAGCTCGACCGACTCTGTCTGGACCGGTTACCGGGTTTCAATGACCGATACTGTCTACCGTACGTTGAGGCTATCGCAAGAGAGGCTCTACGATGGCAACCCGTTTTACCTGAATGTGAGATTGGTTGTCGCTCTTCCACTCCGTTTTGCTGAAGCTCGCCTCTTGCAGCTCTCCCTCACGCAGTAACTGAAGACGACGTCTACGAGGGTTACTTCATTCCGAAGGGCTCTATCATTGTCACAAACTCCTGGTCAGTATTTTTGTACCCATACCCGTATTGAACGTCGATCATGACACGTCTTCTTGCAAGGGCGTTACTACATGATGAAGAGCATTATCCAGATCCGCTCTCTTTCAATCCTGACCGCTTCATCAAAGATGCCGCTCTCAACCCAGAGATACTCCACCCGGACGTCGCTGCCTTTGGATACGGTCGGAGAATTTGCCCCGGGCGGTTCATGGCGCAAGACTCGATCTGGATCACTGTGGCCACTACACTCGCAGCCTTTGATATTCGGCCCGCCAAGGACGTCGATGGAAAATCTATGATCCCCAAAGGGGAATACAAGCTTGGGACGTTGTGGTGTGTACCGTATTGTTTTCATCTTCTTTGCGTCTGACGAACGTACGTGCTTGTGCAGTAGTCCCAAACCGTTTCGGTGCGAAATTCGCCCGCGCTCAGAACGCCACCGAGCATGGGTGCAGTCGGTGTCGTCCGAATAAATTGAGTTTAGATTCAATTCTGAAGCCGAAAGAGTGTATAAATTTAGTTGCCCTGAGCGTGTACCCCGGATAATAAAATAGTGCTCGCAGCGGACAGCAAACGTCTGCCAAGTGGGAGGGAGGAGCGTGAGAACATGCAGCTCTAATACAAATATGCACAAACGAATCAAGCCAACTCCGATATTCTCCCGCTACGACCTCCACCTTCAGCTTACCTCCTTGCCACCACGCGACGTCGCGTCGGGAACGACCCGCTACAACACACGACTGCACCGCGTTCGTATTACCAGTCACACAGACCAACATTTGTTGGAGTTGAGTGCCTGGTAACCCGCACTTGAAGCATGGCTGCCTTTTCGTTCTAAACTCTGGTGCGTTGCTCCCGTCCGCTGCACTTCTGACCGCCTATTCCGCAGATCTACGGCCTACCGAACTTCATAGACTCTTCGTCCCTGCAGCACGTCGAACTGTGTTGGAGCTATACAGCAGGAATCTCCCACACGGCGAAGATACGGCGTGCTGGGCGACTTCAAGCAATGCAGTCGCGGGCGCCGCTTGTCAGCTGAACGCGGCGCCCCATAAACCTTGTATCAGAGCATGATAGCGAGTAGCAGGTGCGCGGGACGCCCTTCAGGCTCGTGTGAGCTCGCCATGTCCTCACTTCTCGTCCAGGTCGCCTGTGCGGTTGCCATACTCTTCGTCCTGCGCCGGTTCCTCCGTAGAAATGCATTCCCACCACCCCCTGGTCCACCCGGTCTACCTATCGTTGGGAACCTGAAAGATATACCATCCATGCCGACATGGATCGTATACCGGGACTGGAGCGAGAAATATGGTGAGTAATTGCACACGTATGTCTAGAAGCGAGCCCAACACGCGTTTAGGGTCGAAGATTGTTCGTTACAATGTCCTCGGAAGCAACATTGTCATCCTCAACTCGTTGCAAGTCGTCATGGACCTGCTTGACAAACGTTCTGCAATTTACTCCGACCGGTAAATGCCCCGTTCCTGTTATCGCGCCTACGAACTTACAACCTTTCAGTCCAGAGATGCTTATGGCGAAAGACTTGTAGGTCACGACTGAATGCATTCCTTCGTGATCTGACCCTCCCGTAGGTGCGGCTTTGACTGGGCTTTCACACTAGGACGCTACGGTCCGCAATGGCGCGCACGCCGCAAAGCATTCCACTCTCAATTCCAACCCCAAGTCGTAACTCGATACCGCCCCATGGAAGAGAAGTCAACTCACAAGTTGTTACGACGTCTTCTAGACGAGCCCGAAAACTTTATGTATCATATTCGCCAGTAGGTTCTTGACAAATTTCAACTAGTAGATGTTCTCCTCACGGTGTCTTGTTTTCGACGTAGTATGGCTGGAGCTGAGATCATGCAACTCGGCTATGGTATCGAAGTGCTGGAGCACAACGATCCGTACGTTCGGCTTGCAGAGGAAGCGTTGCAGTGCGCGGCTGCCTGCGCGAAGGCAGGAGCGTACCTGGTGGATATGTTTCCAATAAGTGCGTGCAGTCTCTTGACATCCGAATTCGCTCTGAATATCTCTCCACAGTGAAGTACATACCAGCTTGGTTCCCTGGCGCCGGTTTTCAACGACAAGCAAAGCTTTGGAGGGTACACGTCCTTGGTATGTGCAATGTTCCGTACGACGATTACAAGAAACGTGCTGTGAGTAGGGCGACCTTCGATCACGATCATTCGAGTTAATGTGGGAGGTTCGTGCAGGCTGCCGGAGGCACACAAGATTGCGTTGCAACGGCGCTTCTTGAGACCTTGCAGAGTTTCGGGGACGATTCCAAGGATGCGTCATTCACGGAAGAGGACATCAAGTGTGCACTAGCAACAATGTACAGTGGTACGTGGCGATGAGACTCGCGGAGGAGTCAACTGGCTCAAAGTCGTTGTTTCAGCTGGAGCAGATACGGTGAGCCTTGAACACCTATGTTCGCAGCTCTTACTGAGGTCATCAGACTGTTTCTACGCTTCAATCATTTATGCTCGCTATGGTCCTTTACCCTCGAGTTCAAGCCCAAGCCCAAGCCGAACTCGATCGAGTGTGCCCCGGCCGCCTGCCCGACTTCAGCGATTACGGCTCGCTACCGTACATCCAAGCTATCGTTCTGGAAGCACTGCGCTGGAATCCTGTCATCCCCGAAGGTATGTCTGCGCTCGTTTTAGTATCGGAAAACCTCGCCGAACGTTTGTCGTCAGCGCTACCGCATTGTACGACCGAAGACGATGTTTACGAAGGCTACTTCATTCCGAAAGGATCTGTTGTTGTCGGGAATAGCTGGTACGGCTGTCTTTGTTGTCTTCGTACGGCTCACGAAGTAATTTCTCTACAGGGCAATTCTTCATGATGAAACTCACTATCCAGATCCTTTCATCTTCAACCCCGACCGTTACCTCCGGCCCGACGGCACCCTCGATCCAGACGTACTCGATCCAGGCGTCGCTGCGTTTGGGTATGGCCGGCGCGTCTGCCCTGGGCGATGGATGGCGCAAGACTCGATGTGGATCACCGTCGCCTGTATTCTGGCAGCATTCTCCCTCGAGAAGAAGACAGATCAGGATGGAAATATCATTACGCCGTCGGGCGAGTACGAAGTAGGGTTCTTGTGGTGAGTGAGGCTGTGGGGTGATCAAGAGTGTCGCTGATTGAATGCGCATAGTTACCCGCAGCCATTCCCTTGTAATATTAGGCCCCGGTCAGAGGAGCATGCAGCGTTAGTGAGGAACGCCACCACAGGATAAACGGTTGCCGTATTCCCATGGTGGGATAACAATCGATTTCTAGTCCCGACTTTCTCGAATTCGATACCCGCTCGGTTGGGTTGTACGTCTCGGACGAACGACACACAGTGTTTTATGCACTGATTAGATAGGAGATATTGCTTATTCGTGAGGATAAAAATAAGACTGAGTGGGGATATGTCGAAAAAGGAATGTGGCGACTCTTGTAATAATGAAGTGTCGGTCAGGATTGTTACCTCACGCTGACCCAGGGATCAACGCTTCGTGCCGTGCAGATCGTGGACGAATGACGCAGTCGAAAGGCTTCGGGCTCCTGAAACATTGGTCAGTAATCGATCAAGACAAAGGACAAAGTAGCACTGACCGGAGGAACACATGGTCGTATTCTCCAGCCGGTATGATGGCGCACCCGTCGGAGTCGCGCACCGGCTGGATATCGAACACGGACAGGATGTAAGCGACCGCGATCCAGACAGCGTCGTGTGCCATGTGGCGTCCTGGACAAATGCGCCGGCCGTAGCCAAAGGCTGCAGCACTGGGGTCGAGGACTTCGGGGTTCAGGGCACCATCCTTCATGAAGCGGTCGGGGTTGAAGGAGAAGGGGTCGGGGTAGTGCGCTTCGTCGTGGAGGATTGCCCTGGGATGATTTGAGGCTAACGTTCGACTAGAGGAGAAGGAAACGTACCAGTTGTTGGGTACGATGATGGACCCTTTGGGTAAGTAATATCCTTCGTAAACATCGTCTTCCACGAGTGAGTGCGGAATAGCTGTCGAAAATCTTAGTATAATTCTACAAAGCAAGATCGGAGTCTCACCTTCCGGGAAGACCGGGTTCCAACGCAGCGCCTCTCGCACGATAGCCTCCACGTACGGTAGTGCATCGACGTCATCGAAAGTTGGAAGACGACCCGCGCACACTCGATCGAGCTCCTCTTGTGCCTTCGTTTGGACTTCAGGGAATTGCACCATAGCGAGAATCAATGACAGGATCGCCGAGGTAGACTGCCGAGCTTGTTAGTGGCCGCGAAACCACCAAATTAAACATGGTGTACGCACCGAGTCAGCTCCCGCTTTACGGTGTGCGTCAGTACGCTCACAACGGTGTGATGCTGGGACCGCTCACCTGCATACATGGTCCCTGCCACAGCCTTAATTTCTTCTTCTGTGTACGGAGCTTCTCCGGCGCCGCGGTCGGCAATCGTCTCCAACAGCGATGTAGCGACACATTCTGTGGCGTACCCGTCGCGCTCCTAGTAATAGTGACGATAAAAAGATTCTTTTCGAAGAAAAACGCCAGCTTACCGTCCGACGTATACACTCCTCCCAAGGTTCGTTCTTCATCCGTAAAACGGCTGCCTTGAATTCCTTTGCTTTTCGTTGAAAACCGGCACCCGGGACCCACTCTGGTATGTGTTTCACTGGGAGATGATTAAGAAAACGCTCCAGAGTACACATGAAACTCACAGATAGGAAAGACGTCAACAAATGCGGCACCAAAGCTTCCGTAAACCTGCGTGCAAGCGACTCCCTCCTCCGCAAGCTGCACGAACGGGTCATTTTCCTCCTTGATGCGTATACCGTACGCGATCTCCATAATCTCAGAGGCGACGAGGCTGCGAGAAAGATTCAGAGGAAGTAGAATTCGATCCCAATGACACGTACTGCTTAACATGTTCTCTGAAATCGCCGGGCTTCTCGCAGATTTTACGGAGAAGTTGAAGCGTCGCGCGCTCTTCGATTGGCCTAAAGCGTGTCGTGGCCTGTATGTGAAATTGTGAATGGAAAGCCTTCCTCTTGTTGCGCCATTCGCGACCGTATGGAAGGGAAGTAAACGCCCAGCCGAATCCACAACTAAAGAAACGGTATGAGATTGATATGAAAGACAAAACATATACTCACAGCTCTGGGATCATGACCAGCTGTGGTCTATAAATTTACGCTATTCAATATACCGAACGTACAGACTGAACACCGCATACCTGTCAGAGTAGATAGCCGAGCGAGTATCCAATAAATCGAGCGTGGCCTTCAAGGTGTTGACTACGATTAAGTTGAACCCCATAACGTTCAAGCGAAGAAGAGGAGAGCCTGACGAAGAAGTACAATGAGGAACAACGACATAATAGTACATATTCGGAACACGTACCGTATTCGTTGCTCATCTTTCGATAATTCTCCCAGGTAGGAGCAGACGGTATGTCGAGGAGATTACCGATAATTGGCAACCCACGCGGGCCAGGTGGGGAAGGGTGTCGCGACGAGACTCCTCTGCGGGTGAGGTACCGCCATACGACCAGTACTGCAAAAGGACAGACGAAGAGGGCGGTGAGCAAGTCCATGGCGGGGAAATGGAGTTTACTTGCCTCTGAATGCATGCTATAAAACATGTCGGACGGTGTCGTGTGAATGCCTCGGGACGCTGAGGAGCTTTTGCAACGGTACGCGATTGGTGCTATACTCGCTCCGAGTTTCACGCATCAGCTCGATTCAAACACCTCGCAACGCGGGATGCTGATCAATGGAGCCGTCTAGGACCTCCTGCACTGCAGGAAACCCCAACTTTTGTGGGATGCACGCATGCGTGTCTGAGTCAGTGCGGGGTTCCTCGGATGAGTGCACGGCGCAATAGCGGCGATCGTGGTAGCCGCCAGACGATGAGGGTGTGCAGACTAACACATCCACTGCAGAGCGAGTACATGTCGCGGTATAAGAGAGCACAAGGGTGAGGGCGCTGAGAGCGGAAAGAATTGGCGCCACGCGGCGCCATAGAGGGAAGGATAGACTGTATCAAAGTTTTGCAAGAAGAAATAGGAGCAAGCTCCATGTCGATAGACGTCTGGATCATAACGTAACTTGCGTGACTGGCGTTCAAGTTGTCAGGCTGTGAAAGAGCTTGAACATTTCGTACAAAGAACAAGTTTGGCTTGGTCACAGCCAAAGAAAAAATACGATAATCAATCACGTACCATGTTCTGAAGTAGCGCTTGATAGATAGCTCGCGTCTGAACCCCGTGTCTAGACGAACTCTGCGAAATTAGAGTGACGGTGACACGCTAGAATGGAATCGTGGGAAATAACGGAGCGCATGTGGTGAGGAACCAAATACGCACAAATACTTACTGTATAGGCGCGGTCCTGAACATCGCTGTCATGCCGTTCCAATGAACTGCCATTCAATGAACCCAGAGCTGTCGAGCTTCGCTACCTTACTATCAGGTATCAGAGACCCAAGGCGACGCGGAACGGCGCTACAACGAGACACGCGCACTTTCGGCCCGCATGCGCTTCAAACAAGCTTCGAACACACAGTGACTTAGGATCGAAATCCACTCCCCAACGTCTCGTTTAAACATATGCTGACCCGGTGCAGGCCTTCATTTCATTTACAGAATCGTGGGAAAGCGTGTGATACATGCTATCTTGGCGGGGAAACACCCACGTTCACTTCGGCCCGACTTCTTCATGCTTCCCCGCCTCTTGAGCTTAGGACATGCGCTAGATGTACGTGCGATACGCAGCATGCTATAGCCTCCGAGCGCGCTCGCGCAAGACAAATGCAGCGCTTTGTTATTTCCAAGTGTGCCGCACACCGTTCTCATGCTGTGATACTTGTCCCCATCCCCCATGTTCCCTCTTGCTGTGCAGATCGCATGTTTTTTCGTCGTTCTGTTTGTTTTGCGTCGTCTTCTCCGTAAGGATGCTCATCCTCCTCCGCCTGGTCCACCCGGCCTTCCCGTCGTCGGAAACCTGTGGGATATTCCTCCGATGCCTACCTGGGTCGCGTATCGGAATTGGAGCAAGAAATATGGTAAATATTCGATCAATTCGCTCTAGAGCCAATACTAACGCTTGAACAGGGTCTAGTGTCGTCCGTTACAACGTTCTCGGGAACAATATCGTCATTCTAAACTCGCTTGAGGCTGCGACAGACCTGTTCGACAAACGATCGACTATCTACTCTGATCGGTACGCCTACCCTTCATTCTCTAGCTAGGATATCCATAATAACAAAGGATTAGCCCTAGAATGCCTATGGCACAAGATCTGTAAGTGCCTAGAATCTACAGTGCTCGACGTCGCTGCTCATCTACTCGTCTACCTATAGATGCGGGTTCGACTGGCCATTTACTCTGGAGCCGTACGGCCCGACATGGCGCGCACGCCGCAGAGCCTTCAATTCGCAATTCCGATCACAAGTTGTCACACGGTACCGTCCCATGGAAGAAAAATCAACGCACCATTTCCTGCGACGTTTGTTGGAGACACCGGACGAGTTCATGTATCATCTTCGCCAGTGAGTCTCGACGTATTCTGTCTACTGGTTCTAACGCTTATGTACTTCGGACATAGCATGGCCGGAGCCCTGATCATGCTGATAGGTTATGGTATTGAGGTGCAGGAGCAGAACGACCCTTACGTTCACTTAGCCGAAGAAACTGTGCGCTGCGCGGCCGCGTGCGCGAAGACCGGTGCCTATCTAGTGGATATGTTCCCGATCAGTGGGTTTACATCCACTTCCCAGATGCCATCCTGACTTCTTCTACAGTGAAGTACATTCCTGCGTGGTTTCCTGGCGCCGATTTCAAGCGACAAGCGAAGATTTGGAGAGTGTTCGTGACGGGCATGCGAGACAAGCCGTATGCGGACTATAAGACACGCGCTGTAAGCTTGAGTAGAAAAAGCTAAGCTCTTCGTACTGATTCCCGGGTCGCTCATAGGCTGCCGGAGATGTTCCAGATTGTCTTGCGACAGCGCTGCTCGAAACCCTACACAAGTACGACAATAATCCCAAGGAAGCTCCGTTCAACGACGAAGATATCAAATGTGCCCTGGGCACAATGTACGGCGGTACGTGTTTAGCTTTATTATTCTCTACTTTTGTCTTGTTCACACATAGCTTTCCAGCCGGGGCGGACACGGTGTGGACGCTTTCGTATATGAGGTTATCACAATTAACAAACTGTCCTAGACTGTGTCGACCCTCCAGTCCTTCATGCTCGCTATGGTACTCAATCCCTCAATCCAGGCCAAGGCATACGCAGAACTTGATAGAGTATGCCCTGGCCGTCTTCCCGACTTTGGTGACTACGACGCTCTGCCCTATGTCAAGGCCATCATGCTCGAGGCGTTGCGATGGAACCCAGTTGCTCCTGAAGGCAAGCAGTCGGTTCAAGAGTCCCAATAACTGACAGCGTCGCTGAAGATTCCCGGATTCTGCTAGCATTGCCGCACCATACGACAGAAGACGATGTCTACAATGGGTACTTCATCCCGAAGGGCTCCATCGTTGTCATCAACAGTTGGTAAATCCTGCGGTTATTCTTATACGTGATGTCCTCATCAATACGCATGCTCCAGGGCAATTCTCCACGACGAAGCGCACTATCCAGATCCCTACACCTTCAACCCTGACCGATATTTCCTCCCCGACGGTACCTTCAACCCAGACGTACTCGACCCATGCGTCGCAGCGTTTGGGTGTGGTCGCCGAGTTTGTCCGGGACAGTGGATGGCACAGGATTCGATGTGGATTACGCTAGCGTGTACCCTCGCTGCGTTCTCCCTCGAAAAAAAGAAAGACAAACACGGGAACGTCGTGACGCCGTCGGGCGAGTATGATATTGGTTTCCTATGGTGAGTTCACTTGATCGGTCTTTTTGAGTCGGGGCTGATCACTCTACAGCTACCCAAAACCTTTCCCTTGCGAGATTCGCCCGCGCTCGGAAGAACACGCTGCGCTGGTGAGAGCGACATTGACTAACTAGGCTGCAATAGTATGGCTTGACATGTATGCATTCCTGAGCAATTACTGTGTCCCTGTTTATCTTGAACAGCATTCAGACCACAGCCTTGTACCGAAATAACCATGGTGAATGACACATCAGCGGCGATTTATCTGTACTAAATCAACGCACAGACGACCCCGAATGACGGTGGAGACGGCACCGTGAGAAATATTGGGACGCATATAGTCAAACAGTAAATACATACAAATACCGGCGACGATTCTGACGTCATCACGTTCCAGCGACTTACCATCCAACATGCCACTGGTTTCGTGTCTTGCCACTGTCTCTGCAGTCAGCAGCTACAAGACGAAACATAGCAGTACTCTAGCGAGATGAACGCAACCAAATGGTATCAGGCATCCGGCTTGGGTACTCCCAAAATCATCGCACCCTCATTCAAACATACGCTTACGCCGTCCAGTCTCTGCCGTCCCACAACATTTTCGCACGAATGTACTCGCAAATCCGCTCACATTCAGTTGCTCAGTTGCTCCGCTGTTCCAAGCTTCCCGATTACTTCTTCAGTGCCCATGACACACGCCAGACAGATATGAAATACGCAGAATGATACAAACTCAAGTTGCCCACGAGTCCGAACCGTGTGGTGTGGCGCATGGATGTCTCCGGGTACTCCACTCACTATTATCATATGTATGGTAGGTGTAATAGCGCTTGCTCTTACCCACCATGTCTTATCTCGTCGTTCAAGTTGCTTGCTCTTTCGCTGTACTGTTCGTCTTACGCCGCATCTTATACAGGAAAGCCTACCCTCCTCCGCCTGGCCCGCCCGGTCTGCCCATAGTAGGAAACCTGTGGGACATCCCTCCCATGCCCACCTGGGTCGCGTATCGGGATTGGAGCAAGAAGTATGGTAAGTACTCGATCGAATCCTTCTGGAGACAAGAATAACGTCGGAAAAGGGTCCAATGTCGTCCGCTACAACGTCCTCGGGACCAACATCGTCATTCTCAACTCGCTAAAAGCCACGACAGACCTACTCGACAAGCGGTCTACTATCTACTCTGATCGGTACGCCTGTCGTCTCATCTCCGGTACTCAAAGTCACGGAAAATCAGCCCTCGGATGCCCATGATACAGGATCTGTGAGCCCCGAAAGTAACATTCTAGACAGCGTCGTCTCATCATCCCATAGATGCGGCTTCGACTGGCCGTTCACCCTGGAACCCTATGGGCCAACGTGGCGGAGACGCCGCAAAGCATTTCATTCGCAGTTCCAGCCGCAAGTGGTCACCCGCTATCGCCCCATGGAGGAGAAATCGACGCATGACCTTCTGCGGCGTCTGTTAGACCAGCCAGAGGAGTTCAGATGCCATATCCGACAGTGAGTTCTTGACATATCTTTGTTGGTTGAATTTACCCCTTATTGCTTCGGATCTAGCATGGCAGGTGCTGAAACCATGTTGATAGGTTATGGAATCAAGGTGCAGGAGAAAGATGATCCGTATGTTCAGTTGGCAGAAGAAGCGCTGCGCTGCGCGGCTGCCTGTGCGAGGGCCGGTGCTTACCTAGTGGACGTGTTCCCAATCAGTAAGTACGTGTTTGCCAACATAATCACCATCTAAACTGCCTGCTTTAGTGAAATACATCCCTGCGTGGTTTCCAGGTGCTGATTTCAAACGGCAAGCAGAGCGTTGGAGGGTATTCGTGATAGGTATGCGGGACAGGCCATATGCGGACCACAAGACGCGCGCCGTGAGCTCTGGCATCACAAATGAAGTTGCCTACGCTAATTCATTCGCTCCTCACAGGCTGCCGGAGATGTGCCGGACTGCCTTGCGACAGCATTACTCGAAACCTTACACCGGTTTGACGATAATATCAAGGATGCACCGTTCAATGACGAAGATATCAAGTGTACCCTGGGGACAATGTACAGTGGTGAGTGCACTCCTGCATCATTCCCAGCCATGTATAGCTTACGCACTACGCCACCAGCTGCGGCGGATACGGTACGGACACGTTTGTAAATGGATGTACTATCACTTACAGAGGCTCCCAGACCGTGTCAACTCTTCAGTCTTTCATGCTTGCCATGGTCCTGTATCCCGCCGTCCAAGCTAAAGGACAGGCTGAGCTCGACAGGGTATGCCCTGGTCGCCTACCCAACTTCGATGATTTCGACGCGCTCCCCTACATCAAAGCTATCATGCTGGAGGCACTGCGATGGAACCCAGTAGCGCCTGAAGGCAAGTAAACGAGCTGATTGAAACGCTCTCCGAGTCGCTGAGTATGTTCGCGTACTGCTAGCAATACCGCACCACACGACTGAAAACGACGTCTACGAGGGATACTTTATACAAAAGGGCTCAATCGTAATCGGGAATACCTGGTGTGTTTACCGTTAGATTTCCTCGCGCAACTTCCTCAGGAGTATCTCCGCTTCAGGGCAATCCTTCACGACGAGACGCACTACCCAGACCCATTCACTTTCAATCCCGACCGCTACTTCCGTCCCGACGGCACCTTCGACTCTGACGTGCTCGATCCATGCGTCGCAGCATTTGGATATGGACGCCGCGTCTGCCCAGGACAGTGGATGGCGCAGGATTCCATGTGGATCACGATCGCGTGTACGCTCGCTGCGTTCTCACTCGACAAAAAGAAAGATGAGGCCGGGAACGTTGTGACGCCGTCTGGCGAGTATGATAATGGTTTGTTATGGTAAGTTCAGTTGATATATCTGCGTGAACCAGCTCTGATTACGACTATACAGCTACCCTAAGCCTTTCCCTTGTGAGATTCGTCCGCGCTCGGAAGAGCACGCTACGCTGGTGAAAGCAACATCGTCTAGCTAGGCTAAAGTAGTAGCTTAGCCCGTAAGCTTGTGAACGTGGAACTTGTTTCTAGTACCTTCTGACTGCATCACTGCAATGGACAAGCTTCAATACGATGACGTCCTGTCTTTCCCAGACCCGCGTCCACCTGACCGAAGACATACGCGGTTTTCCCGATCCCGGTGAGCAGATGCCGCAGGTATTTGCTGTACGCAAGAATTCTGGTCAGCAAATTTTGGATATTCCACGAAGCGTGCCGAGCACACTGCGCCGGTCCGCGGATTTCATTGACGGTGACTCAGCGCGCTAACGTGATCGCACGGCCACAAATTCGCCTGTCCTCGCATGAGTCATTATAAAAATTGTAGGGCAATTTTTTGAGAAGAAAATGAGCACGTAAAGCATGCAGAGGAAGATGCCCGACACAGGCGGACACAATGCAGAAAGCGAGACCCAATGTGGATCAAAACGCCACAAAGCGGGAGGGCGCCGAAATAGGAAGCGGTGCGTCATCGGCGCGCGCGGTGTCCGGCACTGCCTCCCCGGTGTAGCAGTGCTGCAGAGATCCACCCTCGCCCTAAACAGCCTCACGGACTTCATGTGAGGGCCTCACGCGGCCTCCAGCGTGGGCATTGTCTGCCGCATACTGAACTCGCTCACGCCTGGAAGGGCGTAGAGGACCAATAAGGGGCTGCCTATCTATGCGACATCGACGACCCATGCAGTCTCGGAGGTCATGCAGGCGGTGCACAGGCGGGAAGTCTCGATCGGGCCCTCGCGAACGGCCTGGAACTGCGTCGGGCGATAATGTGCGGTACCCCCGGCGATCCACACGGGTAATCGTCGCCGCGCACCACAATTAGCCGGCGCCCCGCCCCCTCCGAGAGTCTATATAGGCCGTCCCGCGCAGCGCTGGCTCTCCAGTGGCCTCACTCACCAGCTCTTCTCACCCACACACACACACTTTCGTCTTCGCACTCGCTCTTCGAGCCTCTTTACCACCTTACGACCACCATGAAGTTCACGAGCATCCTCTCCACCATCACGCTCGGCGCGCTCGCCACTGTCGCTGCAGCCGTTCCTCTCCAGACCCGCGACGTCTGGACACCCAAGTTGACCTTCCCCGCCAACGGTACCGTCGTGAACTCCGGCGACGTCATCACAGTCACCTGGTAAGCTCCTTGCGACAGCATTTCGAGAGTTGCTTTTGACCTCGTTGCAGGGACACTTCGGACCAGCCCGCGCAGATCACGAACCCGTCTGGCTTCATCCTCCTCAGGTCTGGCGAGATTGAGACTCCCGTCATCCTCGCGCGCAACTTCGACCTGCGCGACGGCAAGGTCAACATGACCGTCCCCGACGTCATCTCTCGTGATGACTTCAGCCTCGTCTGTGAGTAACCTCCATCCGCGACGCGTCGCTCTGTCGCTAATCCTGTCTGCAGTGTTCGGAGACTCTGGCAACTGGGGAGAACAGTTCACGATCAACGGCCCCATCTTCTAAACGGACAGCGCCACGCCACGAATCGCACGCTCAAATGAACTACCATGATTCATGACATGACAATTTGGACTTGACGGACACCGACACGGACTTGCTTGTATCATACATACATCACACATCACCTTAGTACTTCACGGACCTTGTGTATTACAAACATTCATGTACAGCTGTTTTGCTCTGCAATGAACGAAACCCTCTTGCTATGCTCGTTCATCTCTGGATTCGGGAGTGCGACGAGGCCCAGGAAGTTGGCTGTCCGACAGAACCTTCAGTCTGAAAGCTGTGCCTCGGTCGTTTGCGAGCCACGTTGGGGGCAAGCCACTCAAGAACCGATGGGAGAGGAATAGCTCATAATACGAGATGATGCCGCGCTGGATAGAAGCGTCAAACGTTGAACGGACGCTCGCATATTCAGACAATCATCTGGAAATCCGAGAACAAGGCCACAGCGTCAGCAGAGGACTTAGAGAGGACGAACGTAGGCGACTTACCTGAAAAGGCGCGTTCACCACAAGGCTAGACCGCAAGCAATTCGCTGTATGACCCACGCCTAGGCTCGAGTCCGTCAGAATCCGGCGCTGCGCGTCGTAAACGGTATGCCTGAGGACCTATGCGCTGTCAGCAGGGATCAGCGCACGTAAAAACGCGAAGGTCGGAGACCACTGATCGCTTCACGAGACGGCGAAATACGTGTCCAGCGACAGGAATAGCAAAGATACGGGGCGTTCCTTCAATATCGGATTTCGGAGAAGTCGCGTTTGGAAAAATAATATCATAGCCCTAGTCAGGTTTTGCCTTTGAGACCGCCACGACACAATCGCCGGCGTGCGGTGCTGCTGAATGGATATCTTCTCTCAGTCGAGTCCCAGTGGAGGCACAGCCGTGTCTTGCGGAACTATTTCTGCTGACTCCGAATCTGATCACGCTGAGAATAGAGACCGGGACTGAAAAATGAGGCCAACCTCACTTAGTACGCATGGATAACCTATGAATGGGACCTGCACATTAAAAATACGCGTGTGAGCGTGTGATATCGGGGGAAGGGGTGAATAATCGACTGCCATGACCTACGTCGTCGTACACCGCTCCTAAGATCCGCGCAAGAGATGACGGGCTTCCCCGTAAGGAATTGATGTTAAGATAGCAGCATGAATAGGATATTTGCGGGCCGTAAAGCCCCTTGAACATGAGACAGCCTCCCCGGTAAGTGCCAGTGACGGCAGTAGATGGGCGACGAGAACATGTCTGTGATTGGCTCGAGCTCGATATTGCGTGTTGCAGAGAGGTTAGATGGGGTGTACTCCGTCACAGCTGCAACGTGAGAAGGGTCTATGTCGCGAACATGGCGCGAGAAGGTCGCTTGACGAGTGAGAGTTGCGCGTTGCATGAGCGCCGGAGTCGGAAGGGATATAGTGTGCAAACACGCACAAATACAAGTGTGGTCATCAGTCGAACGCCGACGTTTTCCCGCTCAGACTCCATCCAAGTACTAGACGCGACATCCTAGGGCTGCAACCAGGTCTCTAGCAAGGGATGCGTAAAGCACTAGGCAACGACGCGGCAGAGGGCCTTGTAGTCCCGCGCGCGCGTCGAAACCCTGATGGCCAGTTACTATACCTCATGCAAACCTCAGGCTTGCAGACACTTCGAAATCGAGGTTACGTTGAAATCACTAATCTATCCACCTTTTGTCCATGCCCTCCTGAAAGCTATCTGGGCTCCGCCGCTTTTGTAAATGCTCACCCATTGCCAACCCTTTCCAAGCTTCCCCGCCTCGAGCTGGCAGATAGGCGGCACGCAAACACTGCCGTACCATTCGCCCGGAGCAAATACCGCGATTTGGTAGCTCCTGGAAATTCGCTGGATATTCAAAGAGGGGTGACGGGCGTCGCGGACGCCGTCCGTGCCCATCATGCCCTCCTTCGTGGTCCAGGTTGCCTGTTCTCTTGCTGTCCTGTTCATCTTACGCCGCCTTCTCCGTAAAAACGCCCACACCCCACCGCCTGGTCCGCCAGGTCTACCCATTGGGAAATTTGTGGGACATTCCCCCCATGCCCACCTGGGTCGCGTATCTGGAATGGAGCAAGAAGTACAGTGAGTCCTCGTCCGCACATTGATAACTACGAACTGACGCTGTAAAAGAATCCAGCATCGTCCGCTATAATGTTCTCGGAAAAAACATCGTCATTCTTAACTCGCTGCACGCCGCAATAGACCTGTTTGAGAAGCGTTCCGCCATCTACTCCGACCGGTACGCCCGTTAGCATTTCATTTTGCCACACCTGACGCGACTAGATCTTTTAAGGCCGCGGATGCCTATGGCACAGGACCTGTGAGTCCCGACAATTCGATTGTTCGATATCGCCGCCTGATGTTGTTCACAGATGCGGCTTCGACTGGGTTTTCACCATGGAACGATACGGGCCAACATGGCGCGCACGCCGCAAAGCGTTTCATTCACAGTTCCAGTCCCAGGTTGTAGCCCGGTACCGCCCCATCGAAGAGAAGTGCACTTACAATCTTCTGCGACGCCTGCTGGACGAGCCAGACGACTTCATGTACCACATTCGCCAGTGAGTCCTTGACATGCCGGATCACTGTCTACCACCTCCTACAGTTATCTCGAATATAGCATGGCCGGCGCTGAAATAATGTCAATGGCGTATGGCATCGAAGTGCAGGAGAAGAACGACTCGTACGTTCAGATGGCAGAAGAGGCCCTTGGTGGCGCTGCGGCCTGCTTGAAGACCGGTGCTTACCTGGTTGACATGTTTCCTATCAGTGAGATTATGTTCATACCTCTAGGTGTCTCTTTAATGACCTTCTGCAGTGAAATACATCCCGGCATCGATGCCTGGTGCCAAATTCAGGCGGCAAGCACGAGCTTGGAGGACGTCTGTGCTGGGCATGCGAGATGAGCCGTATGCTGACTACAAGAAACGCGTTGTGAGTTCTTGCATTGAGCATGAACTTTGAAAACCGATCTAACGCGACACTCGCAGGCTACTGGAGACGTTCCCGATTGTGCCGCAACCGCGTTGCTGGAAATCCTGCGCAAGTTCGAACATGATCACAAGGAAGCACCGTTCAATGAGGAAGACATCAAATGTTCCTTAGCTACGATGTACGCTGGTTCGTACGAGATCGTGACATGCTCCTGGATCCATACGCTTACGCATTAAATTGATCTCAGCTGGGGCGGATACGGTAGGATTCTTCCCGTGTTGGCGATGCTCGTACTTACGGAAGCCTACAGACTGTATCGACCCTCCAAACGATCGTACTCGCCATGGTCCTCTACCCCGCCGTTCAAGCCAAAGCTCAGGCCGAGCTCGATAGAGTATGCCCTAGACGTCTCCCCGACTTCGATGACTATGACGCATTGCCGTATATAAAAGCCATTATGCTCGAGGCACTTCGATGGCAGCCAGTCGTCCCTGAAGGCAAGTAGTCGAGTCAGCCCGGAGATGCAAAACGTTGCTAAGTATGTTCTTATCTTGCTAGCATTACCGCACTACAGCACTGAAGATGACGTTTATGACGGGTACTTCATCCCGAAGGGTTCCATTGTCGTCGCGAATAGTTGGTACGTTTACCTCTTATTTGTTGTTGCGCCTTCTTCTCATGTCTGCGACAGGGCGATCCTCCACGACGAAGCACACTACCCGGACCCCTTCACCTTCAACCCCGACCGCTATTTCCGCCCCGATGGCACGTTCGATCCAAACGTACTCGATCCGAGCGTTGCAGCATTCGGGTACGGCCGCCGCGTCTGTGCGGGAAGGTGGATGGCGCAGGACTCAATGTGGATCGCGATCGCGTGCATGCTCGCTGTGTTCACTGTTAACAAAAAGAAAGACATGGATGGGAAGGAGATGACACCGTCGGGAGAATATCAGCTCGGTTTCCTATGGTGAGTTCCGACGCCCGATTCTCGTTGACTGTGGGCTGATCGTGACTGCAGCCATCCTGAACCGTTCCCCTGCGAGATCCGTCCACGCTCAGAGACACACGCTGCACTAGCGAGAGCAGCGTCCGCTGTGTAACCTTCGTCGAGAGATACAATTTGAAACGCATACACCTGTCTATGTGCTATCAGCGCATATGTTATCGTGAATATCCAATGGGCCCTGTTGTAGGCCGACGATGGGTTGTCTAGATTTGCGTGCCCTTCGATACAAGGCTGCCAGAGAGTCGCAGGAATCGACAGCGGTAATCACCATCTGGAGGGTAGTGAATTGTATTTCGCCCTGAGGGATCCCGGCCTACCGGATATCCCGTCAAACGGCCTAGCCCTCCTCGAACAATTAGAGCACGAATGTCCTGCTGAGAACGTGGACAAACACGAAAAACCCATCCAATGTGAGGTCTTGACCCTAGTGTACGAGGACTTATCTTCCTTCACCTGCTGATAATTTATTAGCACCAAGTCAATCGCTACGCCTTTGACGATGCGACGTGCCTAGGATAGAGTCACCAGTTGCTGAGCAAGTAAGGTCGTGATTCTCTGTATTAGTCCATAACCCCGAAGAGTATTTCGGTCAATGCAGGCCCCAGGATGCGCTCGACATGCGCACACCCGGTCACCGCCCGAACGCGGCAGAAAACGCTTTGCAGAGGTGCATGCCTCGTCGACCGAGCATTTCGGAGGCCGTTCGCGCGACGAGAAAGCGTCGTCATAAAATAGCATCTATATCGGTCGGGCAACCTGAAGCAAGCTGATTCGTTGGCGGGTTAACTTCAGGAGGAAGTCTACAGCGAAGATGTGCTCACCGGACGCTCTGCGAAAAGCGAGTCACGCTCACGGCCGACGGCAACAATTCGGTCGAAGATACCCTCACCGAACGCGTGACGGGGGCGTCCGGACGGCGCACATGCTAAGTCCGCGCGGATTGGTGATGTGCGTACGCACGTCCGTGCGGGACATCTCGGGCGAACCAGGCTTGTCGTAGCGGGGTGGCCCGGGGCGAAGGTGATCGCGCCAGCAACGTCGACTTCGTTCGCGCGGTGTAGCAGACGGTCAGGGTCGAATTGTTGTAGGGTGCATTGAAAGGTGTGTGCATGAGAGACGGAAGAAAGAGAGCAAGACGGGTACGCTGGTCCCGTCAGACACTCGATCAAACTTTGTTCGATCAGCTGTATAGACCGACGCGGCGCGACGCCACAAAGGGCATCGCCCGCCATCAAAATGCGGCCCGGCGTAATTGAGAACGCCTGATCCGGTTGTCTAAATTGCAACGTTTAATCATTCAACATGGACAGATATACTCCGTCCTGCGACCAGGGGTTCAGAGATGGACTATTCGTCGTATCTGTCCAACATTCAGTCTTTGTGAACACATGGACGTGTGCTGAGAAAGCTACAAGATGATAGCAGATGCGCGGCCAATGAAATTAACCGTAAGACAAAACTATCTCAAATTCGAACCAGCCATGGCATTCCGATACTCATCGCACCCTCGAACACGCTCATTTCTTCGGCATACGTGAGTGTACAACAAATGCTTAGGCAGCAGAGTCCCATGGAGCCGCACATGATCGAACTATGCGGAGACAGCTGAATATGGGGTCATCACAGTTCAGTAAGAGACTCCTAACTCTACGGAGATGGCCCTATCAAACCTACAGAGGCGCCGAAAGCGACGCAGACCCGCTGCTTCGTCAGCACGTTCGACGGCAACGGGCTGCCCCACAGGCCGCCTCATCAGCCAGACGCATACGAATCTGACACCACATTGCAACCCCGCACCGCGCGCGCTTCGCTCCGGATTAGCGTGTGCGGTCGGCGTCCGCAGGCCAGATGGCGAGATAGGCTTGCGATGGCTCATCAGGGCGTGGGCGCCGTGCGATGGGAAGTCGGGCCGGGTCGAGGTCGCCGTCTCCTCTATCGAGCGATACCGTGGACGGATTCGGAGGATGCGGCTCGCGCGGGACATTTTGGCAGGAAGATGGAGCGGGCTTACACAGGCGGCGTGGCGGGGACTTTCGACTGAGAAACGCGTATCTGCGAGCCTCGAGGCTCACAGCAGCGGGCCGAACATGGCAGATACCTCGTATGGAGGCTATAACGCCGGGAGATGACGCCAACAAAGTCCGCCACAGAAGTCCGTCGGCGTATGTCAGCGCGGAGACGCGAATTCTGAGCAGGCATATGTTCCCGTCCGCCGTGAACACGACACGCTCACGGTGGCGCGGACCCCGCGTTTGCTGAGGCGCGCGCCGGGCACACGCGGTTGCCGTGCCGGCGCGAGAAGCCGCGTCCCGACAAGCCCGCCCAACACGTCCGAGCCAGTCTGCTTGACGGATCGTAGCGAGGCACGGGGCGACGACCCCAGGGGCAATCGATGCCGGGCGTCCTGGGGTTGCCGGTGAGTAGAAGTCCAGTGCGGATAGCACGGACCAAGGGGGGCGTGGATGGTGGGGTATCCGGGTAGAGTGCGGCAAGAACGTTGGCGGAGATCAGTGCCATCCTTGAGGACATGCGCGAAACGGGGACACGGCGAATTGAATGGGTGCAGGCGGCGGGGCCTCACGCGGGGGTGGTCACGCCCCCGCGTCCGTGCGCCCGCCTCAGAGGAGCGCGCCAGAAACCCCACAACCGCCGCCACCTCTCCGAATTCGTATATGTTTCCCATTCGGAATCGCGCGAGGTCACTCGGACATGCAATTCGGAGGCGCTGAGGTCAGCCACGGCAGTGACATTCGGAATGGGAAGACACACACCGCAATAGCTCCTCGGTAGTAGCTCCGAGAAGGGCATTCGTGCCGAAATCGCACCGCTTGGACGAGGAACGAGCAAAACGCACGTTCCCTGAAGGCCCGAGCTGTGCATATACGCAGCTCAGGCCTTCACGGACGGTGCACCGCCCGCGGTCCAGGCGGCTTGGCCCTGCCGAACAGACGCACAAGCTCTGCCAGAGCGCAAAAGCCAAACGCGCAGATGGGCGATGGCACTGAATGGAATGAATGTGTGCGTGCCGCAGCCAGGGCTTGTTTTGTAGGACTGAAAGGTACACGTCAGTGCATGAGACCACGTAGCCACCGCGATAATCAGAAATCGTCCCACGTACGAGAAAATACCCAGCGTGGCATCCCATCCGTCGATAGACAAAAAGGGCCGTAAATAAAAGAGACATCGTACGAACAAGGCGTGTTTTGCTGGGTGATGGAAGCAGCGTGTTGTTGTGCGCTGGCGAGAGTCAGAAGCCCCAAGGCTATTCTGTGGCGTTTGTTGTCGTTGTTGCAGGAAGCAAGCGGACAACAAACCAGGCGCTGAAGCGCATCACTCGTACACCGAGTTCGGCATCTTCCGACGGCCGCTGGAAATTCCATGTTTTCGGGAACAACGCACAACAATCCACAAGTACATTCGCGACATCCAGAAAGCCGAGTCTACTGATCTATCCGAGCTCATCGTCGCTGATAAATTCGCGCTCGGTGGGGGCGGCGTTGCATGGACGGGACGGTAGTCAGGGCCCGCGCGTCAGCACGTCGAACTAGTCACGGCGCTTTACGCGGACAGCGCGAGTCTCGGCCCATAACGCTGCGCAGGCCAAGTCCCCCGCAGCGGAGCTCACTCCGTGCTGCGTTGCTCAGCAACAAACCGTGCTTGGTAGTAATCTCCTGGGGGATCGTCGACCGAGGACCCAGTCAGGCAATATGACCCGGCACCTCAACTGCACCGTGACCGCTGTGGCGCAGGTTAGTAACTAAATTACTTACCATTCCTCGCGAACCGAAAAGCATCTCGCCACGCGTGATTGAGAGTGTTCGATGAGCGATGCATTGAGAAAAGACGATGGGTAGTAATACATGATGCAGGGAATGTGTCTGAGTGCAACTATCGATGTGCGGTGCATCTAAGCTAATGATGATATGCGAGAGAGGAGAGCATTAGAGCGAAAATGATTGTACGATGTCAAACTACATGCAGCTGAAGGTCGAATTGGATGGGGGTGGGGTACGGTGGCAGATAATTTGTTGCCAGTCAGTCAGGGCAGAACGCGTCTCCCGCCGAGGGCTCCGATCGCGTCCTGCAAACAATTTTCTCTTGTCGAGATCATGCTGCAACCATCGGCCGTGCGGCGGATGGGGGATACGCTACGGGCTTACACCGCGGTATTGACGCCGCGGATGAGCTCGATGACGAGGTATTTGACGATGCCGACGACGCAGACAGAGGCGAGTCGGTCGATGAGGAGTGATGGAAATGGGGTATCGGGAATGAGCGTAGAAGCTGCAGCGCCGAAGAGATGCGACGATGTTGCGTCTCTGGCTTGTGGCCGTGCGCATGGTGAGCGTCGGTATGGATGATTGTGGGATGAGGCGCGGCGCGATGGGGATGCGCGACCTCTTCAGGCGACTGCTTGACGAGTGCAGGAACGAAAGTGGGCTCGACATCCATATGCGGGGTCTCCGGCATCGGCGACGTCGATGGTGTTGTCGACGCGTCAGAGCCAGAGTCGGAGCTGTCGCTCCAGTGGGAGGGGGGCGCAGCAGTCGGCGCCATCTTGGTGTGCGAGCGGTGGTGATTGCGTGGGGCTTGGTGCGACCGCGCGTAAATACGTGGGGGTTGTACGAGGGACATGATGGCGTCGTGGTGCGCGAGGATGTCGGACTCGTGGAGGGTGAGCTCATAGTCGAGCACATCGAGGAATTCGCGCTCTATCCGGCCTACGTCGCGTTTGCCGAAAACGCCTGTGCAGAGCGCCCAGTGGACGTTCTTGAGTGTGGAGTCATTGCAATACTGGACAGAGATAGTCAGCACAGGTTTCCGATGCACAACCGGAGCGGACGCACCTTGTTAGCGAGGATGAGCGCTCCCAAGAATACACGCTCGCAGGCCCATTGCTCAAGGGCGATCTGGAGGTGTGGCTTCGCCCTGTCCATGTATGCGAGGGCAACGAGGACAATGGGGACTTTGACTTCGGCCTTTGTGAGGACGTTGTTGACAAAGTGGACGAAGTTGGCGTGGTTGTCCTGGCGGGCCGCTGACCGGCCGCGCGAGGTCGATGGGCGACCCATGGCGTAGTCGACGGTCTCGACCGTGCAGTCTACGACGTACTCTGGATAAGGAGTTAGTGCCACTGGGGATGCTTGGGCAGACTGGGTACGAACCGATGAAAGTACGGGACATCTTGATCTCGACGAGCTCGAGCACAGCCGATGAGTGGAGGGCCGGGTCGACGAGACTGGCTTCGTGTATGGGGGAGTAACCACCTTGGACCATGGCGGGCTAGGGGCGAGGGCTTGTAGGCGGGAGGGGGACTGGGCGGGAGAGGGAAGTGGGGAGTCGGAGTCGGAGGGAGGGGGATATTATACGTTTGCGCATTCTGAGAGGGCGTCGGGTGAGATCTGAGATTGTGCGACGGAAGAGAAGGTGACTTGGGCGTGTAAGACAGGGATGACTGCGTGCGGGAGACACAGGCGTGCGGGCGCCAGTCGGATCCGATCCCAAACTTAGCAATCGCACGCTGACCCCGGCGCTCTGACTCAGCCCAGATCTCCCCCCGATGGGTCTGCCGTGCCGCCCCGTTCGGCCGCGGTTCCCCCTCGATGTCGGCTTTGGTCCACGCCAGCACTCGCCGGAACACGCGGGCGAGGTTACACGCTGGATGCATCCTCGCCGTGAGCAACCGCAGTCGTATGGGGAACGTACCGCACTGCGGCACGCAGCCAAATCCAAGCCCAGGGACAGCAGACTGTGCCCCCGCTTCGCGCAGACACCGAAGCCAATTATTGTCCGCCACCTTCCTCGCCGCCACGGGAATTTATCAGCGCATATCCGTCAAAGGGGCGGTACTTCCACTTACGGGTCCACGTGCGAAATCACCTTTGCTAGCCGATGACCTTTTGTCACGAACCGTCACAATCAGTCTTGATTTGGCAGGCACATCACGGACCCCGTGCACTTATCCGCGCCCGTCGTATGTTCTCAAGCCGCTCCGAATCGGACGGCGGCGGGGAGAGAACGGCGCTCGGACTGGATTGTAGGAGGCCCACGGAAGAATAGGGAAAGGAGGAAAGGAGGATAGGGTCGGGCAATTCACTGCGTTGTTCAGTGCGAACTTGAAACTGCCTTCAACGGTGCTTTGACGGTGTCTACTCCACAGTAAGAATGGTTCGTGTCATCGAGACGCGCCCTTATGACAAGCGTGGAGCCATCGGTGGGCACAATGTTGGTGTCTGACGCGACTGGAGACACGACGCGTTCGACGCGACTCAGCACCAGGCGCGATCGCGTCGTGACGTCATTGAGCGCGTCCTCACTTCCTTGCTTCTATAGAGCATATATGCTAGCAAATCCGCTGCAGAAATCCAATATGTGGCATGGTTATCTGGCTGCTACATCTCTCCAACAATGTTCGTGCTCCATCAGAAGGCACGAATATGTGGGATATCTGTCTGGATATCTGGCACATTCCCATTGGTGAGCCGAGGCGCTGGGATTTCTTGGGCAAAATTACCCCACACATAACGGTCTGGATAGCATCTCACGCGACCTATGCCTTCGGATCCAAATCTTTTGAAGTGAAGCTCGAATTTGGTAGAAAACCGGAAACACACACGTGGAAACACGCTCTGGTCAAGGCTCTGGTAGCCCCAGCACAATACCAAACAGCTGTACACGCACAGCAAAAGCAGTTTTCAAATTTACAAGGGCACCTTTGTCTCGTAGGCGTCGTAAACATCTTTTGTTCTTCGATCTTCCGTGCATAGGCGGGATTAGACCTGGTCGCAGACGCTGCGCGGTACACGGGGTCCCCACTCTAGCAACACCTACGATGTCACAACGAAAGCGCTATGCGAAGCATCCAATCAACACCTCCGACTCTTCGCCGCTAGCTGACCTAAGCCCGCTGCTGAACAAGCCAGCTATCCTCAACATTCCGTGACCGACGACAGCACGCAAAACCTGACTCAGCTACCTCCTTCCCTGTTGCTCGCACCTCGAGGGTATACCATTGACAAGCATGGGAGGGCGCACTGCTATCTGCTACGGACGAGTGCCCAGCCCTCGCATGCAGTTTCTATCGAACATCTGCTATCGCTGCGTACCAGTGATATGTGGGGCGATCCACATCCGGACGGGAAATACGAGTACACTCGCGAATGCCTTCCCAGGAAGGCGGTGCGCGGCGCTCGGCTGGCATCCGATAGACTCGTTCTATCGACTCATTAGAGGTGGCCGGGCTTGTTCTGCAATTTCCCAGGGGGCTGTATCGAGCTCGGCAAGCCCGCGACGTCCAAGCTCGTCTGCTCGCTAGCGACCCCATCGAACCCCGCTCGCGCGCGGACAACGCGCCATTTCGAGCCGGACAATGCAGCGCGCAAAGCTGACGTCGCCTGACTCGATCGGGCCCGCCTTCGCGCTCCTCGGACGGCGCAAGGAACGCGACGCGTCCCACCTCGGCGTCTTGACTCCCTTGATCACTTCGCTCGGCTTTCAACGCTGCGCTTACGCACCGGCGATCATCTCCTCCTCGCTAAGCATACACGCACCAGCACAACATATCCTGTGAAACGCGTCATGCGTGCGCGACCCGCCGCTGACAGAGCACACCTCTCCCTCTTCGCCGGGATCGACCCCGCACAGTCGATAGAGTTGCGGGGACCTGTGCGCAATCATCTTAGCTCTATTGCTTACTCTGCCCGTTCTTGGGCGTGATGCCAGCGTTTCCATGTTTTAATTTTTAATTTGCTTTCGCGCTCGGCTTCTGCAGCGCGCCGTCCGTCCCAAACCGCAACGTCTCGACTCGCGCCCTGGCGCAGCGGTGACAGCGCAGGGCCATCACGATCCTCGAGCATGCCGCCACCGCCGCCGTGCTGGCACTACCCGGAGTCTCGACCGCATTTGCGCGCCGGGCGGCGACCCCCCGACGTTATTGGCTCGCAAATTCGATCGCGAGTGTCCGCGGACGTGCTTCGCCGCAATAGGAAGCCGTCGCAGGAGACGCGCACGGACGTGTCCACGCCCCGTGTCGCGACAAGTGCGCCCAGGATTAATGTGGCAACGGACGGTCGATACACGTCGCGTCACGACAGCCCACGACGCGCTGTCGCTGCTAGCGCCGCAGGCTGGAGCGCCGGAGCTGACGGTTGTTCTAGCTGCGTTGTTGGATGCATGGAGGAACGGAGCTGTTGCCGTGCCCGCGAGAATCGCACCCACGACGAGTAGTACTCGTCGTGGATGGTGTTGCCAGTCAGTCTACACGACGGAGCGCACGACCCATTCCTGCTGTGCGACAGTCAGACAAGCAGACTGACAGCGTCGACGAAGTGCTTCACCGCGCACAGCTCTGTGCAACCCTATCAATGTCGCGTTTCATGGCTGGCGCTGTGAGGTGGTGATGCACGACCTCTGACATGTCAGCAATGGTTCGCGCTCGAGTGACGTGGTCGCGTTACCCCTACAGTCCCAGATATGTTGGGGATGTCACGGCAGGCCGTACGCGCCGTCTGAGTCCTCGATTGAACGCTGCGCCCCGACGCGCCATCGCGAGCGGGCCGGCGGGACGGGACTCAAAGCGCGCGAGGCGGGATTCTGGTGTGAGACGCAGACGGCGGGCCAAGTGCTCCGCGGACGCTGACGCCTTCAGTACGGAGCATGGTACGGATCACAATAATCCGAGCCTCTCGTTCTTCCAGTCCACAAATGCAACTAGTCGCTGTTATTTAGTGTGTCGCGTTACAGGCTGCATGAGTCGCGATGCTCAGATATATTGCCTTAAATGGGAGGCTGATTGCATCAAATTCAACCTCTCACAACGAAATCGGGCGTATATTGAGGTTCCAGTCTTCATTTCGCCATTTATCACTGTAAAGCAACATTGTTGAACGTATATACCCGGCGAGTGAGCCTACAAATACCTCCGGATGTATGAAGCTAATACGACTTGAATATATAGTCAAGCAACCTCGTCTCGACGCCAACTGCTTGACCGTTCGGGATTTCCCGAACGCCGAGTGCCACGAGCACCATGAAAGGCTGTATGCCTGCATCGCGAGTCTAGATCACATCCAGCAATTAAATTGTAAATCGCACGCGAAGAAGGTGCCACACGATGTAAAACAATAGTTGTGCGGGAAATGTGATTTACGCAGGGTACTGGAACTGTCATGATGTGGCGGTATTTCACCGCGCGAGGCAGTACAGCAAATGAGGCAGAAAGGCACGGACAGTTGGATTGCGAGTGTACGCTGCCACAGAAATCTAGACCTCCAGACCGCCGCCGCATCTGACACGGTGATACGGTGCCTCGAGGATATCATGATGCCGCCGGTGCAAGCAATTGCGATTTTCTTTCCGGAAATCCGCATCTCCAACAATTGCTCGCGTTGTCTATCAATAAACAACAGCGGCGAGTTCGGGGGCTGCCTCATCAGGGTTCACCGGATGCCGTTGTGGTGGCGGACACCAACGAGACAGGAACGCGGCTCAGTCTACAAAAGAACGACAATAGGTTCATCAGCCACGACCGCAACACCCATCACAGAAACGCGAAGCAGATGGTTAGAATACACGGCGACACACTACTCGTACAACACACATACAGCCAAGATCTACGCCCCGCCCTCGACGGACAGAGTTCACCACCCTCGCGACGCGCGCGCCAGGGCAGCCCGGATTATATCGTACACCACCCCGCGTCGCAGCTCCCCGCCCAACGCGGTCTGTCTCACGCCCCCGCCGTGCCCTGCCCCGGAGTTGCCGGTTGTGCATCTGTGTCTGCGCCCGCCTTCGCCTTTTTCGAGTTGCGGCTGCCCTTTGGTCGTCCCCGGGGACGCTTCGCGCCGGGCTGCCCGTCTGCGCCGTCTTCCGCGCCGCGTTTCTGTGTCGCCGCCGCGTCCGTTTCGCGCTGTGTCCGCAGGTCCTTCAGGTATCTGCAAAGGGACGTGTCAGCGCCGGTCGTGCGGGGGCGTGTCGCCGGCGGGAGGTCGCGTCAGACGAGGATGTCAACGCGGCCCGTGTGTGCAGCACTAGTGCACGGGTCGCAGCGTCTGCAGACGGGCTAGAAGGTGATGCACAGACGACTCACTGGGCGGCCTTTTCTTCAATCGTCGCCTGCAGGCTTGGTAATGGTGGGTGGCCGAGCTCAACACGCAGGCGGTCGACGTCAGCCTTTGCAGAGGCGTATTCCCCGTCGCTCAGGGTTTTGATTTTGGTTCGGAGATCGTTCACTCTGATGATCGTGATGAGTCTCGTCGTAGCGGTCATAAGTTCACCGCACGTACTCGTCTGAAAGCTTGGCTGCCAACATGTCTGTCTGTACGGTGGTGAGCATTAGAGTACATCTTAGTACACTGTTCGCACCTTGTCCCGATCCTCATTGACCTAAAACATTTGTATAAGCACCGCACCGCAGTGAAATTGCGAACCCACACACCTCCCGTAGGCAGCTCAGCAATCGCTGCCGCTCACTATCTAATCTGCCCGGTGTACAAGCGGTCAATGACGTCCACCGCAGCACACGAGACAATCTACGCACCTGTTCTTCTGTTCCTTGACATTCTGAATCGCCTTGTTTTTCTCGTCCAGCGCTGCATGCGCCGAGAGGATGTTCGCGGTGTGTAGTTGGAGCGTCAGCGCATGTTTCCTACAGGCGCAAACGAATTCAGTACTGAACAGGAATAGAATGGATACTCGGAGCACGGTCTTCGTTGCAGCGTCGTTTCGATCGGCCGACGGACGCAGTGAGTACGCCGCATCACGGCACAACGGGCATAAATGGAATATGCCTATTCAGCTGCACCGCTAGGACGTTCGCCGCTCACGAAAATAGCACGCCCGTGCTACCGTCCAAAGCGCTACGAATAGCAGCATTACACCGGTCGCAGACGGTCGTCTGCATTCCTTGCCAGCCTGTGGCGATCGGGGAGCACAGCCCAGCGGTCGATTGTCCCCTGAGAAGTCGCCGCCAAGCAGGCTTTGGACGGGAAACATGAATTCATAGAGGACAGACGAAAGTAGCCGTGCAACGAGGCTCGAGCAGAGCAGAGCAGAGCAACCCACTTGAGTTCGGCGGTCTTCGCGAGCTGCACGAGGTTTTTGGTCCAGTCGCCATGCGCGAGGATCGCAGGGTTGGGCGGGGCTGAGGAGGACGAGGCGGGTTGCGAGGACGTGACTGCGGCCATTCGCAGAATATCGTCGGTCGGTGTGCGGCGGGGGTGCGTGGGGTCTCGGTGTGAAAAGCGACTCCGGAAACTGCCACGGAATTTGAGGCCGTGGGAATGTTTTAATTCGACCCTGCGACGCGCTCCTATTGGCCGCTGACCATCGTTCCGGCCTGTGCCGAGTCCCGATGTGGTAGGTTTGGCGCTGGATAGCAACTCGCGCTCGTTGAGTGACCTTTGCATATACTGTCTTCGCCACATCGAGAGCCTTCTCATGTCCAAACTGTGCTAGGATCTACTATGTGCTCCTTTTAGCACCACATGTACTTGGCTGCGATATTATTCTTGCCGACTTCCACGGTACAACTTGAAGCTCAAGGCATTCCATGCCTACGGGAATCCAAGGGGTTTCACGGGCCGCAAACACCCCGCCCATGTTGCTATTTCGGCACGCAAGGTCTCACGGGGAAGTCCGCAAATCTCTTGCGCCGATCCTAGGGACGGCATCCAACGGTGTATGTCATCGTCGTCGTCGATTATTCACTCTGCCCCCGATCTCGTGCGTCACTGGTCGTATTTCTGGTACGCGGAACTCATCCATACATTTTCCCATGTGTATCTAGTAAGGCTGACCTCACTGTTAAGTCTAGGTCCCTATTTCCGGCGTACTCGCTTTCGGACTCTACGGGAATAGTTGGGCGAGACGCGGCCGTGCCGCGTATGCCTCCGGTGCGGCGCAAAGTAGAGCGAAGATATATCTATACGAGCAGCATCATATGCTAGATATCGTGGTGTGGCGACGCAAAGGTAAGGCCCCATTAGGACCAGTGTCATTTCTCCAAACACAACTTCTCCGAAATCCGATGTTCGAGGAACGCCATACATCCTATCGCTAGACACGTTTTGATTCCGCGGTATTATTAATCGTTGAGTGGATATCTGACTCTCTTCATGTTTTTACGTGCGTTGATCCCTGCTGACAGCGCATCGGGTCGATAGAAGGTTCTCAGACATGCGATTTGCGACGGGCGACGCCGAAATCTGACGGACTCGAGCCCAGGCGTGGTTGTACAGCAAATTTCTTGCGGTCTAGGCTAGTAGTGAACGCGCATGTTCAGGCAAGTCGCCTACGTTCGTCCTCTCTAAGTCCCCTGCTGACGCTGTCGCTTTGTTCTTGGATTTCTAGATGATTATGAGAGTAGTTGTTTTGATACAGATCGCGTATGTGACGCTTCTAGCACACCATCGTCTGTTCTGTTACGAATCGTCTTTCTCTCGCCGGTTCTTAAGGGGCTCACTTCCGTACATCTCGCAAACATCCGGGGCACAGGTGTCAGACTGAAGGTTCTGTCGGACAGCCAACTTCCTGGGTCCTGTCGCACTCCCGAATCCGGAAGTGAACGAGCACAACAAGAGGATTTCGTTCATTGCAAAGCAAAGCAACTGTACATGAATGTTTGTGATACACAAGGTCCGTGAAGTACTAAGGGTGTGTGTGATGTATGTATGATACAAGCAAGTCCGTGCTGGTGTCCGTCAAGTCCAAATTGTCATGTCATGAATCATGGTAGTTCGTTTGAGCGTGCGATTCGTGGCGTGGCGTGGTCCGTTTAGAAGATGGGGCCGTTGATCGTGAACTGCTCGCCCCAGTTGCCAGAGTCTCCGAACACTGCAGACACGATTAGCGACAGAGCGACGCGTCAGAGGCTGAGGCTACTCACAGACAAGGCTGAAGTCATCGCGGGAGATGACGTCGGGGACGGTCATGTTGACCTTGCCGTCGCGCAAGTCAAAGTTGCGAGCGAGGATGACGGGAGTTTCGATTTCGCCAGACCTGAGAAGGATGAAGCCCGACGGGTTCGTGATCTGCGCGGGCTGGTCCGAAGTGTCCCTGCAGCAAGGTCAGAAGCAATTCTCGGCATACTGTCGCAAGAAACTTACCAGGTGACTGTGATGACGTCGCCAGAGTTCACGACGGTGCCGTTGGAGGGGAAGGTCAATTTCGGTGTCCAGACGTCGCGGGTCTGGAGAGGGACGGCTGCAGCGACGGTGGCGAGCGCGCTAAGCGTGATGGTGGAGAGGATGCTCGTGAACTTCATGGTGGTCGTAAGGTGTTAAAGAGGCTCGAAGAGCAAGTGCGAAGGCGAAAGTGTGTGTGGGTGCGAAGAGCTGGTGAGTGAGGCCACTGGAGAGCCAGCGCTGCGCGGGACGGCCTATATAGACTCTCGGAGGAGGCGGGGCGCCGGCTAATTGTGGTGCGCGGCGACGATTACCCGTGTGGATCGCCGGGGCTACCGCACATTATCGCCCGACGCAGTTCCAGGCCGTTCGCGAGGGCCCGATCGAGACTTCCCGCCTGTGCACCGCCTGCATACCGCCTGCATGACCTCCGAGACTGCATGGGTCGTCGATGTCGCATAGATATGCAGCCCCTTATTGGTCCTCTACGCCCTTCCAGGCGTGAGCGAGTTCAGTGTTCGGCAGACGATGCCCGCCCTGGGGGCCGCGTGAGGCCCTCACATGAAGCCCGCGACGCTGTTTAGGGCGAGGGTGGATCTCTGCAGCACTGCTACACCGGGGAGGCAGTGCCGGACACCGCGCGCGCCGATGACGCACCGCTTCCTATTTCGGCGCCCTCCCGCTTTGTGGCGTTTTGATCCACATTGGGTCTCGCTCTCTGCATTATGTCCGCCTGCGTCGGGTATCTTCCTCTGCGTGTTTTACGTGCCTATCCTTTTCTCAAAAAATTGCTCACAGACTTTTACAACGACTCATGCAGGGCCAGGCGAATTTGTGGCCGTGCGATCACGTTAGCGCGCTGAGTCACCGTCAATGAAATCCGCGGACCGGCGCAGTCTGTTCGGCACGCTTCGCGAAATATCCAAAATTTGCTGACAGCAATTTCTGCGTACAGCAAATACCTGCGGCATCTACTGACCGGTATCAAGATGTCTACGAATGCCCTCTGTCAGGTACACGCGGGCCTGGTAAAACATGGACGTCACCACAAAGGTTATTTGTTGCAATTGCAATCAGAAGGTACCAGACAGTTCGATATAACAAATTCTACGATAATGGCCCAGAGCCGCATACGTGTCAAGCCATACGCACTATCTCAGGCTACCTAGGACGACGTCGCTCTTACCAGCGCAGCGTGCTCTTCCGAACGCGGCCGAATCTCGCAAGGGAACGGTTCCGGATAACTACAAGTATGTTCAGATCGTATTACATTGAATTGTGCTGTAACACTCACCACAGGAACCCAATGTCATAATCTCCCGACGGCATCACAGCATTCCCGTTCTTGTCCTTCTTTTTGTCGAGGGAGAATGCGGCAAGCGTGCATGCGATTGTGATCCACATCGAGTCTTGCGCCATCCACTGCCCAGGGCAGACGCGGCGGCCATACCCGAACGCTGCGACGCTGGGATCGAGCACGTCTGGATCGAAGGTGCCGTCAGGGCGGAAGTAGCGGTCAGGGTTATACGTGAGGGGGTCTGGATAGTGCGTTTCGTCGTGGAGGATAGCCCTATACTCGCTCGAAGCTGAGAATCGTGTTGCAAAACCAAACGCGAGAGCACGTACCAGCTGTTCGGAATAACGACGGAGCCCTTTGGAATGAAGTAGCCCTCATAAATGTCGTCCTCAGTGTTACGATGCGGTAACGCTAGCAGGACCGGAAGATGATAAGTCACATTTCCGCATAGCATGGCAGACTCGACTACTTGCCTTCGGGGGCGACTGGGTTCCACCGCAGTGCCTCAAGCATTATAGCTTTGGTGTATGGTAGCGCATCGCAGTCTCCGAAGTCGGGAAGTCGGCCAGGGCATACTCTATCGAGCTCGGCTTGAGCCTTGGCCTGGACGTCAGGGTGAAGAACCATGGCGAGCATGAAGGTTTGAAGAGTTGAGACAGTCTGTAGGGCTCTGTGAGTACGAACATAGTCGACGGCAATAGAACCATACCGTATCCGCTCCAGCTAGAGTTGTGTCAGGTGTAAGTACGTACATGGTTGGTGGGTGGTGGTGCTACTTCGTGCGTACCAGTGTACATCGTACCCAAGGAGCACCGTATGTCTTCCTCTGTGAACGGCGCTTCCTTGGCGTTGTTGTCAAATTTGCGAAGGGTTTCAAGTAATGCGGTTGCGACGCAATCCGAAACGTCTCCAGCGGTCTGTAGTTGTAGACAAAATATCAGAATATGACCATTCGTCGATGACGCTTGAGCTCACAGCACGCTTCTTGTAGTCCGCATAGGGACTGTCTCTCATGCCCAGTACGGAATTCCGCCAGGCCTTCGCTTGCCGTTTAAAGTTTGCACCGGGAACCCACGAGGGTATATATTTCACTGCGAGGGGTGCTTATTAGGGCGACACCAAAGTCCGCGAATACGAGCTTACTGATCGGGAACATGTCCACCAAATAAGCCCCGGTCTTTGCACACGCAGCCGCGCAGTGAAGGGCCTCTTCTGCCAGCTGAACGTACGGATCGTTCTCCTCCTGTACCTTGATACCATAACTCATTGATATAATTTCAGCTCCGGCCATGCTACGTTCGAAACACGTATAAGGATCAGCTAATGAGGATGCGTCAAGAACGTACTGGCGAATGTGGTACATGAAGTCCTCTGGCTTGTCCATCAGACGCCGCAGAAAATTGTGAGTTGCCTTCTCTTCGACCGGACGATAACGTGTGACAACATGCGATTGGAACTGTGAATGAAACGCTTTGCGGCGTGCGCGCCATGCCGAGCCGTAAGGTTCTAAGGTAAAGGCCCAGTCGAAGCCGCATCTGTGGACGAAATCAGGTTGTGGTGTCGGACATCCGAGTATTGATGCTTACAGATCTTGGACCATAGGCATTCGCGGGCTGATACTTTGTTATTTCGAACGCCATCGAGAGCAAGATCGCCGGCGTACCGGTCAGAGTAGATAGCGGACCGCTTGTCGAGTAAGTCTGTTACGGCTTGTAGCGAGTTGAGGACGATTATGTTGTTTCCGAAAACGTTGTACCGAACGATGCTAGACCCTTTTCCGACATCATTATCGCCGCCAAGAAATTCAAGCAAGTACTCACCATATTTCTTACTCCAGTCCCGATACGCGACCCATGTGGGCATGCGCGGGATGTCCCACAAGTTGCCCACAATAGGCAAGCCAGGTGGACCAGGTGGCGGAGGGTAGGCATTTTTACGGAGGAGGCGGCGCAAGACGAACAGGACAGCGAGAGAACAGGCAACTTGCACGACAAGTGAGGGCATGGCGGACACGGACAGCGACCATGTCGCCCGTCACTCGCCTTTGAATAGCAGGTGCATTTCTTCCGGAGCTAACATATTGCCGTATCCGCCCCGTGTGGGTGGGTGCAGTAGCGGTTGCGCACCGGCTATTAGCTCGCATCTGTCTACGAGGCGGGGAAGCGTCGAAGAGTTAAGCGGGCGGTCATGGGAGAGCTTTGGCAAAAACGGCGGACACAAGGGAGCTTTGAGGTGGTATTTCCAAAAGACTGGGGCCACGATTCATGGTGTTATTCTGAACGAGGACCCAGCGCACGTCTAGAGGCCTTCCGAGTCGAAATCTCTGAAATGAAGCTGAGTCACTAGTATGAGCGTTCCTTTGACTGCATGCTCACGGGAACAGAAGGGCGTTCATCTCGTCGGGGCTTAGTCCTATGTCGCCTCCGGTGTCCCTTGCTGGAAGAATGAACGCAGCCTCCGAGACGCCAAACTAAGGGACGACGGAGCGGGAAAACGTGTCTGAAAACGTCGGTGGTGAACCGCGCCTATGCTCCTTGATACCATATATGTTCATTGTTTCTCACGGCATTGTTTTCAACTCGTAGAACAGCTGCTCACTCGGCGGCCTCTCCGAACAGCGAACTGTAATTTGACGACTAAATTCACGTACGCGCCGGGTATCTGGCCCATTTTGGTTTGAAGCAAGAGCCTGCAAACCGAATTCAAACTGAGTGGCGTTCCAAGCGCGAGCTGAGCGCGGGTGAAATTGCGCTTCGGAACGAGCTGAAACTGCTGTATCAACGTGTTCGTCAGACATTGAGATTAAAGCACCCTCTTTCTTCTCTGCTTTATCCATCATTCACAAGCAGTCGACCTAATCAAAGCGGCGTGCCGTTCAGACCGAGGACGAATTTCGCACTGGAATGGTTTGGGGTGACTGATCAGAAATTAGCAGTCTTGCCTCGGTATGCAAGAGAGTATCATTCTCACCATAAGAACCCCCAGCTATATTCTCCAACAGGGATGGACGGATTTCCGTTTTCATCCTTGACGGGTTGGATATCGAACGCGGCGAGTGTACACGCAATGGTGATCCACATCGAGTCGCGCGCCATAAATCTGCCGGGGCAAATCCGCCTTCCGTACCCAAACACAGCGAGTTCTGGGTTCAGAACGGCTGGGTCCAATGCCCTGTCCTTGATGAAGCGATCCGGATTGAAGGAGAAAGGTTCCGGATAATCGCTCTCCTCATGGAGGATGGCCCTGTCAATAGCGATGTAGCTCGCGCTCATGGTGTTGACTTGGGTGAAAGGCTCACCAGGAATTGGGTAAAACCATGCAGCCTTTGGGGATGAAAAAGCCTTCATAGACGTCGTCCTCAGTGGTTGCATGCATGACCGCTAAGGAGAGGCAAATCAACCCCGGGTCACATTGGCGAAGACGTAACGGACCTTCGGGGGTGACAGGATTCCACCGCAACGCCTCCCGCATGATAGCCTCGACGTACGGTAAGGCATCCCAATCCTCGAAATCGGGCAAGCGATCGACACAGACTCTGTCGATCTCCTCTTGAGCTCGAGCGAGAACGCCAGGATTGAGAACCATGGCCAGAATGAAGGACTGTATAGTCGAGACTGTCTACATGCGTGGTCAGTCATGGCTTTTAAAAAGGATTGAACGAGCCTCACTGTATCGGAACCAGCTACGGGCGGTCAACGAAGGACGGCGGTAATTCAAAAGATGATTCCACGTACCAGCGTACATTGTACCGAGTACTTGTTCAATGTCTTCTTCATTGATTGTAAGTTCTTTCTCATCGTTGCTCTGCAGAAGGTCCATCATTGATGTTGCGATGCAATCGGGTTTCTCGCCGTTGGCCTGGGAATGTTCCGTGAGGTCAAATAATGTGCTGGTACTCTCAAAAGCTTACAACACGTTGTTTGTACTCTGCAAAGGGTATCTTCGGCATGTTAATGACAGGCGTTCTCCACGCTTTGGCTTGACGTTGGAATGTGGCGCCGGGGAACCAGGCGGGGACGTACTTCACTGTAATTAGACGGGGCGGTAAGCGTTGAATGCGAAGCAACGAAGACATTGTGAACGTACGAAGGGGAAAGAAATCAACCATGTACGTTGCAGCCGACAAAACCGCTCTCACACAGCTCATAGCTTCTTCAGCAAGTTTGATGTATGGATCGTCGTGACTCTTGACTTGAATACCGTACGCAAGATTAGCGATCTGAGCACCGGCCAGCCTAGAGGGAGAAGATCAATCAGTATAATTGTCCATGGTCCAGAGACCGAGGGACATACAGTCGAGCGTGGCCCATGAACTCCTTCGGCTTCTCGAGTAGGTGGCGAAGGAACTGATGCGTGCCGACCTGTTCGATGGGTCGAAACCGCTTCGCTACTTGGGAATGGCACTGCGAGTGGAAAAGTCTTCTTTGAACGCGCCACTTTTGATCGTACCGCATCGTACTGAATGGCCATGAAAACGCGCATCTACAAAATTGGTCAGTCAAGACGTTGAAAAAAGTGGTGGTCAGACTAACAGGTCATTGAACATGATCGATACGGGCCTGTCATGATGATGAATGAGTTTTCGGAACGCCACAGCACCTTTCAGCTCAGTTATACGTACCTCTCTGAGTATATCGCAGACCTCTTTTCCAAAAGCTCCGTCGTAGCCTTCAGCGTGTTGAGTATGACGAGATTTTGGCCGAAGAATTCCAGATGGATGATAGGTGAGTCTACAGAGAGGTCGAGTGGCAGTTCCGATACGGTAAACATAAGAACATACCATAAAAATCGCTCCACTTTCTATACGTTCCCCATGTCGGCATCGGTGGGACGTCAAAAATGTTGCCAACGAGGCGAAGACCTCGGGGGCCTGGTGGGAAAGGAGGCCCGGAGCGACTATTCCTTCTAGACCATGTGAAGGCGAGGGCGGAAAAGAGAAGAAGAAGAAGGCCGCAAACTACTTGGGATTCAGAGGTTGCAGAGAACATCAAGGTGGAGACCAGTGTCACAAACACGCACAGGTGTGCGAAATATCACAGCTTTGTTTAGGCTGTTGCTTGCATAAGCGAAGTTTCAGCTGCCTGAACAGTTACGGCGTTCGCGCAATGGAAGCAGTAGAGCATATCTCACGAACAGCGACATCCATGTGTCCAAAAATGTCAGGTCTGACGTATAAATTGTATTCAACGCAGAAAAGTGATCACACGTACCTGAAATCCATACAAATTTTGGGCATAATCCTTCGGCCAAGGAAGAGCTGAAGCAGTCTCGAACCTTCAAGGTTACTCAGGCGGTCATTCGCAGAAGGCGGTCTGAAGACGTGGTAAATGCTGCCGCCCATATAAGGGGGAGAAAGACTCACGCGGTCGGCGCTGTAGCATCTCCGAACCTTCAAGATGTCGCGGGTGTAGCTTTCCGTCCCACGAAGAGTGGAATCCCGCAGGCGGCTGCTGCCGACACCAAAGTGGGCATCACCTCTACTCCGCTCGTCCAATGACGGAGATATTGTATAGACCTTCTTTGCAGAAGAGGACGCCGTTTTTCGTTCTCTGTGTGCGGCAAGCTGTGCTGGATGAGACGGCTCGACCTTCAGTGGACTGGACGGTAAAATGACAGCTGAGAAGCGAGCGCGCCTCTGAGGTGGCAAACACGTGGCGAAGACGCCTGAGCTCAGGCCAATGAAATTACTTCTCATTCTTGAGCTGAGCGTCAAGGAACAACGGGGGTAAAAAGAATATCACAATAAAGTTAAGAAAGATCTACTAGAGTCGCATAGAGGGGGGATACGTGCCCCACAGACTACGGTCAAATCTCCACGGGAACGGTTGAGGATCACTACGCTACTTTCTCCCAAGATCGTCGGAAGTTCGTTGGCCGTAGAAGGGCTGCTCACCATTGGGTGCCACCTCACATTGTTGAATTAAAATGGCCCCGTTGCCTGTCCGGCATACACTGAGGTACGTAACATACTTGATTCGGAACCGAATTCACGCTCGTCAGCGTTTTCAACGCGTGCGAGTCGCACACGGGAACAGATTGCGACTGCTTCGTTAAAGTATTTGTTAGACTTCGGGTTTGCAGATATTCCTCGTTGCACCTTACTCACTGTATCCCGTTATTCGCAAAGAGTAGACCTCACCAAGGAGGCATGTCGTTCAGACCGAGGACGGATTTCGCACTGGAATGGCTTGGGATGACTGTGCAGAGGTCAGCGGGTCCCCTTCGCATGCAAGGGTATATCATCTTCACCATAAGAATCCCCAGTTATATTCCGCAGCGGGAATGGACGGATTTCCGTTCGCGTCCTTGACGGCCTGGATGTCGAACGCGGCGAGTGTACACGCAATGGTGATCCACATCGAGTCACGCGCTATAAATCTGCCAGGGCATATACGCCTCCCGTATCCAAACACGGCAAGCTCGGGGTTCAGAACCGTCGGGTCCAAGGCTCCATCCTTGATAAAGCGATCCGGATTAAAAGAGAAGGGTTCCGGGTAGTCTCCTTCCTCGTGGAGGATAGCCCTGTCAATGACGTTAGCTCGAGCACAGGAAGTTGACTAGCAGGGCTCACCAGGAATTCGGCAAAACCATGGAACCTTTGGGTATGAAGTAGCCTTCATAGACGTCGTCCTCGGTGGTTGCATGCATAAGCGCTAAGAAGAGGAATGTCGACACCGAATCACAAATATTGGAAAAAACGTAACTTACCTTCGGGGGTGACGGGGTTCCACCGTAACGCCTCTCGCATGATAGCCTCGACGTATGGTAAAGCATCCCAGTCGTCGAACTCGGGCAAACGATCGACACAGACCTTGTCGACTCCTCTTGAGCCCGAGCGAGAACGCCGGGATTGAGGACCATGGCCAGGATAAAGGACTGAATGGCTGACACCGTCTGCATACATGATCAGTGCTGGCTTGTAGGCAGGATTAAACTGATCTCACTGTATCGGAACCGGCTGTATACGGTCAGTCGAGAAAAACGTGTTTGAGTAACAATTCCACGCACCAGCGTACATTGTACCAAGTACTTGTTTGATGTCGTCCTCGCTGAATGTAAGTTCTTCCTCGCTGTCGCTCTGCAGAAGGTCCAACATCGACGTTGCAACGCAGTCAGGCTTTTCGCCATTGGCCTGAAAGCGTTTCGTGAGGCCAAAGAATGCGATAGTAAAGTCAATAAAATCTTACAACACGTTGTTTGTACTCTGCAAAGGGTATCTTCGGCATGTTAAGAACGGGAGTCCTCCATGCTTTGGCCTGGCGTTGAAATTTGGCGCCTGGGAACCAGGCAGGAACATATTTCACTATGCTCGGGCGGATGAGATCGTGCTAGGTACGAAGTAATGAAAGCACTGTGGACGTACGCAAGGGAAAGAAATCAACCATGTACGTTGCAGCCGACAAAACCGCTCTCACACAGCTCATGGCATCTTCCGCGAGTTTGATGTATGGGTCGTTGTGGCTCTTAACTTTGATACCGTACGCAATATCCGCAATCTGTGCGCCAGCAAGCCTGTAACGTGGCTAGCAATTAGTGCGATCATTCGTGGTTCAGTGACGGAAGTACGTACAGTCGAGCGTGTCCCATGAATTCCTTTGGTTGTTCGAGTAGTTGGCGAAGGAACTGATGGGCGCCGGCCTGTTCTACAGGCCGAAACCGCTTCGCCACTGCGGACTGACACTGCGAATGGAAGAGTTTTCTGTGGAGACGCCATGTTTGATTGTACCGCATAGTAACGAACGGCCATGAAAACCCGCATCTGCAAAATGAGTCAATGAAGATGCTAAGTAAAGCGGCGGTAGCAAGACTGACAGCTCGCTAAACATGATTGATACGGGCCTGTAATGATCGCGTATGAGTTGCCAAACGCTGCGAGGACACTCAACCGTGTCATGCATACCTGTCAGAGTATATCGCTGACCTCTTCTCCAGGAGGTCGATCGTAACCTTGAACGTGTTGAGTATGACGAGGTTTTGGCCCAAAAGCTTCAAATGGATGATAGGCGAGTCTGGAAAAGAGTCTGAGCGACGATTCAGACACAGAAACACATCAAAACATACCGTAGACATCACTCCACCTTCTATACGTTCCCCATGTCGGCATTGACGGGACGTCCAAAATGTTGCCGAGGAGAGGAAGACCTCGAGGACCAGGAGGAAAGGGGTTCTTGGAAGTACTCTTCTGTCTAAACCATGTGAAGGCAATGGCGGAAAAGAGAAGTAAAGCAAGACCGTAAGCTGCCTGCGACACGGAGGCTGCAGAGAACATCGAGGAGAAGACCGTCGTCACAAACACGCCCAGGTCTGAGGAATATAACGGTTTCGTTTCTATCGCTTGCGCAAGCGAGATTTCAGATGCCTGGATCATGTTCTCGCTAGGGAAGCCGCCGAACATATCTCACGAACAGCAGTGGCGAGCATACGATCCCTGTACCATTTACGATACTTGGCTCTGCATCGATAGTATTCCACGCAGAGAAGCAATCGCACGTACGTGATATCAAGACGAATTCCCGACACAATCCCTCGGCCAAGGGAGAGCTGAACGGTTTCGAACTTTCGAGCTTTCTCAGGCGGCTATTCCTGAAAGGGTCCTATGAGAGATCTGTGAACGTAATAGACGCGACGGTCTCAATATGGGAGCGAAGACTCACACGTTCGGCACAGTAACATCTCCGAATCTTCGTGAAGGGAACATGTCCACGGTTGTAGCCTTCTGTCACATGAAGGATGACATCGTGTAGGCCGTTGACGCTGAGACGAACACGCGCGCTGTGTTTCATCCGGATGCCGTGCTGCAGAAATGTTGCCTTGATATACTCTGTATTTTCACCCAACCCGGACATAATTTTTCGTTTCCAGTGTCGTGGACTACGCTAATGATACGGCTCGACCATTAGTCCCTGCTACTTGAGAAAACCTCACCCACACGACTACCATGAGGATACACTGGTACTTACCTCGTCCTCCCATGCTTGTGAATGCAGAAGTTAAGACCTCATGCTGCGCGGATCGAGCTCTGATCGAGTACTTGAATGGCCCGACGAAGATAGTTAGCGTGATCAGACGTCTGCGGCTGTGTAAACGTACCATGCAAATCCGTTGTCGCACTCTCCCCTCGTGCAAAGGGTAGGTCCTTCAGCGCGGCGGATTGAGGAGACCAAAGGTATGCACCCGACAGAAAGTCGTACGGAAGCGCACGCTAAGAATCTTCCGGGTGCATTCCCCGTCCGTTGCCAAAGACGGTGGCACTTGGATCGAAAACTTCAGGTTAGGAGTTTAATCCTTGGCGGGCTGGCCCGGCATGGGCAAGGCAAGTTCGGAGGTAGCAAGACCCGCCGCCCCAGCGTCGAAACCTACAAAAATTCAAGTTCAACGCTCAAAAATGACTCGAAAGCAATACGTTTACCCAAGGGGGGCCGTCTATCGAAGAGGGACTGAGGTGCCATACTGCTAGACTGTACAGGTCACTCAGGGCAAGCTGAGAGTTGTGAAGCAGGCATAAAGGCGCCGTCCTCGAGGGAACGAACGCCTCCACGTGGACAAAGCGCCCGAAATCAGCCAATGAAATACTTCTCATTCTCGGTCGAGTATCGAGGATCCATGGGGATAAAATATCACAATCGAGTTAAGTAAGCTCTGCAAGGGTTTCGTAGATGAGGGATACGTGATCCGCAGACCGTGGTCGAATCTCGTACGGGAACGGCTTGGGATAGCTGTGTACTGGTCAGCCCACTCGTTCTTTGGTTACAGGTCATGGACCGCGTACCATGCGAAGCCGAGAATGATGTCTTCAGAAGGAGTGATAGGGTTTCCGTTCGCGTCTTTTGCTTTGTGGATTTCGAATGTGGCGAGAAGTTGCGCGATAGTGATCCACATAGCCTCGTACGCCATGTGTTGGCCGGCACAGATTCGACGACCTGCGCCGAATGCGGCGTCGGGATCGCGTATTTCTGGGTTTAGCTTGCCGTCTTTGAGCCATCGATCCGGGTTAAAACGCGAGGGGTCGGGGTACATCCGCTCGTCGTGCAGGATAGCCCTACGTAGGAGCGGCCGTCAGTGCAATTCAACCAAGTGTCAAGTGACGTACCAGGAGTTTGTTACCACCTGAGATCCTTTCGGAATGAAAAACCCATTGTATACGTCATCCTCAGTCGACACATGTGGGACATCTATTGCATCGCCTCATCAGCAACTGTAGACATGCAATAATCAGAGCTATGCACTTAAAGGCAGGACAGGATGCCAGCGCAGAGATTCTTTCACGAGCGCGTCGACACAGGGAAGAAGCGGCTGATCTTCGAAGGTTGGCAGGTGATCGCCGCAGACCTCGTCGATGATTTGCTGTGCCTTGGCTTGAACCTCCGGATTGAGGACCATGGCGAGAATGAAGAACCCGAGAGCGGCCATAGTCTAAGAGCGGATGAGAAAACGCCGCAGATGTCAATTCTACGACCTACAGTGTCGGTCCCGGCTACGAACAGGTGTTATTAGAAACGAACGCAGTAAGATACAAGCAACATACCCGAATACATAGTTCCTAACGCAGATTTGACATCGTCCTCCGAGAGGGAAGAGTCCTGCTTCGACTCGATCGCCTCTATGAGGGCCCTGCCTACGCATTCGTGCGCTTCACCGCGAGTCTGCGAAGGAGATGATGTTAGTATGTCAGTGAGCATTGAAGGCGTTGGGAATTCGGCCCACCATACAATCCTTCACGACACTATACGGTTTCTCACGCGCGGTAGTGACAAAATACTTCCAGGAAGCCGCCTTGCTTTGAAACCCAGCACCAGGAAACCATGAAGGTACGAACTTGACTATCGGAGCTGGTTCAGATAAGAACCCAGAGAGCACCAAAGGAAACTTACGAAGAGGAAAAGTATCCACCAGGAATGACCCTGGTAGTGTGCAAGAGGTCACTGCTTGGACCGACTGCTTGCCAACAGTAACATATGGGTCGTCGACGCCAGAAACGTCGATTCCATAAGCGAGTCCAAGGATATGGCGACTACTCATACTGCGAAAATGTCAGTCTTTGCCGCCGATGATCATCAGAATTGGATAGAGACCTACAGCTGGAGATGATCGAGAATATTGCGCGAGTCGACCAGTAGGGCACCCAAAAGGCGATTTGTGCCGGAAACGAGAATCGGGCGGTATTTCTTGACAGACTGGACGCTGAGTTCACGTTGGAAGGCTCTGCGAGCGTTCTTCCATTCGTTGCCATAACGTAAGAACGCGGCGTTCCAATAGAAACCACAACTAATCAATGTCATGAATTAGGGCGGAATAGACTCAAATTAAGAAGACGTACAGCTCCCCAAGCATGGTCAAAACAGGCCTAAATCATAGTCAGTGATTGACGATCTGCATAGGTCGGTATGCTCACCTGTCGGAGTAGATTGAGCCTCTCTTGTCGAGCAGATCTGTTGCAGCTTCTGTCGTATTGATTATTATCACGTTGTTACCAAGAATGTTGAGACGAATCAAGTCGGAGGCTGAAGACACTTGAACGTAGTTCTCACTGGAGGAATCTGCACGGTGCTCACCGTAGTCGGTACTCCATTGAAAATAGGTTACCCAAGCGTACTTCTTGGGTACGTCGCGTACGTTTCCGATGAATGGGAGCCCGGTTGGTCCAGGAGGATGCGGGAGACCACGGTTGTTGCGCCGGCTCCCAAAGAGCACTCGGATTAGAACCAGCGACGCAAGGAGCACAAGCCAATACAGGGGCACGGTGGACATCGTGACTACCTCCTGAAATACTGCCGTGGAGAAACGCCATATATACAGATCTGAGCGGCTGGTGGAAGCTTCATCAGATCGTTAAGATTCTAAAAACGAGTCTGCGCCTACGTGAGAATAAAGCGGTCCCCAAAGAGTAAGGTCCACCGGCAACGACGCCTAGAACAACCAAAGTCGAGCCGAGTCGGAAGATGTGGCGGGCAGGGTTGACTTCGAGGGTCATCATCGTAATCTCGCCTCCGTTCGCGCCAAGTCAGGATCGGCGGGAAGCATATTGGAGGTCTGTGTTCCCAGCCGTGTTAGAGTGGGACGCGTAAGTCTGGTGGCCCGGAATAATCAAAGGAGCGACTTGTATCGAGGGTGTGCGCACGAACTTGCGTTAAAAGTGTCGGTGAGGTGTGAAAGCTCGATGAAAAGCTTCGACTTTCAGGAACACATCAGCACCACCGGTTGTCTGATAGGCGACGTACGCTGTATGATGCAGTATTGGACAGTACCTTGTACCACGTTCACCGAGCGTGCCTTCAAAGCTCGACGACGGGCGCAGGCAAAGAACAGAGAAGGCAAGTCCAAAGAGCAACTGACCGGCGTTTGGGTCAGAGTATGGCCACGTGGATTTGCACCCCCTTTCGGATAGCGATCGTTGTGGCGCTTAACCACGTGGCTCTTGTCTTCTCCCAACGACCGAAGCGTTTTCTAAGGATGGCGAAACACAAGAGTATTCAGAATACCAGCGCAGCACGAGACACGAAGAACATTGTCCACTCAAATGTGAGTCTCTGTCCTAGACTTGCAGCTTGTCGACGTGTAATTGTGCCTGACGTGTTTTCTGCACGTAGTCTGCGCACACTCAGCTGAACACAGAACACAGTGTCAGAGCTTTGTCCCGGCATGTCTCTCGCCGAAGACCCGGAGTACCGAAACAAGAAGCCCTTAAATTCAGACAATCAGCGTGGGAGGAGCTCGCGACCCTGTCAAACTTAATTCGAAGTACAACAAAAACCGATGCAACGACGGCGATGGTGGATTGTCGAGAGGTGACTCGACAGTACGAGGTGTCCAACATGCCAGAAGAACGGGCTATAGCGATGACAAACGCTCTGCATTGACTGTATCTGACAGTCGGGCTGTTCGCCGCCACATCGCCTCGTATGCGCAGCCTCGCGACAGTCCATTCCAGGCTGTTGCGCGCATCCGATGAGACAAACTGTAGCCCGAGTAGACTTTGGCGCTCTCGGCTAAAAATCAATGGAGAACGGTGACAACAATTGAATCGTGCGTGTTGGATGTTGTGCTCTATTTGTTCCTCCTGGTTGCGAGGCAGTGACACAGCGGGGATTGACAACAGGTGAGCTCTCGCCATCTGGGGATGCTCGAGGATGACTTGTCTGTGAAGGGGCTGGTACTGTTTGCACTGCCACGCAGTACAATAATGGACAACTCTCCTTTTGTCCTCCACCGTGTCCTCGGAATCCAGAGCCCTGCCGACGTATTTAAGCAACGTAGTCTCTGAGCTCAACCACTCAGACCCCCCCCCTCCAAAGAACAACACCTATCGATCATCCTTAGCACTCTCGTCATTCGTCATGCCCCACTTACGCTCACGCCTTGCCGCTGTCTTCAAGAACAGAGGCAGTAGGTCTCCGTCTCCCAACCCTCCTCCTGCACTCCCCCCACCGTCATCTGTGGAAGACCCCATGTCTAGCGATTATCCTCCATGGTGGTGGGCAGACTGCGGAGGCCCTCCCGTTCCAGCTCTCCCACTGCAGGTCATCGAGGACACCTCTCCCGAGAACGTCCAAGATTGGACCGGGGCCGGATGCAGAGTCGAAGCATTGCCGCTTTCGTACTTCTTGAACCTCCTCTGGGCCCACGAAAACAACATTCCCGCGCCCAGGATAATCGCCAAACTCCCAGAATCGAAGAGACATGCCGGGCTTAGCATTACAGCGGATTTCGAACGACATGGGACGACGGAGCTATATCTTGTATGGCATCCCGAGCAAATACCGTCTTATGGCCTCGTATCCGCAGACAAACTCCCACCACACATTATCCCACGCGTCGTCCAGAATCTGACGAAGATCCTCGAAGTATTCCACGGCAGGAAGGACGAGAGGAAAGATGGCTTGCGAGGGATGGTGGGGACCGAAGGTGGCGACGATATCATGCGCCTACTATGCAGGGACGTCCGGACAGACGTTCAGCTCATGAAGACTATGCCGCAGGAGGAGTACTGGGTGACATGGATGGCCGCGGAGAGAGAGGTGGATGAGGAAGATCATTCGCGTATGGTGCTCACCACGCTCGTCAACAACACCATCCCCATTGCCACAGAGAAACATCTGCGAAGGCTTTGCCAGAAGGACTGGAACCTCCGCTTTACGCACGGGTGCCTAGTTCCTAGCCATATTTGGTGCAAGCAAGACGGTACCATCGTGTCCCTCTCAGAGTGGGCGAACGCAGGATGGTGGCCAGAATGGTACGAGGCAGCGAGGGCGATGAGATCGAGGAGGTTTGACAGAGACGGTCTGCCGTGGGTGGCGACGTTGGAGCGGGAGGGAATTTTTGCGGACACGAGGGAATTCTGGGAGTGCACCAGACACCTGGAGAACTTCCTTGACAGCGCTATCGGTTCGAGCGTTGACCCCGAATGGTTGAAAAATGCCCCACTACGATCACAAGCCTCCCGCCTGCTCAAATGCCTTTAACCGGCGTATTATGCGTAATGCCTCTCGGATTCATTGGATGTTTGTACTGTATCTTCTACTCGACGGACTAGTAACAGTGTATTTAATGATGTTTCTCACAAGCACCGTATCCTCTCCCAATGCATGAAGCGATAGGACAAATTTCACGCTACTACTTTGCAAGAACGTCAACCTACAGTTATTCGCACTGACGCTCCCAATTTCTGGACAGCGCAGACCACTCAAGGATATGCATGTCATAATATGAAGGTGCGGTAACAAAACATGTTACATCAGACATTTGGTCGCAGCCCTTTTTGCTTCACGAATGGCCCCATAGCGTTTTATCAAGCTCGAGACACAAGCTTGAAGTCAAAGACTGTGCAAAGCGTGTTAGTAGAGTAAGTGCGACTCAGTCGATGCAGCGCACCATCAGGTCTGGCGTAGTGTCCAGTGACATCGAGGTCAAATTTGCCGTGGACGATGTCGTCCAAGTCCAAGTCTGCGGTCAAGACGCCTTCCTGGCCCCGCAGCGGGCCCGCGAGCGTCTTGCCGAGAGGACTGACGATAACGCTGCCCCCGCCGATCATGACGTTGGAAGGCGACCGATGGGCGTCGTCCGCTACGGCGTGGCCTTCGGGATAGTCCTTTTCTTCGGAGTACTGGCTAGCACAGAGAACGAAGCATCGACCTTCGACAGCGATGTGATGAACGGTGTTTTGCCATCCAGGATGTGAGTCGATGGTAGGGGCGCAGTAGATTTGGGTTCCTTTGGAATAGTAGAAAGTGCGCACTAGATACTAGTCAGCATAATGAGGATGGTGCCAGGACATCAGGGCTACGCACGTAATGGCATGAAGTTCTCCCTGTAGATACGAGAAATGAGTCCGACCTGAGTCTGCGTGCGCGAAGGAGTACTGACCAGCAGATCGTAGCGGAGACTTTCGCGTTAACAGTGTGCCCATCGCCGGGCGCGACGAAGGAGGTGTCGAGCACGGGGAGCGTGGTGCCGTCACCTTGGCCCCATATGATCCGTTCCATAGACGCGGGGACCAATTTACGATGCTTCGCAACATAGCCTTGGGCAGGGTCGATGAAGACGACCGTGCAATATAGGGTTCCGAGGTCGCGTTCCACAACGCCAACGACCAAAAATACGCCAGTCTCCCGACTAATAGCCTCCATACGGGAGACGGCATCAGAGTTGGGGACGTCGATAGCAGCGGAGTAGTATCGAATGATCTCGTCTCTGCTTTCAGGTGCCTGGTAACCCAAAGCGATACCGAAGTTGCTGTACATGGGGTACCCGCCTATGCTATGATAAATGAGCATAAAATCCACGTCAAAGAGCGAATGTGCTGCTTACAAAGCCTCAGGAAAGACAGCAAGTTGAGAACCATCCTGGGCGGCCTGGCGCGTGAACTTTTCGAGCTTGTTCAGGGTGTCCGAAACTGAATACGCCGCGGTAGCTGCCTGTACAACTGATGCACGGATAGTGTTCTTGGAGGGCATCTTAGTCGGATTTGTGGTGGAAGGTAGCATTCCTAGCAAGCATATTTGAAGGAGAACTCGCAGGGCGCCATCGTGACTGAAACGCGTTTCTGTTCCATGTCACCCTATGCATCAACACTAAGCAGTCGAAGGCGCAATTCGAGAGAAGAGGATGCTTGACGCGCGAGATCCATCACCAAAGGGGATTCTTGTGAGTACATGAGCACCCAAACATTGCTGAATAACGCTTGGAAGTTGCTTTGATCCAGTCTTCTAGTCTCCCATAGCACATGTCTAGCGGTAGAGACGTCCACTGTTCCACAGAGTGAGCACGAAGGTCTATCACGGCTGAGTAAGTTGCTTACAATGCCTCCTAGAACCGTACAAACAAGCCGCTCGACCACGGCGAGTGGATGGCGAAACCTTCGCGAGGGGTCTTGACAAAGCCGCACGTGCTGAAACCGCCGATTCTTGATCGGCGGCTTGAGCGACTATCCCGGGCGTCCTGAGTGGGTTCTTGAAAACAAACACAGCATGAGGCTGACAACAGCGCCAGCGTGCGGACGGGTTTTGTCGACGGGCGCCCCGTTCGTATGGCCATCCGAGTCAATTCCCTCCGTAACAGTTGAGCATCGAACCATGCTCGCATACCCAAAGTAGTGTACACAAATAAATATCATATCCAGGACCACGCACGCATTATACATCCTGAGTCGCCGCTCTCACCACCTCCGCGTACTCAGCCGACCTGGGTACCGTCATGCACTCGAATGGTTTCGGGTAGCTACAAACCATGTCAGACATACTGCCTTCACGAAGTATACAAGAGAAACGCACCATACTGCTGCAAACTTGTATTCAACCGGAGGAAGAATAGGCTTTCCTTGAGCGTCTTTCTTTGGTTCGATGCTGAACACGCTCAGGATTTGCGCTATCACGATCCATGCCACCTCATAGGCGTAGTATCGTCCAGGGCAGATGCGGCGGCCGAAACCGAACGCAACGTTCATCGGATCGAATACCGTTGGATCGAGTTCGAAGACAAGTTCGTCGGTGTCAGCTTTCCGCCTGAGGAACCGCTCTGGGTTGAACGATTCCGGATCCGAATAAACCTCCGGGTCATGCATGATCGCCCTATGACGCCCTGGTGAGCTTAGTACGAGTAGCGGGGGAAAATGCATACCAGTTGTTAGCAAATACAATAGCGCCTTTGGGGATGAGGTAGCCATTGTATATGTTGTCTGAAGTGCACTGGTGGGCAACATCTGTCGAAGCGCGTCAGAATGGAAGCAAGCGGGGCGGAAGGTCTAACATACTCAAAGGTACTACCGGATTCCAACGCAGCGATTCCCTCACGAGGGCATGCACGTACGGAAGTGCGTCGTAGTCGGCGAATGTCGGGATGCGCCCATTGCATACGCGGTCGATTTCCGCTTGCGCCCTACGCTGAAACTCAGGGTTGTGGACGATGGCCAAGAAAAAAGAAGTAAGGGTAGAGAGTGTCTTCAAACAGCGTCAGAAAGAAGCGGAGAACACCGCACGTTGAATCTCACCGTGTCAGCACCAGCTATGCCAAAAGTCAGCAGCGCAACTAACAAGAGAACACGAGAACATACCTGAATACATAGATGCAAGGGTCTTTTTTGTGATACTTTCGACGTACTCTGGGTCCTTGGCGGCGGGTATCTCATTCTCAAGGAAGGCTCGGGCGGCAGAGTCATGAGGGAGGGTATCTTCGGCCTAGAAGACATCATACTCTCAGTCAAATCCAGAGGGAAAAGGCAATTGATCGCACCATCATCTTCTTTGAGACAGCATATGGAAGATGGAATGCATCCATGACCGATTTGCGCCATATCCGCGCTTGTCTTTTGAAACCTGCGCCCGGAAACCACTCAGGGATAAACCGCACTAGAAGTATGCCGTCAGCGGAGCATGGATGGGGACGGAACAGAACTAACGAGCAGGGATGACATCCACGATATATGTTCCAGCTGTGAGCGTGGATATGCCAGCTTCAGTTGCACGGTCGGCCAACGCGATAAGAGGGTCATTCTTCTCTTCAACCTCGATGCCGTACGCGCTATAGATGATATTCGCGGCGGTGACCCTAGAGTAGACGCACGATCAGCCGCGAATCCCGAGTAGTATGAGCAAGATTGACACACTGTCTCAACGCTTCGGCGAAATTCGCCGGCTTGTCGGCCAAAGTCCGCAACATCTTAACCATGTTCCTCTCGAAGAGTGGCCGATATTTGGCGATATTTTGAGTCCCAAATTCGGAGTGGAATAGTTTGCGACAGTCCCGCCATTCGTTGTTGTATCGCTGAAGGACAACGTTCCAACTCCAACCGCACCTGCATTCAAAGTAAGCGTCTGGAAGCGCGGGTGAAGCGTTCGGGCGTACAGTTCTGTGGTCATAACGAGCCTAAACCTGTCGGAATACATCGCAGATCGTTTGTCAAGCAGGTCCGTCGCTGCTTTCATCGAATTCAGTACGATGAGACTTTTCCCCACGACATTCAAACGTATGACGTCAGAGCCTGTTCGACACAGCACACGACCATTAGCTCGAGCCTCCCCCGCGAACGCAAACGACGCACTATACTGTTTCGCCCACTGGTCAAATTTAATCCATGCAGGGTTCTCCGGGAGTCCCAAGTGTCCGACAATGGGCTTGCCAGGCGGGCCGGGAGGATACGGCGTAGTGTCGCGCCTGAACAAGCGTGTGTAGAGTTGCTGGATGACGACGATACCAACGAGGCATAGCAGAGTGTTGAATGCGGTGGAAAGAGTGGTGGCCATTTTTCCGAGGAGGTAGGTATACGGGGGGACGGAATGGGTCCCACGAATAGTGTGTCGTGTATTTATCGCGATTCCACGGCCTCTCTAGATCGGTTAGCGAGAGATGCGCGATGTTCTTGATTGCCAGATCACGAATTCGTCCAGACCGTTGGCGCGGCGCGGTGCCGAGCCTCGAGGCTCTCTCGGGTGACGCGTCGATAAATTTCATTAACGGATGTAGATCGCGATTGGAACGTGTTCCGGAGGTCGGAAAAGCGAAATCCTGGTTGGAGATACTGCCGGGAAGGTTTGAGTGTTCGTCACACCCACAGCACCCGCGAACAACCGATAGCTAGCACACCACACGAGGCAGCCTGAAAGAAACACCGTTAGAGTATAGTGCGAATCGATGGAGCGAATCTTGTCACGTTAATGTTCCCGGAAACATTCTCCGGCAACGTGTTCACACGCACTCTATGCAATTAACGAGAAGCGATGTAGATCGTGGGCGAAGAAGACGTACTGGATGCATTCCTCCGACGTCATAATCCGCGTCGCGCTCTTGAGAGCGCGACGCGGAGTGTACATAAAGCCGGTGCTGAGATGATAGCGGGCTCACGGGCGGTCTGACGCGGAACAGTGGGTACTATAACGCGTTCTATCAGAGGTGAAAGCGCGCGAGGGCCGCCAACACAGCCTTCCGGTTCGGCGGATAACAGGTGTTTTCGTTCCTCCACTTGGACTAAACATAACCCAGGTTTCGTAGGGGTGGCCCTGTTGAACGGTCAGGGGAAAACCATACGTAAAAATGAATACACTCACAAATTAACATCAATCGCGAGCAATCGCGCTTGGACTAGACCTATCGCGTTCGAAGCAAGGTGAATCGAAGAACGAGTATTGACATCGCTTTCATGGCGGTGGTAACGAAGTGGTGCGTAAAAAGAGTGAACGTACGACGTCGACAGAAGGAAACGATCAACGAAGGCTCCGAGACTTCAGACGGTCACCAATCCATCATTTGGCGATCGTAATTTACTTTGGGCGCTCCGTTATAACGGGCACTTGGCACAGTGGTAGCGCGCACGCTTCGCATGTTAAGAACATTACTTGCGTGAGGTCGGGAGTTCAATCCTCCCAGTGTCCATTTTTGCACGCATTTTTATGACGATAGTCCTCCACCAACATCGACTCGTAAGGTATTTAGCTCGCGAATTCACTGTTCCTATCGTTATACATTTTTATAAATACATACACACAACAAATGTTCCAAATAGAAATAAAAACGATCACCAAGTCCAAGCTAGAACCCACCCTTGCCCTGAACACGCTTCACAGCGTTGATCAAACCCTTCACAACCTCAACGGTGCCGCCTGGATGATGTCTGGTTTAGTAAAAGTGCGTTCGGGAGGAAATATTCACTGACCGTTGCCGCCACTGCTTTGCACGATGTTCCCAGCTGGATCACGCCAGAGCCCGTCTTCGTCGACCTCACCGAACGCGCCCGTGTTCTGATTGTGATTAAGCGCGGCAAGCCATTCGCGTGCCAGTTGAGGGGAGTCGACCATGACATTGCACTCCTGTGAGTGGTACCAGGACTGTGCGTCTAGAGGGGGTATAAATAGAAGCTGTGGTGTAAGGGGGTAACAGCGTACCTTGGTTGCCGTTACCGGCGATGACGACCTGCTCGTCGATGCAACAGAACTTTACATGGCAAGTTCGTTCCTTTGCGGCGGCATCGATGGGGCGATCCCGATCCTTGGCGACGTACCAACATGCTTTCAGGTTCTTACGCTTCCCTTCCTTATTCAGTGTAGCGCACATCTCGGAGTACACTCTTGAGTTCGTTCCGCCTTGCATCGGTAACATTTCTCCCTGGTCGTTGTAGCCTAGGCAGACATAGAGCGTGCAGATCACGTCGCGTCTACACGCATCTAGAATGGCGTTGATGATCTCTGGTGCGTTGAAGTCAGGCGTTTGACTGCAGACGAACATGAACGGATTGTTTCGTGACGCAAGTGAAGAAGACGAACATGAAAACACTCTTCTGGGCAAGTCTGACTCCAGACTCCCACGCGACGTTCTGAGGCACGTCGACGTCACTATGTCCGGGGGCTATGACGGGTTAGATTCGGGTTCCGGATCGAGACACAAACCACTCACTCCCGTGTGGCGCACGATTGACCATCGCGATAGGAACTGGATCGTGGGGCTCGTGTAGCCAAACAGGGTGAAATCCTTCTGCTTGGATCAGAGTGAAGTCGGTCATAGGCTTCTGAGCATCTGGAGAATCCGGATCCGGGTGTGCTGGAATGGCCTCGTTCGGGGTGTTGTCGAGAGCCTCTACAAAGCACGGTCAGTGTCGGAAGATTTATGATATATCGACGGCTTACCCTTCCTTGCCTTTGCGCGTTCGAACGCGTCGGCGCCACCTCCGGCGATCCTCTCTTTCGGATTGACGAGGAGAGGGAGCGGTGGTTCCATCTTCTCACCCCAGCTCAAGAGAGCCATGTCGTAGAACGACTCCACTATGGGCCCTTCGAGGTGGATGTTCAGCTCGAGATTGACGCGGTCTTGTATGTTGTTGGAGGAGACGCAGGCTATCCTGCGATCGATGACCATGAACTTTGCGTGGAACGTTCCCATGAGCGGACGGTGGTAGTTCTGGGGATTTCGTTCGAATTGCGCTTCAGTTAGAGGTCGTTTTTGAGCACATACCGTAACTTCAAAGTCTAAGAAAGGTATCTGTTCCTTTGTTGGGAGACCAAGGTCTCCCCACTGTTCCGGAGGGACCAGTTGGTGGTTCTTGATGACCTGTTTCGGGTTACCACGGTCGAAGATAAGTTTGACGACGGGTTTCCTGGCTCTGCCTTCAGAGCGTTTCGAGAGTTCCAGTAGTCCTTCATAAACACTGAAGAGATGTTAGCAGGGGGGAGTGGAGTTGCAGTTTGTGGCGTACAAATGTGATCCCCACGACGGCTCCCAGTAGTTTGTAGCAAGAACTACCTCATGTTGCGCCTCACTAATCAAAGCCTTGTAGTAGCGAGTGATATCTGGTATCCTGGTCATAGGTGAGTGAGACGCATAGCGAGGAGCTCTCTGGAAACGTACAGTGAGACGATAGATAGGGGAGCCACTCCGGAGGACCCAATGAGGCTTGGGGAGCAGACGCCCTTGAGAGGACCGTGTTCGAGAGTATCGAGAACGTCTGCGAACATCTATTGTTTTCTCCGTTGAGTATTCCTTGTCCAAAATTCGAGCGTGCGCAGTCACGTACCTTCAGGAACAGGTCACTCGGCCTGTAGGGGAACTTGCCGCATTGCGCGGCACGATCGAGGAGCTCTTGGGTATACTCGTCGTGCAGGCGCAGTTTCTTGGACCGTTTCGCGGTCTGGGGCTTGTCGGGGAAGACCTTGGCCGAGGCGTCAGCGACAACCTGGGCAGGGTCGTCCTCCATGGCGGCGGTGACTGTCTTGCCCGACGTCGTGAGGTCGTAGATAGCTTGGGAGGACATGGCTTTGGGGGATGGTGGGAGTAGGGAAGAGAGAATGCGCGCCATTTGGGTTTGGAGAGATAGACATGTCGGCGGGGCGATTATATTGGGCGAAGAGGAGGAGTGGATGGCTAAGAATAAACCTGTGACAGATGTGATGTAGTGCGCGTCCGCGGCGTCAAAGCCCAGGAACGCCGAGTTCGATCCCTTTTGTGCACAACTTGGACTGCGCACCACCGCCTCGGGTTGTCTCTGAATTGTTCCTGTATTCCATCACTGCCCCAACCCTCGCCGGCACACCGCCAAGCTCGCCGACAACCCCATGTCATGGCTATTGTCTGCACAGCGCTGCGGTGTCGCGAACGGAGATTCTTCCGTATAGCCCGGATCCTTGGTCGCATCGACAAACGACCGAGAACGGGGAAGTAGACGGCCTTCGAGTGGGCGTGAAGCTGTCTTAACACTGCCGAGAAGACACATTCTGGACAATTCCTCGCTTTGGATCGACGCCAAACGGTCGTGGGGCCAACACTCAACCGACATTTTCTAAAATGCGCTCGCGCCCATCTTGTGAGTCTCAACTGAAGCACGTACGTGATGTCTGACCATTCTCATGCACGCAAATTCACCATACAGGGCTTCAATAAATACTTCGGACTTGTTTTTGCTACCATGGCTGGACTTGAATCATCTCGAATGTGTGTTTTTTACTTGATTTGCCAAACATCATTGTCCGTACTCATACCGTCGCCATTGAGCAGCGCTACGGCGGGTTTTACCCATCCGTCGTACCTTCTAATAGGTGACCCGAGACCTGTTAGGCACTTCAGTTGCTGCAGACAGTCAAGGCACGACCGTCCGGACCGGCCGGTTCGCGCCACGCCAGCCAACTCAAACAACGATCAAGCCTCATGACGCGTTCAAACAAGCTTTCCGACGACTGGGAGTGGTGTCGAGCAGATGAGCAGGTACCCGGAGGATGCGCATCACAGCCCGTATGGGCTCGGCGGCTGTCGTGTGACCTCCTTGCCCTCCGAGGTTGAGACGAAGTAGACCTCGACGGCTTTCCCGGAAGACGTACAAAAAGCTCACTCCGTTGAGGTGATGGACGACAAACGCACCTCGACGCGTTGCGAGTTAAAACCATTGGCAGGAATGGTCCCCAGCCGTCGTACCCCACTTTCGGGCCTTCTCGCCGTCCTTCTCTTTACGCTGGCCTCCGCAAAGGAATGCATTGTGCTGCATACCGAGGGTCTGGACGATTCGTCGAATATCCTTGCTGCGTTTAAAGAATGTGCCCAAGATTCCGTCATCACTTTCCAACAGACGAACTATAGCGCGTATACGCCGGTGACTCTCAGTGAGCTCAGTAAGTACCATCTCGCGTGTCTCTCGAAACACGCTGTCAAACTGACTTTTACGTTCTACAGAAAATGTGACTGTACGCCTCGAAGGGAATCTTCTACTTCCAAACAACGTGACAGAAGTGCAAGAAAAGATTAATATGACCAGTAATCAACCTAGCGTAAGTCATGTTTTGGTATGGTACTTTCCTTCATATCACTGACGCCGTACCAGACGTACGCGACCCCGTGGTTTTATATCCACGGTGAGGATGTTAGGATAATTGGCTCAAACCAGTCCGGTTGGGGTGCCTTCCATGGATTTGGTCAGCAATGGTGGGATACAAGGAACCAGGTACGCCACCTCACTCGTCTCACAACATTGCCACTCACGCCCATAGCAGCAACTGCGACCCCAGCTAGCCACCTTCAATGTTACCAACGGCCTTCTGTCTGGACTCAAGGTCATTCAACCAATCGCGTGGGGTTTCAACATCCCTGGAACGAACGTCCGCGTCGAGAATCACTACGTCCACGCTATGCCCACCAACGCTACTCGACAGGACACGACTTCTTTCCCGTTCAACACCGATGGCTTCAACCTCAGCGGACAAAACATTACCATCGACGGCTACACCGGATGGAACGGCGACGATTGCGTTTCCGTCGTGAACGGTGCCCGAGACATCGTCGCTCAGAACGGCTTCTGCAGCTTCTCGTCACACGGACTCTCGATTGGATCACTGGGGAAGAATGGCGCAGCTTCAACCGTGGCCAATGTGCTGTTCAAGAACTGGACGATGGAGGGTGCCGTGTACGGAGCGCGCTTCAAGAGCTGGACTGGCGGTAACGGATGGGCGGAGAATATCACTTGGCAGGACATTACCGTCAAGAACGTCTCGACGGCGATATACATCACGCAAAAGTACGCGGACCCGTCCTCGTTCTTGAATCCGAGCGTTCTGACCTGCTTGACCTTGCAGTTACTACGACCAAGAGATAGGGAAGCCGGAGAACCCTGGAGGAAACTCGACGAAGATCAGCAACTTCCGTTTCGAAAACTTCTCTGGGTTCTTGAACGGGAACTGGACGGACGGGACCTGCATCAGCAACCCTTGCTGGAACTACGTCCAGGGTATTGACGGCACGCAGTCCGTCATCATGGATTTATACCCTGACACAGGTATGCGACCTTGCCAATCTCTCTGTCCCGGCTGACTCACCGTGCCTGCAGCCCTCAACCTCTCGTTCGTGAACATCGACGTCGACCCGCCGAGCCAAGCGGGCATTGAAGATGCGAGCGTTCTCTGCGACCCACAGTCCCTCGAGCCTGGAGAGCAAGACACGCTCGGATTCAACTGCACGGATGGACCTTTCGAGGCGACGGAGATCAAGGGCGGTAATTCAGCCCAGCCCTCGGGTGCTACCGCCTTTTCTGCCCCCGTTCTCCTCGTGACTATAGTGGCTGTGATAGCCAGCGCCTTTGTGCCGTAACGTGTATTTCCCATGACTACGACGTGGTGCCCAGCAATCTCAAAATGCGGTTTATCGAAGACAGTTCGCGGAGTGGTTAACGTACTGATGGACACTAGCGTGATGCGTCTACCTCCGAATGTATAAGAAGACCTGCCGAGGCGTATGTTTACCAGGGGTCGTGGCTTGTGTAAGCATTTCATCATTCACGGGAATGCAGGCTTATCATTTCGCGCGTAGGGGATAGCAGTTTGCATAGACGGGTTTGACACTTGAGCGATCGGTGCCTTTGGTTAGTCAATACACATCTTCCTGGTTCTCCGCCTTAACCATTCTACGTCGATCCGATGATCACGTCGATACCGAATGTCAGGAAGAAAATCCCTCATGACCTCTCTAGACGCCTGTGTTCAGTGCGTTCAGGACACCGTTGGCGATATATTGCTCTTCCAGCTAATATATGCTGATGATGTTACGTTAGGCTCCAAGCCAACGCCTCTTCAAGGCGCACTAATGATGCCACAAGTCTCATGGGTACTCACGCACGCACCCGTGGACCAGTCTAGAGAATGAAATGGGCTTCGCTACTCGGCATATCTCCCAGAAGCCTGAGGGTATATATGCACGAATATTGCCCCCTTGAGCCAAGACACGACATGAATTTTGCGCCTCATACGTGGATTTTGCTTCCTCTCATACTCGCTGTCAGTGCAGTATTGTTTCGCCGCCTTCGCCGCCTTGCTTCGAACCCGCCCCACCCACCCGGACCTCCCGGACTCCCTATCCTAGGGAACCTGTTCGATAGACCCAAGGAGAACCCTTGGCTGACCTACAAACAATGGAGTCAGAAATATGGTGAGCATTAAACTCTTGTCGCGCGGCTCAGGCCTCGACTGAACATCGTCCCCACGATAGGTTCGAACCTTCTTCGTCTCAACGTGTTTGGTAAAAACATTGTCATAATCAACTCCGCGGACATAGCCTCCGATCTGTTGGATAAACGAGGAACCGTGTATTCGGATAGGCCTGTCTTTACCATGCTTTGCGAGTTGTAAGTCGTTATTTCTCTCACCCATGCGTAGTCTCATTTCCCGACTCAGGTGTGGTTTCTACTGGAACACAGCTTTGCGGCCATACGGAAACGCATGGAAAAACGGAAGAAGGGCGTTCCAGCGCGAACTGGGACCACAAGTCATCAAACGGCATCGTCCCGAGATCATTAAGGGCACCCATCGTCTCCTGCGCTTCACCCTCAGTGCTCCAAGCGATATATTGAGTCACTTTAGGCTGTATTTGGCATCTTTCACTTTTTCCTCGTTGCATTTCATGAACTTCCCTCAGTCTGGCCGGGGCTCAGATCCTTGGAGTCGCCTATGGTCTTGATATTCGTGAAGCATCCGACCCGTATATCGAAGATGCGAAGATTTCCGTGGAATGCTTTTCCGAGACCGCCTACCCCGGAGCGTACTTGGTGGATATACTGCCCTTTCGTGCGTTCTTGAGCCTTGCCCCAATCTGTTGCGATGCTGACCAGCGAACATAGTTAAGTACGTCCCTGAGTGGTTTCCTGGTGGACAATTTAAGCGCGAAGCTCGGGAATGGCGTAAGGCTATCGAAGCGGTAAGAGATCGACCCTTTGAAGCAGTGAAGGCTCGTATGGTGAGCTGGCTAGTTTATACTCCCGTGTGACAGGTACCGACAAGTCATAGGCTCAGGGAGAGGCATTCGACTGTGCTGCCAGGGGCCTACTTGATAGTATGGACCCAAAGAACGAATCTTCCCTCACAGAAGACGACATCCGTTCCGCCTTGGGAACCATGTATGCCGGTGCGTGTTCATACTTAGCGTAGTGTCCTATCGTTCATGGTTCAACTCCAGCTGGAGCAGATACGGTACGCCGACGGTGTACCTACCCTACGGTCCAATTCTGACATTTTTGTAGTCAATGTCCTCTTTGGGGTTCTTTGCTTTCGCGATGGTGGTAAATCCTGATATACAAGCCAAAGCCCAAGGAATGATCGACGAAGTCTGCCCGGGGCGCCTCCCTACATTCGACGACATGTCTGACCTTCCGTACATTGACGCCCTAGTCAAGGAGACTCTGCGTTGGCGTCCTGTCCTCCCGCTGAGTGCATACATCATCAGTGCCTTTCAACTATCCACTAACCTCGTGTTATCGAGGTATCCCACATCAGACATCTGAAGACGACGTCTATAACGGGTATTTCATTCCGAAAGGCACGCAAGTCGTCGAGAACGCATGGTGAGTACCATCAGAGTGTTCGCGGACAATTCTGTTTATATTCTTCAGGGCAATCCTCCGGGATGAGGAGATGTACCCCGACCCAGAAAGGTTCGACCCAGAAAGATGGCTCAAGGACGGGAAGCTGAATCCCGACATTCGCGAACCTGATGCTTCATTCGGTGGCGGCCGACGGCTGTGCCCAGGTCGTTTCATGGCGTACGAAGCCATGTGGATTACAATGGCATGTCTTCTCGCTAGCTTCGATTTCGAGAAGGCCAAGGACGAATACGGGAGGGTCATCGAACCAAAGGAAGAGCTCATATGCGGAGTGCTCTGGTTGGTGTCGCCATCTTCTGGGTCCAGAGGCGATTTACTAACTGCCAGCGATCGTGCAGTTACGTCAAGCCCTTCCCCTGCGATATCAAGCCTCGCTCCGAAATGCACGAGACTCTTTTGCGTAACATTTGTGATGACGAATGAATGACAATCACGGTTGTTTTTTCCGAAGTTGGCTTGCCATCATCGACGTTTTGAATATCCTTTCTTCAAGACTCGAAGATCACGCTCAGCCGCCCTCAGTGCCCACATAAAGGCGACGGAGATCAAGAGCGGATTCAGGCCAGTCCTCGGGCGCTGCTGTATTTTCTGCGCCCGTTCTCCTCGTGACCGTAATGGCCGTGATAATCAGCGCGTATGTGCCGTACGTGTACTTCTCATGACTTCGACGTGGTGTCGAACAATCTCAAACGCGATTTATCAAAAGCAGTCTGTGGAGTGGCTAACGTACCAACAGGCACTGGAATGACGCATCTGATCGTTCACCGCTCCTTTCTACCCCTCCCCCTCCAAATGCGTTAGAAGAGACGCATGTCTAGTATAGGCCGCGGCTCAGGTTAGCATATCATTGCTCACGGGAACCTACGCTTATCATTTCGCTAGGAGATAGCGGTTGGCACAACCATGTTTGACACTTGAGCAGTCGGATCCCTTTGGCACGACAATGAATCTCTATTCTGCTGACCTAGGCCTTCTGTGCCGATCCGACGAGCACGTCGATACCGGATGACGAGAACTACATCTCTCATGACCTCTTGAGACGCCTGTGTTCATTGCGTTTGGAATATGGTTAGCTATATACTGTTTCTTTGAAACATTATTTGCTGATGGTGTTACGACAGAGCCCAAACCAACTCCCTTCGATGCGCGCCAGTTACGCCACAGGTCTCATTGACGTATGAGATACGACGTCTTTGGCACACGCGTACGCGTGGATTGGTTGGTGGCCAAACAGCGAGAATGAAATACGCTCCACTACTCGGCATATCTCTCAGAGGCGTGCGGTTATATATGAATGGACCCGTCACCTCTGAGCCAGAATACCATGGAGTTCGTACTTCGCATCTGGTTTGTGCTTCCTCTCGTACTGGCTGTTTCTACACTGTTATTTCTCCGCCTTCGCCGGCTCGCTTCGAGCCTTCCTCACCCCCCTGGACCTCCTGGGCTTCCTATTTTCGGGAACCTGTTCGATAGACCTAAAGAGTACCCTTGGGTGACCTACAAACAATGGAGCGAGAAATACGGTGAGCATCACATCTCGCCGTGTGATTTGGGTGTAATTAGATTTCGTCTCGACGACAGGTTCGAACCTCCTTCGACTCAGCGTTTTCAGCAAAAACGTCGTCATAATCAACTCCGCGGATGTGGCGTCTGACTTGTTGGATAAACGAGGGACTGTGTATTCAGACAGACCAATTTTCACTATGATCTGCGAGCTGTAAGTCGCGGTTTCCCTCACCCATGCGTACTCTCACTTTTCCGCACAGGTGTGGTTTCTACTGGAGTACGGCTCTGCTTCCCTACGGTAACGCATGGAAGAGTGGTAGAAAGGCGTTCCAACGCGAACTTGGACCGCAATCTGTTAAAAGGTACCGCCCTGAGATCACGAAGAGCACCCACCGCTTCCTGCGATCCACTCTTGATGCTCCGGACGAGATCTTGAGTCACTTGCGGCTGTACGTGACATCTCTACTCGTTTCTTCTTTGCGCTTTACTAGCTCCCGTCAGCCTGACCGGGGCTCAGATCCTTGGGATTGCTTATGGGTTAGATATACGCGAAGCTTCCAACCCGTATATTCAAGATGCCAAGATTTTAGTGGAATGTTTCTCCGAGACCGCTTATCCCGGGGCGTATCTGGTGGACATGCTATCATTTCGTGCGTGCTCAGTCTTTATATCGTGACTTTGCCCGATAATAACCAACGAACACAGTCAAGTACGTTCCCGAGTGGCTCCCAGGTGGGCAGTTCAAGCGCGAAGCTCGAGAATGGCGCAAGTCTGTCGAAGCCGTGCGAAATCGACCCTTCGAAGCAGTGAAAGCGCGCATAGTGAGCTTGCTAGAGCACATCCATTTTAAGCAGATACTCACAAGTTATAGGCTCAGGGAGAAACGTTTGACTGCGCTGCCAAGAGCCTACTTGACAGTATTGACCTAAAGAAAGACACCTCTCTTACAGAAGATGATATCCAATCCGCCCTGGGTACCATGTATGCCGGTATGTGTCCACAGCCTACCATAGTAGTGTTATCGCTTACGGTTACCATCCCCTTAAGCCGGAGCAGATACAGTACGTTGGTAATATATTTACCGTGAGCGTTGATTCTGAAATATTTACAGTCAATGTCTTCTTTGGGATTCTTTGTGTTTGCGATGGTAACGAATCCCGATGTCCAAGCCAAGGCGCAACGAATACTCGACGAAATCTGTCCGGGCCGCCTTCCTACCTTCGACGACATGCCCGATCTCTTGTACATCGATGCCCTGATAAAAGAGACTCTACGTTGGCGTCCTGTGTTCCCATTGAGTACATACCCCTTCAATGTTTTCCTATATCATCTTCCACTAACATTGTGTTAACAAGGTATTCCGCATCAAACCTCTGAAGACGACGTCTACAACGGATATTTTATCCCAAAGGGCACTCAAGTCGTCGAGAACACATGGTGAGTGCTATCAAACTATCTGCAGACCACCTTGTTCATATTATCCAGGGCGATTCTCCGGGATGAGGAGATGTACCCCGACCCAGAAAGGTTCGACCCAGAAAGGTGGCTCAAGGACGGGAAGCTGAACCCCGACATCCGCGAACCTGATGCTTCATTCGGTGGCGGCCGGCGGCTGTGTCCAGGTCGCTTCATGGCGCACGAAACCATGTGGATTACGATGGCTTGCCTTCTCGCTAGCTTCGACTTCAAGAAGGCCAAGGATGAGCACGGGAGGGTCATCGAACCAAAAGAAGAGCTCATTTGTGGAGTACTTTGGTAGGTTTCGCCATCTTCTCGGTCCAAGGGCGATTTACTAACTGCTGGCGACCATGCAGTTACATCAAACCTTTCCCCTGCGATATCAGACCTCGCTCTGAAATGCATGCGAGTCTAACGCGTAACGCTTGTCATGACGATTGAACGTCAATCGCGGTTGTTTCGTCCGGAGGTTGACTTTCCTTCGCCGCGTTTTCAATTTTGTAGGAAGATTTCTTTTTTCGAAACTCCAAAATTATGCCCGGCCACCCTTAGTATTAGTACCCTCAACAATTACGCTTTCATATAAGCTCTCGTCAATTTGGGGCGAATCTGAGGCGGCTCGACATCTTCAAGGCTCTCTACGCCAATTCATCCCATGTCCACCATATAGCTATCCGCCAACGGTGCTCCGTAGATCCCTCTGTGTGGACAGTTCTCGCTCACCTTAGCCTGGTCTGTTCTATATTGGGAGAACATGGAGATGCCCGACGGGCATCTTGTCGTCTCCGCACCGTCACGGAACATGACTGAGCCCTACCTCTCATGCATCAGTCCAGGCTCTCCTTCTTCGCCTCAAACGTTGGACGGACGCCGCTCTTCTGCATCGTATCATGATCCTCTGAAATGAATGAATAAAACCAATTGATTGGTGTGGACAGGAAGCAAGCAAGAAACAAGCCTTTCTAGGTGCGTGAATTGTTCCCACGGCTCTCTGCGGTCTGGATTCCGAGACTGGCATCCAAATAAAATCCCAAACACACTCACCAAGACCTTTCCGTAGTAGCAGTAGGTAGTAAACGAATTATGAAGTGTGTTGAAGGTAAACAGGATTCAGGAGTCGTCGCCGGATTATAATGCGATATTCTGCCTTTGATGACACATCCTACCATATCAGGCAATATTTGTACAGAACAAACAAGGCGAACGAGACCGGCGCAACGAAGCACTGTACTGCTATCACCTCTTCTTTCCCATCTCCGAGATACAAGGGCTTATTGTTTGCGAGTAGGTAGTAGCACTTTACACAACCAGCGGTAGCACTTTGCGCACGAAGTGGTAGCACTTTATGGGTAAATCACCGTGGCAAGACGCCCCCCAAACGGCATCTAACCCTCTAGATCCACCAACCTAGCCGAACACAACGTTACAATGCGTACTTCGATCGTCTGTGACGGGGATAAGAGCCCCAAAGAGTCTCCTTATCGCCTTCACAAACGCTCGTCGTCTCCGTCGTCGGGTAACGGTCGGTCATATGAAATTCCTCTTGTAACAATTTGCTGATGCGTGTTACTCCAGATCTCAAGTGTACTCGTCTCCGAAGTTACAAGCGACACTGACTTCTCTAACTGGCACGCGCGCGTGGGCTAGACGCGGATTCACTCGGACGTGAGAAGGTATTTAATAGCCTGTAAAGCCCTCGATCTTCACGTCCAGGGCGCAACATGGATTCAACTCTGACCTTCTATGCTCTGCTTTCTCTCGCAGTCGCTGCTTGCGCAGTGCTGTCACGTCGCTTCTTCCGCTCCGCATCCAACCTTCCGCACCCCCCTGGGCCTCCTGGCCTCCCGATTCTGGGGAACCTGTTCGACAGACCCAAGGAACATGCTTGGATAACCTATCGTCAATGGAGTCAGCAGTACGGTGAGCACAACATCTTCCATGCAACACGAAGGTATCCTAAAGTGTGCACCAATGTATAGGTTCGAACCTCATTCGTCTTAACGTCCTCGGCAGCAACGTCGTCATAATCAATTCTGCGGAGGTAGCGTCCGATCTTTTGGAGAAGCGGGGAACGTTGTACTCGGACAGACCATCCTTCACTATGCTTCGTGAGCTGTGAGTGTTGTTTCCCCTGTCTTGCATAGTTTCTCACATTCCCTCGCCAGCTGCGGCTTCTTCTGGAACACGTCATTGCTGCCATACGGCACCGCATGGAAGAACGCGCGAAAGGTCTTCCAGCGTGAAATCGGCCCGCTCCGTGTTCAGCAGTACCGTCCCCAGATGGTGAAAGGCGTTCAACGTCTTCTGAGCTCTTCCCTCTCCGCCCCGGAAGATATCTTGGATCACTTCAAGCTGTGAATATAGCCCTCTGTTGCTTTATTAGCGGTTTCTAACTGAGTATTCGTCAGGTTGGCGGGGGCCCACATTCTCGGAGTTGCGTATGGTCTCGACGTCTGCGAAGCCTCCGATCCGTACATCGAAGACGCGAAGACCTCCAGTGGGTGCTTCTCCGCGGCTGCCTACCCTGGGGCCTATGCGGTGGACTCGTTACCTTTCCGTAAGTGGTCTGTAGATCTTCTATGACAGTCAGTGATCTGACCCATCAAACTAGTCAAGTACGTCCCTGAATGGTTCCCTGGTGCGCATTTTAGGCGTGAGGCCCGTGAATGGACCAAGACGAACATGGCCGTACGCGACCGGCCCTTTGAAGCAGTCAAAGCTCGTATGGTAAAGCAGCCCGCCTTACCCTCACTTGAGAGATGTTGATCGAGATAAATGTAGGCTCAGGGAGAGTCATTTGCTTGTGCTGCGAAGGGCTTGCTGGACAGTATCGACTTGAAGAAAGACTCGTCACTCACGGAAAACGACATTCGTTCCGCCCTAGGAACGATGTATATCGGTACGCGTTCCGAGCTTATTCGTGATGTCACCGCCCTGACAGCTTGTATCTACCAGCTGGAGCTGATACGGTACGCCTATGGTATACGCACGCTGAGACAATACTTATCTACGTTTCTAGGTCGTGTCTTCACTTGGGTTCTTCGCGTATGCGATGGTCGTGCACCCGGAAATTCAAGCTAAGGCGCAACAGATCATCGACGAAATCTGTCCAGGACGCCTTCCAACCTTCGACGACATGCCGGACCTTCCCTTCATCGACGGTCTGGTCAAAGAAACCTTACGCTGGCGTCCCGTTCTTCCGTTGGGTACGTGAATCTCCACGCTGTCACTCGTTCCACTTGCCTGATTGTCTTTGAATTCTTCAGGCATACCACACCAGACAAGCGAAGATGACATCTACAATGGGCTTTTTATCCCGAAGGGCTCTCAGGTCATCGAAAACTCATGGTGGGTGTCGCTGAGGACCATGTAGTGATGAAATCTCATGCCAGCTTTCTAGGGCGATCCTCCAAGACGAAGAGATGTACCCAGAGCCGGAGAAGTTCAAACCCGAAAGGTGGCTCAAGGACGGGCAGTTGAACACCGACATACGCGAGCCCGACGTCGCATTCGGTGGTGGACGAAGAATTTGCCCAGGCCGCTACATGGCGTACGAATCAATGTGGATTTCAGTGGCTTGTCTCCTCGCTACTTTCGAGTTCAAGAAGGTGAAAGACGCACATGGGAATGTCATCGAACCAGAGGAAGAACTCGCACATGGAGTAGTATGGTAAGCTTGATGATTTCCTTGTCGAGGCGAGTGACTGACGAATGGTGATCGGAAAGCCACATCAAGCCGTTCCCTTTCGACATCGTTCCCCGGTCTAAAGAGCATTGCGAGATTATACGGAACACCTGCAATGACGACTAGAAAGAACTGTCAAGAGAGCCCTGGCTAGATGGCTTCAGGAGAATTCAACTTCCCTCGCGATTTATTCATTCACTTTTCGAGTAGTTTCGTGTCGGGATACGTCGACGGAGGGCTTTACCACATCGCTTTTATATCGTGGCTATACACGTTGCGTCTGGTTCGATGTACAATAATCCACCAGTACTTGCATTTATCCAACTTCTGGCAACCCCGGTCTCGAGGCGTTACCCTAACCCTAATGTAACCATTGACGTCAGAGCGGGTAGCGGCCCGTTGGTCTCCTCACTCAAGGTTGCAGCACCTCATCTCGAACTTCAAGCATCTACTCTGCTACCGCAACCATCATCCACAAGAATCTCGTAAATATTCTAGGATGACTTTTGGTTTCTACGGAACGAGTCCATCCCAGCCGGCAGAGCCGCACACACATCCGGCCCACCACGCGAACAGCTCTGCATCGGCCTTCCAAAACCCGTGGCCGCCAAGGTCTCTGCTTGCCTCGAAGCAAGTATTCTCGCAATTTCCCCTCGCTCTTGCGAAACAATTAGAAGAGTACAAGGTTACGCCTACCAAGGTCAGGCGGCCAGACTTCGGGCACGGTGAACCGGATGAAGACGCTGTGAAGGCAACATGGCTGGGCCATGCGGTGCGTAGGATTCTGAACATCTAGGAACTAGGCTAGGCTCATTTGGTTTCCCAATAATATAGGGATTCATAGTACAGCTGCCCAAGGTCGCCGGTGTTGAGCCTGTGCGGGTTTTGTTCGATCCCATTTGGTCAGATCGTGCATCGCCTCACCAGGCGGCTGGTCCTCGGCGGAGGCTACCTCCCCCATGTGATCTCGAAGACCTTCCAGACATCGAGTACGTTGTTACAAGCCACAACCAGTACGCACCTATTTTTTTGGAATTTTCTGAGTCCTAACCACAACTATGACGCGTGGTGTAGCTACGATCACCTTGATTGGCCAACAATTGAGCGGATACACAAGCTCAAAGGAGACGCGGTCACCTATGTTGTTCCACTAGGGCTCAAGTCGTGGTTTGAGTCGTGTGGAATTCCGCCTGATCAAATTGTCGAACTCGACTGGGACCAGACGTGGTCCGCACGCCACCCCGGCGTGTCGTTCATCTGCGCGCCTGCGCAGCACGGGAGTGGTGCGCCTTAGTTATACCTTCCCGAACGCTTACCCGTGTTAACAGAAGATTTTAGGCAGGGGCATGTTTGACCAGAGAACCACGCTATGGGCAAGTTGGATAGTACAGCAAGACTTGGGAGGCGGGAAGAAGGCGACAGTGTACCACGCAGGGTGAATTCGCAGCCTCGACTATACCGTGCACGAGACTTACTTCATTACATAGGGATACTGGCTATATGACAGATCAAGGTCCTTGTCCCGCGTTTGCTGGTAAGCACTCTTTACCTTTCCTTGAACCCATCGACTTACGATACAATTTTGTTAGAGATCGGACGAAAGTATGGTCCCTTCGACTTGGCTATGCTTCCGATTTGGCGAGGAGGATCATTATCGTGGATATCTGCGATGGGTCTGCGAGTGAGCCTTCCACCTCTCTATTCACACTCTGAGCATCTGACAATATCGTTCAGCTTGTCTCAACCGAACTTCTCGACGGCCTGCACGCTTCCCCAGAACATGCAGTAGAGCTGCATAGGGATATCAAATCGCGACATAGCATCGGCATGCACTTCGCTACATTCGCTGGGTCGGATGAAGAAGCCAGAGAACCTGTTGCAGAGCTCATCGCCGCGCGAGAGCAAAATGGCTTCGGAGACTGGCACGAGGAAGGCGGTTTTGGAGTGATTGATATAGGGGAGACTGCTGTCGTGAGATTGTAACTTACTGCACTTGGTTATTTACTACTCTATACGAAATGTGACGCTGCATTATTTCTTGGATCCTCCAGTCTGTTTGAGAAATGTATGAGCCGTATGTATTAGACTAGCATCGTGCAGCCCTGATGAACACAAAATTTCATCTGACGATCATACGCATATTTCGCCGGGGCGCACTGTACCCAGCTTTGAAAATTTGAACATCGAAACGCATGCAGAGCTGGAAATTCAGCTTGAGCTACGCATACGAATCACGAGCCAGACTTCCACCTAACCGCATGCAAGTTTACGTTGACATTCGCCTATATTTGTGATCAACGCTTGTGGTACACCTTGATTTCTTTGCGTTCCTATTCTATTACAAGTCCCTCTTTGCGTGTTTGATCATCGATTCACGTCCAGGCCCAACACCGATCCATTCTATTGGCACCTTGAGGAACTCTTCCACGAATTCGATGTACTTCTTGCAGTTGACTGGTAATGAGTCGTAGTCTGTGGTGGATGCGATTGAAGACTGCCAGCCGGGGAGTGTCACGTACTCAACCTCGACCTTCTCGAGGACACCGAGGTCAGCTGTGGGTAGGGTAAGCGTCAGATACACCACCCATAACGTTAGACGTACCAGGGAAGCCAGGAAGTTCTTGTCCGTTCACGAGGTACTTGACGGCGATCTTGATATCTTTCAAGTCATCGAGAATGTCGAGCTTCGTCAGGTTCAGGCTGTCGTAGCCGTTGATCAAACACGAGTGCTTCATCACGACCAGGTCGAGCCATCCACAGCGACGCCGACGGCCTGTCGTGGTGCCATACTCCCTGCCGACCTCCTGCAGGTGCACCCCGATGTCGTTGAGCTGCTCCGTGGGGAACGGTCCGCCGCCGACGCGCGTAGTGTACGCCTTGATCACACCGATGGTGCTGCCGATGTACTTGGGCGGGATACCGAGGCCCGTGCACACGCCGCCGATCGTCGTCGACGACGACGTCACGTACGGGTACGTGCCGAAATCGAGGTCCAGCATCAGCGCGTTCGCGCCCTCGACGAGCACCTTCTTGCCCGACGCGATCGCGCCGTGGATGTACGTCACGCTGTCGACGACGTACGGCCTCAGGCGCTCCGCCAGCGCTTTGTACCGCACGATCTCGCCTTCCGTGTCGTACTCGAAGTGCCCGTACCGCTTGAAGCGCCCTTCGACGATCTTGCGGAACTTCGCCGCGAATGTCTCTTGGTCGAACAAGTGGTGGACACGCAGGCCGGAGCGGGAGGCTTTGCCAGAGTACGCCGGACCGATGCCCTTCTTCGTGGTGCCGATGCTGCGACCCATCGATTAAGACGGATGCCATGGGGGAAAGCATACTGAGCGACTCACCTCGAGCCTCCGAGCTCGACTTCCTTCAGGCCATCGACAATCTGGTGGAAATCGAACACGAGGTGGGCACGATCGGAGATGAACAGGCGGCCCGTACAGTCGAGCCCTTTCCGAGCGTCAGAAGGTAGCCGAGTCCAAAGTGAAGCAAAGCGCACCCTGAGCTTGCAGCGCGTCGAGCTCTTCAAAGAACGACGGCACGTGGACCACGACACCGTTTCCGATGATGCCAGTGCACTTCTGGTTCACGAGGCCTACGCTTCGTGAGCATGCATTCAGGGTCGCCGTCAAACTGGGCTCGTACCGCTCGGGAGGAGGTGGAAGGCGAACGTCTTCTTCACGCCGTTAATCGGCGCGACGATGGTGTGCCCCGCGTTGTTCCCGCCTGCGCAGCGAGCGCAGACGTCGGCCTCTGCAGCCAGGACGTCCACAAGCTTGCCCTTGCCCTCGTCGCCCCATTGCGCGCCGAGGACTACGGTCACTGTTTCCGCTTGATGTCAGATAGGATGAAGCCAGACTGAATTGTATACTCACCGCCCATGCTGGGGAACTAGGTTCTGGTCGTAGAGAACGTTGAGGAACTCGTCAAGCTGCAATCGATTCCGGTTGGAGTCATTTTGAGAGTAAGAATTCAATCCAGAGTTTATCGGGTTGCAGGACCGATAACAAATGAGCATTACGTGACTTTCTTATACTTCTTACTCCGATCACAAAACTATAATGAGCGTGGGATACTGGACGGTCTATGGAGTCAATGATCAGTTTATGACCTAGTCATCGAGACTTTGTTACCATCCTCTCCTTACTCCTCCCCATGTCCTCGCGAAGCTGAACATCTGCTCCATCCCCCCCGGCTGCGTTCTAACAATGACAAAACCATTTCAAAGCAACCCCCTCAACCCGAGTCCTGTGCATGTCCTGCTCCGGAAGCACCCATCTCTCTTCGGGATACCGTTTCTTCTCATCATCGTCGGTGCTTCATTCGGCCTGCAGGGCTTCACGCAGACCCGGTATGAACTGCAAGACCAGAAAGTACATAACGTACGTGACTATCACACTGCATCACGGCCGTGATATCATTATGCCTCGCCAGATCACGCGGGAGCAAGAGCTTGGACTGGCGAAGAACCGGAGGAAGTTTGACATAAGAGAGGAGTACTATGTGCGTAGCTCCTGGTTTCCTTCGGACTTCCTCTCAAGCTTCTCTTGCAGCGATTAAGTGCGTCTCAGGACGAAGGCTGGGAGAACAAACGGATTCAACGACCGGCAGGCACACCCGAGTGGGGCGTACCTCCGACGGAACCTCCGCCTAAATCCTCGTCTTCGTCGTCTTGATATGCCTCGCTGATCACGCTCGTCATCTCCGTTGATCTCGCTTTCTGATACGCACAGTCAATGTAATTCTATGTCGCAATAACGGTATCCTAATCATCTGCTTATTTAAGGCCATAGAAATTCGACACCTTAGACTTGGTCGCTAATTGCGTGTACAGGGAGACCGGATGAGATCGAGATTTAGACAAGAGATTGAGAGGGAGGTCGAACGTCTAAAAGTCAGGCGTCGCCCGTGCTTTAAGACGGGAGCTGTAACCATCACATGATTCTAAATGTTGGGGATTCGCGACATACGCCGGATTTGGACAGGTTAGGACCCAATCGGGCTGTTCTGGAAAACCTGGTTTTCCGAGTCGTACTACCTGCAATATTCAGTCTTTTGATACGTCTCAAATCTGGAGATAAATATCACATGGTAGGTTATAGATAACTCAATTTGACGGTCAAGAAGGTTATAATTCGCGTCAAAAACTGGGATTTCCACTCTGTGCATTAACGTGGGCACGAGCTATCGCCCAGTGTTGGCTGTATAATACGGATATAATGGATAAATGAAGTGCTGACCATGCTCGATTTCTACGTCCTAGGGGTTTTGCTCGCCGTTGCCTGCCACTATGCTAGTGTTTGGGTTAGTGTTGTGGAAACTCAGGCGCGACCATTATTGGGGGTTTCATTGAGAAAGAATCAATACGAGTGACGTCTACGTTACGTTCTTTGTCTTGGCTTTAATACTAGCTTGGAAGGCTTTGTTCAAACTCGTTGTCTGTGCGTGGCAAACGAATGCGGCTACGAGATTCCCACGCCACAAATGGGATAAAAACGCGGCGTGACAGCGTTTGTCTTTTCTTGTACCCGTTCCGTCACATCGACCGTCACAACGACCGACCGCCCGCCCTCCGCCGTCACACAGCGGGGTCACAGGCTCTCGTTAGGCTTTGGTGCGCTCTGTGTGCCGTGAAAATATACTCAGCGATGGACCACACAGCCCCTATCAACGCGACGCCGCCGTCGTCGCGAAAACGGTCGCGCGAGAACGAGACGGAGAGCCAGCGCAACAAGAGGGAGAAGGCGGCGGAGCGGCAGCGGCGGAAGCGCGAGCGGGACCGCCAGGCGGGCCTGAACAACCTGCTCGCGATGACCCAGGTGCAGCAGCAGGTGCTGCCGCCGCCGCCGACGCCCGAGGAGCCGGTGCTGCCGCCAGAGGAGCAGGAGCCGTCGTTCTCGGTCGACGACAAGACGGAGGACATGTCGCCCGACGAGCAGGCGCGGCGGGAGAAGGTGCGCGCGGCGGCGCGTGAGAGGCAGCGCAAGCACCGTGCGCTGGTCAAGCAGAAGAAGCTGCGCGAGCTCGGCCTCGACATGGGGAACGAGCTCATGCCCGGCATGGAGGACGTGCCGTACCGCCTCACCGCGGACGGCCAGTACCAGGTCCCGATGCACGAGATGCAACAACACGCCCACGGCCAGCACCCACACAACCCGCATGGCCTGCACGAGCCGCCGTTCCCGCAGGGACAGCCTCTCGGCGGGCAGACGTTCGCCTCGACGCTGCTCCTGTCCTTCTCGTGTGCGCCGCTCCTCAAAGCACACCTCCTCCGCACGCTCAACATGACCAACGAGGAGCTCGCGTCGCTCGAGCCCATCATTGCCCAGGCGTGGGACCACTGGGACCAGCAGGTGAGTGTCGATGTCTTTGTCGAGGTCGTGTCGCGTCTGACCTCGCTGCAGCGCCGCATGCACTACGCGCAGAACCCCGGGGCTGCACCCAACCCACAGGAGGGGCAGCACGTCCCCGACGGCTCGGTGCCGCAGTATCCCCCGCCGCTGAACGTCAGCCATACTCTGAACCACGCCGCGGTCCAGCACCAGGTGAACCACCAGCAGTACGTCGCAGAGCCGCAGCAGGGATCACCGAATGACTTTCGTGCACGCTTCCATCGTTCCCTCGTTGCCCCCTCCCCCTTCCAACAACAGGCACCCGCCATGACCTCCCAGGCCACCATCGCTGCAGTCGCCGCCGCAGCCGCAGCCAGTGTCTCAGCCCCACCGCAGAAACCAGACACGATCGACCCCTCAAACAACCTCGACCCGCAACTAGGACAAGCAAGAGACGAAGCTGTCGGAGTTGCGAAGCAATTGGAGAGGTCATGATGGTGTTTCGGCTTCAGTCCATCCCACCGTGAATACTCTTGTCTGGATCATATTACACTCCATTAAGGAGCCCTCACTGTATGTCTGTATATTCCGCATGCTCACCTCGTCGTTTTTGTAATCATCCATCCCTGTATTCTCTACATTAACTTAGGGTTCTGTACCGCCCAATGATCCAAACCTTCGCCGGACTCCTTGGCATAGCCATGGTCGTGCCTTTGAGACGCTCACCTGCCACTCGTTCTTATTTGCCAGGTGCATCTCCGTATGCAATTTTACGCTTGTGGCACTAGTACTCACAATTCGTTTGCTCTCACCAGCTGGCTGACATGACTTCGTGTCACGTATTACTGCCATGATTCGTAGAAATGGACGCACAGGCTCAACTGCGGCATGTCCCGAGCAGTCACTGTCACCCCCCGTGCGCTGCCTCAGGTACGTTACCGAATCTCCTACTCCAGCGAAATTTATCGCTTCACATCGATCTCTAGCCTAGGGATCTGCTAAAGTCCCACGATTGATTACCAATCCCACTAGGGCCGGGTTCACCGCAACTGCCGCAGTTCGTCCTATGAACACCGATTAGATTCGACAGCTCGCTTCGTTCATCCGGGCAGTGGCAAGAACCTAGGTACAGAAGACTCGGCGTAAGGTAAATCTACCACCTTGTAATCGCTTCACCTGGTAGTACTCACCCATGAGCTCTTCATCAGCAGAATATCATCGCGATGTCGCTCCGCTCTGCCAACCCTCGTACGAGCAGCGGCGAAGCCTTCCACCTGCGCACCTTGAACGACCTTCCGTACGACCTCATTCGAATTCTTTGCCTTCTACTCGACGGAAAGGACATAGTCAGCGTGTTAAGCACTTGCAAAGCCCTCCATACGCACATACGAGACGAGTCCATCTGGCGCGAAGTCTGCGCTCGCTACGGCTTGGAGAGTCCCGAAATCTTCGGGACAGAGTCTTATTTCCGAATCTATTCCTGCGTCCTCCACACGTTCGGAGCCTTGCTCGGTCTCTGGGCAAGCGACCTTCCGTATCTAGGAACGATCATCGACTTTCGCTTCGACGCAGAATACCAGGGGATTGTAGGCGAGATCTGGAAGTTCACGCGACACAATATCCTCGTCATGGATATGTCCGTCTGGCGGGACCCTTCGCTACCCCATTACGCCGTCATCTTATCCATCACACTCCCGTCGCAGAGCACAGAGGCCCCGCGCGCACAGATCAACTGGCACGACGCACCGAACTACGAACGGAGGGGACGGGGAGGACTTCCCCCCGCGCAAGAGCTCCTGCACGTCCTCGACGAAACGAACGAATCCCTCTACTTCTATCATGATCACCACCCATCGCGCAGCCTGATCCCCGACTTCCCGGCACCGAACGCATCGTGGTATGACGGCGGGCGCGGTATGCCTCGCCTTCGTCCCAAGCCGTCGCCACGCTCCAGAGCTCTCCTGCGCGAAGACGCGTACATGTGCATGGCGCGCACCGAGCACGTCAAGCCCCGCGCGTTGGTCATGTACAATCCCAACCTCGGCAGCCACCATCTCGGCCCCCACGACCCGCTCCGACAACACGACATGCGCATTGCGATCCCGGATCTGCGCAACGAGGGACTCGCACCGGAGTCACGCAACACCATTCCCTTCACCCGCAGGTTCTACCCTATGCGCAGCGTGCAGCATGCCGGCCAGGATCCTGCGGACGAGAGGTGGCAGCCCGAGAGCCTGGAGGGGCTTTGGCTTGGGGCGTACGGACCTCATGGAACTGAGGTTCTTTGGGTCGGATTTGATGCGGAGAACAAGGTTGTGCACGCGTCGAAGATTACGGGCGATCTCAATGTTCCACGGGGAGCGCCGTCGTGGTCGTTTAGGGTAGAGAACCGCGTGCGCAGGGAGGAGATGCCTTCTTCGTCCATCGCCTCGTTCGAAACTGATCACGTTGTACGATTTTACTCCGGAGTTGGCACAATCTGCACACCCGGTTTTACGTGAGTTTCATTAGCTTCAGGACGTTGCGAGTACTAACGGAGTGTACAGGGAGAACGAACGAGGCGAATCCGAGAATTATGTTGGCATCATCGGGCCGAACGACATTCGAATCAATTGGAGGAATATAGGCATTGATCACTGCCCAAGATACACTCGCTATCTTGGCCGCAATATCAGCTCCGAGACAGACTAAATTTCCTCACTGGCAGTGTCGTTCAAGTTTTTTAAGGGAAATAATGCAGCGTCGCATGCCGTGTATAGAATATCATTAAAGAACCAGGTGTAGCATGTTATACAAAGTCACGACAGTGGTCTCCACTAATACCAATGAAATTGTTCTCGTTTTGCCAGACTCTACTCTTAGGATGTCGCGCGGACGATATTAGCACACCACCAAACACACTACGTCTCTGTATCGCGACATCGATATTAATCCTCGAAGGGTACGAAGAATCTCTTTTGCTAGCTCCGTTCTGGACACGACTCACTTCATCTCCCCCAGGTCCGCAACGAGTCTGCCCAGGCGTTCAATAACGTCAAAATGTAACACAATCCTGCAGTATTACATGCCCCTTTGTCAAATACCAATCCTCGACCAACATTTACACAGCTCTCTTCACCACCACCTCTTCTTCTTTTTCGTCTTCTTTTCCTCCTTGACCATGACCCGCTTCTCAGGAACATTTTTAGGAAGCCTGAGATACACCGCCAACGCATATCGATCTCCGTCCGTGAGGATATGATCCAACAGATCGCAGAGTTCCTTCGGGGTTGGGATGTACCCCAGTCGAAACCCTGATGCTAGGGGGATGGACGGGAGCACCATTTCGATAGGCTGGACTGGGTACAGAAGCTGGCTGGGCTCAAGCGCGCCGCGTTCGTAGTGCATCCCGTGCTCATTGTACCATTCCAACTGGAAGCGAAGCATGCCTTCACCGCTTCCGGTTCGCATCACCTCTGTCCATTGTTCCAAGGCATGCCAGAAGAACACGACGTGGGGTGCGGCCTCGTCCGGTAGTTTTCTTCCGTATGCCCATCGGAAAAAACGACTGAGACAGTTCTCTACGTCCTTCGTTATTTTGGGTTGTTTGAACGCCCTGACCCCAGCGTTGAACACCTCGCCAAGGAGCTGGTCGGCCGTGAGTTTCCTCCCTCTGGAGAAGACGTCGTCGGTGAGTGCTCTGAACTTGAAGTAGAAGTCTGCGACTGAATAGCCATGCCATCGATAGTCCATGGACTTTGCCCGGACAAAGCTTATGAGCATAAGGTCCTTCCTGAACTGGTCGGAATCTTCGTAAGACATGAGGAGACGGCGGCCTGCGCGGGGAGAAGGAGCGAGCGAGCGAGAGAGAGGTATGGAGGGGAGAAGTCTCAGTCTTGTTTTCGAAGGACAAACACGAAAGTCGACGCCTTTTATATGGACCGTGGACAAAACCTGACATTTGTTCCTTCTGCCGGTCCAGATCCTGACGACGGCACAATATGGGCAGTGTGACTCCGATTTAGAGCTTTGGCCACCGCAGCGCCACAAATTTTCAGAAAAAGGCTAGGTCGCTGGAACGGTCAAAGCGACATGAGCCAGGCGGTGTCGTCACGGACCCTGCGCTGAATTTTCCGTCGACGTACTTTGAAACTTACCAGTTTCACACATCTTGTTTGATCGTGGTGGCCTGTCCCCGGTCGTGATCGCACGTCTTGGTCTCGTCACGAAAGGTCGCTGAAGCCACTCGTCATCCCGCTTACTTGAATCGTTTCTGTCGAGACTTCATCCTGCGGACTGAGCGAAAGGGATATGGAGGTCCTATAGATACAATGTATTACACCATACTACGCGATTTTGACAGTCTGAGACAAAGCAATTCAGCCGTGTCCAGGATGTAGGTCAGTAGACGACAACATACCTTAGCATACAACGAGTCAACGACTTTGCCGACCTGCTCCAGCGTATCTATTGCTGCGCCGTACGTGTTCTATTGGATTGTCAGCAAGGGGCCCAAGCTCTAGAGCCAAATAGAGCTTACATCTGCGGTGGTTTCGTCGTAAATCAACAGAATCCCACGCTGTTGGTCGAGAACGCCGTGAAGAACTTTGTCCAGGATCATTTGCGACAATCTGTTGTTATAGTCAGGCGAGGACAAAGGCCGTGATATCGGCGTGTACCTACTTCTGCTCCACTGCTTGCCGACCCTGGCCGACTTGTTGCGCGACATACTCGACCTCGACGGTAGAGTATGGCTCGACGATTCGCAGGAGGTTCTGCTCCAGAAGCGTATCGTAGAGTGCCGAAAGGTGAGTGCGGATAGTGATATCAGACGAGAGCTCTGTTTAGCGATCCCGTTAACACAAAAACAATAACCTTGTATAAATGATCGCCGTACCTTGCTGGTAGTCCCTCAACGCCCTCTCGAAGTCGGCCAAATTCCGGTTCTGATGCGCTCGGGCAATAGCTCGCATACTCTCGACATCTCGCAACTGGGCGTACTTTGTCGCCAATTTGATTGACAAGAGTGACGTAACGTCCTCCGGCTACGGCAAAGGTCAGATTCTGTGTGCATTCTTCGAAGTGTAAGGCATACCAGATTCAGCATGACCTTGCAAAGAAGCATGTACTTCAGCGCGCCGAGAGCACCAGGGTCATCTTGTGCACTCCAGTTTTCGAAGGTCTCAAAGAAGTAAGAGTATGCTGTAGTGTAATCTTTGTCCTCTGCATGCAGGATACCAGACTGGAGATCGAGTTGGGCTTGGAGGTATGGTGGGCAATAGATAGAGTTGGCAGCAGTTCTTGACGATGTCAGCGCGGCCTACTCGCTCTGTTTGAACAGACCTTTCAGGAAACAAAAGGGACTACGTACCTTTGCCTTCGGGAAGTTGCCGATTCCACGATATACTCGACTCTCCAGTAAATGGACTTCTGTAAGCACCATCTTGTCGTCCAGTCTCTTGAGTTCCGTCAAGAGGCTATCGATGAGAGAAAGGGCTTGCTTATACTGTAGCGCTTCGAGTTGGCTAGAACGACGTAAGGAAATGCCATACGCCGGAAGGGGGAGGTGAGGCTTACAGGCCAACCAGACGAGTCTCCAAACTGTGCTTCAAGAATATCCGCTTCTCCTGCTTTGCCCAGTCAATGTTGGTCTTGAGAACCTGTATTTGAATTTCGCGGCTGTCCGGGATCGGTGCGAAGAAGTCGAGCAGGGTCCGGACTGAACAACGGCTCAGACTTAGTTTCAAGGATCAAACGGAAGGGGGGACTCACTGAGCTTCGCGGTCTTCGCCTTTGCGGTGGAGGACATGAATGAACGGGACTTGTTGATGACATCTGCAACGCCTTCCGCGTTACTACAACTAGTTAGCAATAGTCAGATTGAAGCAGAGGAGGACGTACTGCTGATCGCGGTACAACTCTCCGAGCTTCACAAGAGCGGTCTCCTGCCGCCGCAAAGCTTCAAACTGCTCCGCGTTAGTAGCATCCTTGTCGGGCGCGCTACCTACGTCTCGTGAGTGGGAGGGTATTGCTACAGACTGTGCACGTACTAAGGATTTGGTTGTATATCTGTTCTGCGCGCTTGGGTTCTGTCTTGGCAAGCTCTTCGGCCTGCTTCAGGAGCTCCTCTGGTTTGTCGGACATAATGGAGGGAGAGGTGAGGGCGACGAAAGAGACAGTGAGGGAAGGTCAAGTGAAAGCGAGCATGAGGCCAAACGCGACGGTGACGCGTCTCTGACCGTGGGAAAGCACTGACGCGTCTGTGCCAATTACGCTTGAGGTCGTCGCGCATCTTGTCCTTGCCGTCGTCCCCGTCCTTCTTCTCGTCGTCCCCAACTTCATCCACGACATTCCGTGTGGCGTCCAGCTTACACCGTATCTCACACAACATGGCCGAAGAAATTGTTCTTCCAATTCCAAACCTCGAGCTCGCTCAGCATTACTTTGTGCTGTCCTCACCGCAACTGCCAACCCTCCATGACAATGCTCGCGAGAAACTACTAGCAGGAATACAGGCCGATCGTATGTATATTATTTGTCTCAGCCCCCGTCTAGATATCGACTGTTTTCAGAGATGGCGCCGTATTACCGGCTAGTAACTTCGACCAACGCGGCCCCCCTGGATCAGAAAGTCCTGGACGCGTTGGAACAGGCGAATAAGGAGGAACTAGAGAAACTCGATGAACGGTTGGCGGAGGCAGAGAAGCAGGAGGGCGAGAGTGACATAGCGGACGCGCTCCGAGCGCGGGCAAACCACTTCACGAGGATCGGAGACAAGGTACGCGCGCAAATAATTTCCGCTGAACAATGTTTCAACAGAACTTCTAGGATAAAGCGGTAGAGGCTCAGAAAGTTGCTCTAGAAAAGACCGCAGGACTGGGTTCCCGGATAGACATCGTCTTGACCATCATACGGATAGGTCTGTTCTTCGGAGACCAGAAGATGATCCAGGAGTATATGGCAAAGGCGGAAGAGTACGTTTATTGATTCTCAAAGTACCTACAATTACCCTAACACAGCCTATAGGTTTGTCGAGAAAGGTGGCGACTGGGACCGTCGGAACCGACTGAAGGTCTACCGCGGTCTACACCTTCTCTCGATCCGACAGTTCAAGCGGGGAGGTGAACTCCTCCTTGATGCGCTTTCAACCTTCACCGCGACAGAGCTCGTCTCTTACAACGACTTTGTTGCATTCACTATTATCTCCAATGTCCTCACTCTCAGCCGCCCCGACCTCAAGAAGAAGGTAGACACAATGATTCGAGCTCGTGACATATACTCACCAATATTTGTAGCTCATCGCCGCGCCAGAAGTAAACCAGGTGCTACCAGAGCTCCCTTTACTTGCGGACCTCATCAAGAGTCTGTACGACTCGCATTACGATAAATTCTTCGTCGCGTTGGGTATGTTACCTGGTTGGTCGAGTTTTGCAGCTTCTTACCTTTCGTACAGCCACCCTCGAACAAACCTTCCTCCTTCCCTCGCGCCTCCTCTCACAGCATGCCCGCTTCTACGTCCGAGAAATGCGCATCCTCGCGTACAACCAGCTCCTGCAGTCGTACCGGAGTCTGACGCTCGACAGCATGGCGCGGTCGTTTGGCGTCAGCATCGAGTTCATTGACACGTAAATCTTCCCTTTTTTTCGTTTATCATTCTGGTCGCTGACACGAGTTTCAGTGAGCTATCACGCTTCATCGCGTCGGGCAGACTCCACTGTACCATCGACAAAGTGGAAGGCGTCGTCGAGACAAACCGACCCGCGATCAAGAGCGCGCAATATGAGACTGTAGTCCGGCAAGGAGACGTCTTGCTCAATTCCGTACAACGGTTGAGCAAGGTCCTGTATTGAGTGTACTTTACATGATGCAATTGCAGTGATATGATTTTCTTTGACTAAACCAAGACAGGCAACGGACGGGATACACAGGATTCGAGTACAACGAGATGGGGACCTATTAGTGTTCACGCCGGGCTCCTTCCACCCAGCTCCTCGAACAATAGGTCTGCGTCGCTTTTGTACTGTCCAAGCCTTTCCTTCTTGAAGTGGTTCGAGATCATGAACGCTAGATCGAGGGATTGCTCGAAGTTGAGGCGAGGGTCACAGAAAGACTGTTTAACCGAAGGACGTCAATACAATCTTTCTTGCGCATGGTTTCTCCCCACGAACCTGATATCTCAGCCCGAGTTGCTCCTCACTCAGACCCATGCTACCACCCAAACATTCGGTGACGCTGAAGCCTTCGTCGTTCAGCTCGCCCGTGAACTCGAGGCTGACGCCGCCGAGACGTGAACCTGCTGAGATGTGTCCCCGGATGCAGGAAGTGAGCTCGCTGATGATCGTCCCAAAGTGGCGCGTTTTGAGGCCCGAGGACGAGGTCAGGGTACTATAGGCAGTGCTGTCAGCATCGAAAGCGTGAACAGCAACGAGAGAACACGTACTTTCCGTGCATGGGATCGCAAATCCAGATGACAGGGTGGCCAGACTGTTGAACGGCCGCAATGTGTCCCGTGAGGAACTTTTCGACCTTCGCCGCACCGTAACGAGTGATAAGTGTTACACGCCCGCTTTCCTTGTCCGGGTTCACGACTGCAAAGACACGATCAGCTCTATCTCGCCTCATGGACGAAGACTCGACTGACTGTCCAACAACCTGACCAACTCTTCATTCTCCATGCTCGGGCCAACCTTGATACCGATAGGGTTCCTGATGCCCCTGAAGTACTCTACGTGAGCCCCAGTCAGCTGCCGCGTACGATCTCCAATCCACAAGAAATGGGCCGAGGTATTGTAGAACGCGGTCGGACGTGCACCCCCTGGAAGCTTGGTGGACACGGCCTCAGCGGGTAGCGGGAACTCGCGCGTCATGGCTTCCTCGTAGTTGAGCATGAGCCCCTCATGACTCGTGTAGAAGTCGACTTCGCCAAGCGTGCCTCGGCTTCCGCCTTTCTCGTACGACGTATTTTCACTGCCGAAACCAATGACGCGCGTGAACCCGAGTGCGTCAGAGAGGCCTTCAGTAATGCGCTCGAATTCCTTTCTGGTAAAGGAAATGAGTTAAGTATGGTGAGAAAGGGGAACGATGGAAGCGTACTTGAGGCCAGGTGAACGAACGTGCGAGAGTGACCAATCGCGAGGGTGGTTCAATGACGCGAAGCCGGAGGTCAACAATCCCCGGACGTAATTGAGGGTGGCGGTTGAGTGGAAGTAGGCACTATCGCATAATCAGTAACGTTAAGAACTGAAAAGTCATCTTTAGGAAATATTTACCTCAGAAGCCGCTCGGGGTCGGGCGTACGGTCATCTGGATTCAAACTGCATGAAGTGAGTCGAAAGTAGTCGCGAAAAGCTACGAGCTACATACCCGTTGACATTGTCTCCTCTGCATGATTTTAGAAGGCGTCGAAAAGTATGTTTCAATCAAGCTACTTACCGGAAGCTGAGAACTTCACGGTCCCCAATTTTCTCCTTCGCACTGCTGCGAGGTTTTGCGTATTGGCCGGCAATCCGTCCAATACGGACCTGCGGAGAATAAGCGGAGTCGTGGATGAATGGTGATGTATCCTACGATAGGAAGACGAGCTCCCCAGATGAGAATCAAGGAAAAGGAAAGAATAAGACCGATTTTATTGGCGATGTTTTCCTAGGCGTCCCGTTAGCAACGCACACGTGTTGTGTTCGCAAAAGCCCACCTCTGTGCAAGCATCAAAGCTCTCTGCACAGTCCCCTGCGTGCAGGAGGAACGCTTCGTTGCGTTGTACGGTGCTGAGTTGATGCCGAAGCCGTTCGATCTATCGAAATATTCAGTGTTTTGAGGCAATGGTTGGCTCAGTGGACCTGCCTCGGACGCAGTTACCAGAGGTGGCAGCTGCTTGATTTTATTGAGGACTCTAGACCCCTATAAGCTAATACACTCGAGTGTCCGAGTTATACTGACTTCGACAAGTGAGCCTCGTCAGGGTATTCAACATCCTACGCGAGGAAACATTTGTCAGCTCAAAGCCGAATTGTAAGCGTTACGTGGGTAGTGCAGAAACATACCTGAGCAGCTGTCTTGGACCTCCACGATGTAGGGTTCCAGTTGTCGGCGGGCATGGTGGAGGAGTCAGTTAAGTGGGGAAAGATCACGAATCAAATTGAATCTTGATCCTTCCCATTATGTCCAAGATCTAATCTTATCTCAAGCGCCACAAAGTTAGGCGTCAATCGTGCCCAGCCAGTTTTGTCTCCCGACGACGATGTAGGAAGGACCTCGACCTCGAACTCAGTCAGAACCCATGTCGCAGGAGCAAGACTTACTCGCCATGGGTTTTGTACCTGGCAATCACGGGGGAATAATTTTGCTGTCTTCTCCGGCCAAACTTGCGGAAACGCGACTGCGTGTCCAACGAGGACACGACTTTCATTGAAAGGTATGACACTCCTCGTTGCCAAAGGCTTTACTTTCTGCCGAGATATAAACTTTATATACAAGAGATGTGCCGACTGTAGTCTTCAACTTCCTTACTAGTCTTACTTGGGTGTATTCACGCTGCGGGAGTGCCCTGTTATCTGCTGGCCTTATATACTTCTCTGCGCCTTTGTCCGCGCAGCCTCCGTTGTGCGCGCATGGGCCGCTTTGTCCAGCGTTGGCGAGGCCCCTTCTTTGCCCATTGTCGTTGGCATGACATTATTTGTCTCATTTCAACGCCACAACACGTTGTCGCGCACTGCCCAATAGTCCATGCCAATTTCTGTTGTTTTTCCAGCAGTATATAAGGCAGTGAAAGTCCGGGGCTGCGGTCTGGCACAAGTCAGGCATCTGCTGCAAATACAGTTCCCCCATACGTTCGGCCGCAGCGTTCTCCTTATGGTTTACTCAGACTTGATCTTTTGGCGTCATTCTTCTTCTCGCGGTATGTTGCCTCGTACTACCGTATCGTCGCCTTTGCCGCAACCTTCCGCTGTACTGAATTCCCTCCACATTCCTGTCAAACGTGGTACGCTCTGCACAGCCGTCGACCTTCCTCGGCTTCAAACTGTTCCCGCGAGTGCCATAGTCACCGATGTGCCCGTACATCTGCCGAAGCGTAGCGAGGCAGCTCTTGTTGTACTTCAACAGCATATCACACGTATATAATCCACACTGCGTTGTCCGTTCAAATCGCTTCATTCGTTTTGTTATCGCCGCCGAAAGTGTTACATTGGTGCCGCCCTTATATATGTCTTAGCCAACGCTTGGACCGGCGTACACTAACATGTGATTGTTCTTTGTCTCGAAACTCGTATATTCGCCCCCGCCCCGATCGACCTGTTTTTTGTTGCAGCTGCACACCGCCCGCGCGCCGCGGCGCGTCCACTCCATGGTCCCGCTTCATTGACTTCTCACTTCGTCGACACTACTGGTTGCCCTTTACTCATGGCGCGACCCATGCCTCTGTTCTTTGCCATTACACGCATGCCATTCCCCGGCGGAGCGGAGCGATGCCGCCCTTGTTGAAATAATGTAGGTATGTGTCTCTCTTCCAACTTGAGTGCGACTAATGACTTCGTTCGTTTATTCGGCTAGCGAGCCCAGATTGTCCTCGTTGTGTGCCTGGGGGCGCAACTCGAGTTGCCGCGCGGCCTGCCATAACATGACGCTGGTCTGGCCACAGGCGGAAGACAAAATACATAGCCGAATGACAACGGACGGCCACGTCGTTTGTAGTCTTTGCCCGCCACTGCATACTTAAACAGTGACGCGGGTGGCCCATGCGATTTTTACCCTTCAACCTCCCCTCCTTCCACCCTCCGCTAACCGCCTATTTATCTCTCTACCTGTCTGCACTATGTTATCACCTAGAGGTTTCTTCTCCAAGGCCTTGGGTACCATCAAGCGGTGCCTCCGAAGCTCACGTCTGCGGGGTGTCATCCAAACAAATGACCAGCATCTGGATGATACAGGAGAGCCGAGTATCATAATAGAAGGCCCCTACGTATATCAGCCCCTCCATCATTCATCTTCTGTAAGTAACGTGCTCGACTGCCTCAACTAATCGGACGTCGACTTACATATTCCGCCCTAGGTGATCCGTGGCTCCATCATGGACAGGGCCACAATCGAATCCGTGTTGTACGAAGAAAGCATCTCTCAGTCTACTAGCAAAGATGTATCGGACACAACCAGGAATCTTCAAGAGAAACTACCAGGTGGCCTCTCCCCTCCTCCCCACCATGCTGGAGAACGGCGCTCTGAGGCCATTTTTCGCGAAGACCCCTGCTTGGACGCCGATCCTCTGTCTGAAGATGAAATTCTTGAAGCAATATTAGATAGCGACCCTGTTATGTGAGCATATGAGTCCCCAGGCTATTCAATTCCACTGAAACGTTGTTTTGCAGCTGCGAGCGTACCAACAAACCTGTCGGACAGCCAATATCTCGTCGACTTTCATTTCTGACTTATTAAGCACATTGATTTCCGTGTCGCCACTGTAATTTACATTGTCATAATTCGACACTCCATACTGTAGATACTTCATTGTATAGTTTGTTTTATGTTGTACTTAATTTTACACGCCCATGCTGTATGCATTTGCCTCCGCCTTCATCTCCGCATCATCCGATAGAGTGTTTTCTGCATCACCCAGTGCATCATGATCAGAGGCCTACCTCGGACACCGACATGACGGACCACTAACTGCTAAGAAGTGTATTCATTTTTGTAACGTAGTTGCGCCCTCCGAACGATCAGCACTCGCGGTCCATTCTTGACAACCGCCGCAAGTGGCCCCAACTGTAGTGAATACACATTCAGAACCAAGTTCAAACTCGCATGTGAAGCGTGACGTAAGCTTTTGGCTGCACATGTAAGTACAGTAAGCAATTTTGCGATACGTTCAAAGTCGGTCCCATCAAACAGAGGGCGACTAGATGATTAACGGTGATGATGCAAAAATGATGCTCCCAGTGAGGCTCGAACTCACGACCTTAGGATTGCTCACTCTTGCTGAGTGATCATACTCTCGTATGAGACCTACGCTCTACCGGCTGAGCCATGGAAGCTTGACAACAGTGCATCAAGGACAACCAAGATCCAGACTCGAATAACCCGGGTTTGATTAATGTCTTTTCCGCTCATGTCGCGAGGCTGACGGTCTACCGTAAGTGCGAGTTTCTTTTGCGATACTGACACCGCATGTACAGAAGTAAAGTTATTATCGACACACGCGTTACACAAATGTCAATCGAGGGCGCATAAGTACACGTCGAGGCAAAAACGCATGGGCCGCAGATCTCGCTCGGCTCAGTAACGAGTACACGCCCATGTTGCGACGCTATGCTTGCATTGAATAGGTGCTTGCTGGTGCCTCGTGGACTCTCTGGGTCTGGACCAGGCATGTTCTCGGCGTGGTCTTTAACGTGGCTGCCACCCTTGTCGGGTGAGTACCTGCTTGCACCGCCGTCGGATCACTGCCTCATCACCTCAACCTTGTTTAATCAATGCTACTATATGAATTTCTCTCATACATTAGAGGCTGGTGCCAGCGTCCGGGCAGAAGTGGCATCAACTTCACCCGCACCTAAATGCTTCACTCAATTCCCCGGCGCGACAACTCAGCGGCCAGACCTGGAGATGCTGTCTACGTACCACGATAGAACGATCCTTTCGGTATATCAACAGTCTATATCCGATATCGTGAAGTCGTCAAAGAGACCCTCCCTAGTACGCATGCAGCCCCCGGATCAAAGCAGGCGCATTCCGTCGGTTTCGGCTCCTGCCTTCACACTTCCGCTCCTCGTTGAGTCGGAACGCCACCCGCACTCATCATTGGTGCTACTGTTATTTTTTGCCACAAATTCTGCTACGTAAGAGAATCGTTTTTCGTAACGGGCAGGCGTACAGAATGATTGACGATCCTTATTTAGGAGAGCTGCCTTTCTAATCGGTGATCTATGAATTTCCCTCCGCATTTGCGCGATTCACCTGCCAAACCTAGGCCACCTGCATGGCGGAACTGGCACCCTGGCCAGGAATGTCGCGGAAGGGGAGAGTGTTCAGGGGCTGATGATGTGCTCTGTATACACGCTGCCCCCAAAGTCGCCAAACGTGTGACTGTCGCTAACCCTGCCGGACAGACAAGGCGTGGCATGTTCCTACTTTAACGCGTACCTGCTGCGAAACCTAATATCGACCAGCTTACGATTTCGCGGCTCTAGCGACATTAGACCAGCGAATGTTCCTACCCCGCCCTACCACCCCTCCTTACTTCCTAGGAACTGTAGACGAGGACACTGGGCTCTTTATGGCACTTCAAGCGGGTTTGACGTGCAGAGGTATCAGACGGCCTAGGGGACCAAGAGGAATGCCGCCACACCAGATAGTACTCCGTCACAGAAGGTTCAGTGTTGGAGTCGTCGAAACTTCGAACGTGCAGAGAGTCTCGAGCGCCGCTTTTGGTACCGGCATCGCCTTTCTTTTATTTTATTGCGCTGCGGGTAGACTAATCGATGTGGTCCCAGCTGATTCTACGACGCCGACATTGAGAAGAAACATCCAGCGAAGTTCACTCTGGAGACGGTCCGTCTCCGAAGACACATCCCTTATGCCCGAATTTGGTGTGTGCAAATAATACTATGTTGTTGAAGACCCCACTCATCGCAAACGTTCAGTCCAAGGCTCCCAAACCCTTCGCAATACCGGTCTTGGTCGCACCCAGTAAGGTGCCATCCATGCTATTATTAAATTTACCAACCATTCACAGCTCTGTTTCCGGTCAGCATTGGCTGCAACAAACTCATAGACCTCAGTATCGTGCAAGATCCCCAAGCGATGATGAACGGGAACCTGAAGAAGCAGAAGACGACGACGAGCTAGTCGACACGAGGGGAACGCGTCGGGGAGCGCGCACGCGATGCAGCCCGTCCGGTCACAGAGTTACGGAACACATGAGTAGCGTTTCCGGTCTCCTCCAGAAACGTACAGGCGGATGGTGGGATGGCGTCGAGTTGGATGAATATATCGAACGTGAGGACAGAGAGCAGCTCGGAGTTGGTCCCCAACAAGCAACCTCCTACTGCGAAATATGCTTGGAGTCCAATGACGTAGAGGGCTTTGTGTCCATCGAAGGGTGCGGGCACTCATTCTGCAGGTATGTGCACACCGAGTCAGTTTGCCGAACATTGAAACTGACCGTCATTTCAAGGGATTGTCTTGTCCAGCATCTATACACCAAGATTTCTGAACGGCAGGCTCCAATTCTCTGCCCCCTCTGTCAGATACAAGCCGCCGCGGGGGGCAGACTCACATGTGAGCACAGCATATTATGCATTGACTCGTATCAGCCTCACGGGAAAGAAAATGACAGACATCGATTCTCACTTTGCAGAATCGCTCGGGGTAGACGGCGACTCGCTTGAGAAGTTCAGAGCCCTCGAGCTCACCCGCTACGCCGTTGCCGTCGCATGCACCAAGTATGTCCAAAATTAGCTCGGGGTATCTCTTTGATAATCGTGGCACAGATGCAACCAGTCCTACCATGTAGCACGCGACGAGTACGAGGCGGTGAACATCCTCCAGTGCCCGCTTCCGCACTGCAGACACAGCTGGTGCAAAGTCTGTTTTAAGAGGGTCCGTCCTGGAGCCCGAGCCCATACCTGCAAGGTTGGCACCGCCGCTCTGAGACAGCTCATGTCCGAGCAGGGCTGGATGAACTGTCCAGGGTGTCAGACCCCTGTATCGAAAGCCGAGGGATGCAACCACATGACGGTAAGCACCGCCTCCCTGCCTTCCCATAGACCCTGACCAACACGAACCCTAGTGCGTTGCGCCAGGTTGCCACGCGTGCGTCTGTCGCTCCCAGGTCTCCATGTTTCCCTCGAACATTAACGCTGTTCTTTCATAGCCACTTCTGCTATCGCTGCGGCGTGCTCATCACTCGCTCTGTCCACATCTATGAGATCAGCTCGGCGGTCAGCGGACACTACAGCCACTGCGACCAGGTCGCCTCGGGGGCCAGTCGTATGCGGTCCCTAGCGACCTTATCGCCAGCTCTAGCACGTTTTATCGACCTCGCGCATCGACACATTCCGTCTGCGCGGCGGCTGCGGGCAGTCTTCGCGTAGCGGTGAAGATTGCTTAGACTCAGTCAGCCTTCGGTGGAGCCGTCGTATAGTCCAGCGCGTTCTATCGACTTCGTATGACCTGCGATCGAAGCGTAAGTCACTATGTACCTTCATATCTAATTTATCGCGCACCCAGGACTGCGAACACACACATGTACATCGCATGCCCTCATGTACTTATGGTTCTTGTCCACGGCAATAAATATGCACTATGACGTCTCTATCCCGCAGAAGTACAATTCCAACTGTGCCATGTATTGCGGACTATAGTACAAGTGCATGCATAAACAATTTAGTGCGACACGACATAACATGATCCTGCTCTTCAGACTTTGACTTTGACATGGGGCTAGGACGAACGAGCTATAACAAGATATGTAGACAAACAATACGTCGAGAGTAGATGCGGGGAAGAACGAGCGAGGGCCTTTGTGCGATGGCGTGAGATGTACAGAGCACAGATTAAGAATGTCCTGTCCGAAACGCAGGGGAAGCGAATGCTGAGAGAGAGGGAGGCTGAATGACCTCACCCTCGGTCTTCTTCCTAAGGGAAGAAGGTGCGAAGATATGGTGCGAGTAGTAGTTTGCGGGTATGAAATCCTTGGTCTGGTATCGAATTACTTCGTTCAACACAGCGGCGACTTCATTCTATGACCTCGAAGCGCCCGCGCTTGCCGTCGCGGCCATCGTCGGAGTCGTCCAGGCCGCGCTTCTCGCCGAGCGAGCCGTCGACAAGACCCATTCCCATGGTCATGCCCATGAACGACTCGCCGTTGACGAGGTTCTGCAGAATCATACTGTACTGCTCGTCGGTGAGGCCCATGCCCGCAAGCGGGTTGATCTTGCCGTCCTCGTCGCCGAGGGAGAAGACACCGGAGGAGGTGGACGCCTGCGCGGCGGTTGCGAGCGCGTTCGAGGTTTGGATGCTGAGAGCCTGGTCGAAGGAGGCATCCGACAGTGGGGGGACGCCGACCGAGCGTGGGATCTTTTGCATCGTCTGGATGACTTTGAGATGCATAAGATGTTTCTGATGGATTGGTCAGACTCGACGCTTCGTTTTCACACAGGAGCGACTCACCTCGAGCATCTCGAGTAATCCATCCTTGGTGAACGGCTTGGGTAAGATGTCGTTCATGCCGGACGAGTAGTACTTGATGATCTCGTTGGGCTTCGAGTTACTCGTCATCGAGATGATGGGCGTCATGTGGTCGAACTGACGGATGAGCGACGTAGCGCTGACACCATCGAGCTTGGGCATAACGATGTCCTGCAGCAAATGTTAGTATACTCAACAAGGAGAAATATAGAACGACTCACCATGAGCACCAAGTCATACTTCTCCAAGTTCATCTTGTTGACGGCGCTAACACCGTCGACGGCGACGTCGATCGCGCACCCGAAGACTTGCAGGAACTTGCTACTAAGCTTCCTGCTGATAGCATCGTCGTCGACGAGGAGCACGCGTGGTGGCACCGCCCAGCCGGGCACATACGTCGAGCGGCGTACTCGCAGCTTCTGACTTGACCCAGCGCCGACAGTACCACCAGTGATGGTCGACGTGGACATCCTCGGTGACGGCGCAGGCGACGGCGATGCCTCGGGGAGAAGGATGGGCTGCTGCCGCTGGTCTTCGCCCTCTTGTGGCGGGTCGCCACCCATACCCTGTGGCGTGGGCATGACCACCGCAGCGTTGAGCTGCTGGATCACGTTCGGGTCGAAGCTCCAGTTCCCGTTCTCGTCGTCGAGCGTGCTCTTGGGCATGAGGTGCCCGACGGTGAACACCTGCAGACCCTCGTGCGAGAGTGCAGTCGAGTTCACCGGCACGCCGTACCTGTCGTCGAGCGTGCTCGGGCCAGCGAGCAGCGCCGCGTACGGGTCCGCAACGTCCGCGTACACGGCGGGGGCATTCGACGTCGCGGCGTTGGCTGCGTTCGCCGACGCAGCTGCGAGAGCCTCGAGGGTGTTGTTGTTCGACCCCGAGCCAGACATCCCGATCTGCCCCTGTGCAGATGTCGGACGCGCGCGGCTGAGCTCCTCGATACGCGCAAGGGCGTCTTGCCTGCTGAGTGGGCGCTCGGGCATGAGGTTGGCGGCGGCGGCGAAGATCTTACTCGCGCTCGGTGGGCCTTCGGGTCGCCCTTGTCCTGATCCTGAGGGTCCGTCGCGAGCTTGTGGGATGCTCTGGCTGAAGGACATGCCAGCGGACTCTGCACGCCTCGAGATCTCGTTCATCTGCGCGAGACTAGCACGCGCAATAACATCGTCGGGGTACGTCCCGCCCATCATGCGCTGGGCCTCCGTCACTGGTAGGAAAGGGTTGGGGTCAGACCCAAAAGGCCCCTGAGCTTGGGGCACTTGCTGTGCTTGTGGATGCCCTGGCGACTGTACCTGGGTTTGAGCAGATGGCTGCGATGGACCCGAGGGGCCTGCGGTAGGATTCGAGGGGTCCTCAGCCTTGAGCTTGCCTGTAGGCGTCAGACAAATCAGATTCCAGAAATTACGTTACGGTATCATTCGCGACGTTGTATCGCGTCGCATGGGAACGAATGCCGAAAGCGTGCAAAGGCGTCGTGGCGCAGCGGAAGCAAACCAAAGCGGGGGTCGACCGAGGCGAGGTCCCGAGTCGACGCAAATTCCAGATCGGGTCGAGGCCAGACCGACAATCCAGGCCGAGCGATATTCCAGACCGGAGACACAGGGGACAAGGCCAGACCGGGGCGGCGCGAGGTACGTCAGATCGAGACCGCCGCAGATACCCATGGTGTGACGCGTTGGGAAAGCGCAAGATTCGAGGCCGTCCGCAGAGAGCGTCGAGGCAATCCGTCAGATTCGGGACCGTTGAGGTACCCGGAGGTGGGTTAGTCGAGTTCCGTCCAGGTCGATTAGCATCGTCGGCGTCGTCATAACCATTGTGGCGTTTCGATCCCGATGCGCGTCCGAGGGCGGGTCGAGACGTCGAAAGTTCGCGAACCCCGCGTTCGAATGTCGAGGTACGGTTTAAAGCCCAATTTTGAACACAGCCAGGCCAATTTGGAATTGACGTTGCAGTGCACAGAAGCGTCCGCGTTCCGATAGGAGGTGGAGGTTCGATGGCGAGTCGAGAGTCCAGGCAATTTCCAGAGAGAAAACCCAAAAAGAAAACAAACAGAGTTCATTAGCGTTCGGTTCTTTGCTCTCGTAGAGTAAACAGAAAGCGGCGGGGGGGAGAGAAACGATTCATGGAGCGGGGAGGGGTGAATCGAAGAGGGAGAAGAATGGATGAAGGGCATTGGTACACAAAGCACGGAGCACAGAATAAATCGCAATAAATATATCCCAATACCGTCCATCCCCATAGCCAACTTTATATCGATCTCGAGGATGAAATGCGCGACGACGGCGTCGATCAAAGGGCTCCGGCGACAAGGTCGTTGATGCCCAAGCCAATCGTCAGACCGGAATCCCCGAGCTTTCCAACGATAGAATCGACGACTTCGGAGCCCTTAGCGTTCGCACTATTACTACCCAAGCCACTCGATCCGTTCGTCGCATTCGTCGAGCCAGAACTCGAAGAGAACCCACCATTCTCGACTTGCAGGAAGTACTGGATGAGATTTTGCATGAGGCCATCCTGCTGCGCCATGTTCCGCTGGAACATTACCATCTCGTTCAAGACGTTCTGGTAGTTGTTCTCGAGATTGCGGATGTGGCTTGCCATCTCCTCCTGTGCTCGGACGACATCCTCATGCGCACGCAGTAACCGGTCGACGTTTGTCGATAGCTGGTTGAGGTTCGACACAGACGAGGCTAGTGACGAATACGACTGTTGCGTAGACGAGATGGCGGATATTGACGATGTGCATGAGGATATTTGTGACTGAATGAGAGCGACTTGTGACTGAGTCGCGAGCAGGGAAGAGGAGAGCGCCGAGATGTCGGCAGATGAAGACGGTGAAGGTGATTGCCCGCCGCGGCCACCCGTCGATTTGCGGGCAGCGGGGACTTTGCGCTTGATATTCTCGAGCGCATCACGGCGGTCGGCGTGGAAGTCGGGGTGACGGAATGTCCATGACTGAGATAGGGTTTGGTGCGTCAGAACTCAGATACGAAATCGATGACACTCGAACTTACATGTTCGCCATAAGTGTTGTCGTCAGTGTTCTTGACCTGATAGAGGAGGTATTAGCGTACACGTTCCTGAACGCGGAAATGAGGATGTCGGAGCTCGCTTCTTCGGCCCGCAGGTCACCCGACTAGCCGTCCGAGTACGCAAGGGCGACGGACCAAACCGAGTAGAGCAGCTTAGAGTCAAGGGACTCCACGGCATGCCGCAATACGAGCGCAATCAAAACGCGTGGCGAGATAGAAGAGCGAGGAAAGATGATGACGGTCGAATGCTTACCTTGTGGAAGTCATACTTGTTTAGTTGTCTGACGAAGGAAGCGAAGTTGGAGTGCTTGAACATGCGAGGGAGGATGGATTTTGTGAACTCGTTCATGTCTTTGACGACAAAGCAGTCGCCGTGGGGGCCCCATGAAACCACAGGCTGGAAAGACGGGTCCTCCAACATCCTAACGCACAGTCAGAAGAGGTTACAATATAGGGGGACAGCACAACGCACTTGTAAAGCTTCTTGACGAAGTCACTTGTCGAGGGCATGCCATCTTCGCCTTCATGCTTGATGTTGCCCTCGCGCTGTTCACGATCGCGCTGGACCTCTCTGTCTCTATCTCGTTCTCGCTCGCGTTCCCTGTCCCGTCCACGGTCGCGGTCTCGTTCGCGCTCCCGGTCCTCGCGGTCTGAATACGATTCGCGCATGGCCTCGTCCTTGAGGCTGCCGCGGGAATCAACATGTCGTAGAGGAGGTGATATGCCACTGGCACTGCTACCAAAGTCGTGCGAGTCGCGACGACCCCAGCTGCCAACGTTCATGTTCATACTGAGAGGGGAGGCGAGTGACGCGGGGAGTTGGGCGGCGGTGGAAAGCGAAGGATGTGAATATGTCGGCGGAGGGTAGCCGCGAGCGGAAGATGAGGCGTTGGAAACATTTGTAGGACTTGAGGACGCGGAGGGGGAAAGGGAGGCGGCGTTCAGGGGTGGGAGTGTGTTGGTACGGAACGGATGGTTGGAGAGGGAGGAGGGAGGAGGTAGGGGCTCGTACTGGCCCTGAGATGATGACTGCTGCTGTTGAGCGTAGCGGAGGGAGCGATGCGAGCTGGACTGTTCCATCTCGCGAGCGGGAAGTCTGGATGTGAGGGTACTCGAGCGGCGGGGCGGGCGTATCGAGAAGGGAGTCTGGAGTGAGTAGATTTTTATCGTCGCCGTAATACAAATTCCACTGCCCGGCCGTGTCCAAACTCAATTCAACGGGCGCTGGTCCCTGCACCTGCCTAATCCGTCCGCCCGACCCCCGACGGCCCGCACGCCCTCGGCAGCTACGCCCTCCCCCGCTGCCCCACCGCCCGTCCCCACCACCCGACCGCTCGTGTTCCTGCCGCGCACATCACCAGACGTGCTCCACAGCAAAGGAAGGCCCGTGCGCAAGCCGCCCACGGCGCATCGGGACGCTCCGCGCAACGTCCTGCGATGGCGAGGACCGTGCCAGTCCCGCACCCGACTGATCTGCCCCGACATCCACCAACAAAACGGTCCAGACCCTGCCGTGGATCCTCCAGGAGGGCCCTGGAGGCGGCCTCGACGCTCTCCCCTGCCAGACGCCCCTCTCTCCCTCACAGCCGCAGTCCAGACTCCGGTCCAGACACGCCGTCGCCATCTCCCACCGCGCCTGTTGCCACCTCCTCCTCGCTTGCACCGTCGCTCTCTGCGTGGCCCGCTGTTCAAAGTCCCTCCTCCCATATGTTTTCTGTCGCGGAACATCGCCAGTTACACCCTGGTTTCCGTCGCTGATGCACCCGGCCTCGAAACAGAACAACCGCAACCCCAGAAGAAACAACAGGCTCGCAGCTGACACAGAATTTGTAGTGGCCAGCGCTTCGTTCCTCCCCAAGTTCTCATCTCCTCCTTGGGCCCAGCTCGGGCCGTTATCAAGCCCCCTTTGATGCTGCCGCTCACTACAAATTCACCGCTCACGCAAGACATTCCATTTTCCCTCTCCAGGCCTGGGCCTCTCGACCACAGGGGCCCGTGGTACGCGCAGGAGCGTGAATTGCCAGCAACGATTAGCTGACGGAAGTGGGCCTGAAGTCTGGCCCGGACATCCCACGACGTTTTGAGGATCACGGAAGAAACGCTGGTAGTGTACGGACGGCGTACCGAGCGGACGAGTAAATCCGTCTACTCCGATACGCAGACGCCAGTCAGGGCGGAGCAGTCGTGCGTGCATCCTTAAATTCGCGGGAGAATTGTCGTGGCACCCCTGTCAGACTGCTCTCACTACAAATTCGCAGCGCACGCCAGTCATTTCTATTCCTTCCGCCAGCGGGCCCGCAGGCCCAGACTTTCGAGAGGAGCCAGCATCTGCACGTCAGGCCACACGGAATCGCTCGTCCGCACGGCGCAACGTTCGTATGCTGGCTTAGTCTTCTCCGCCTCTTCGTCGTAGGTTATGCGAGCCAGAGTTTAGGCCTGCTCGCCTCATGCGCCTGAGGCTACAGCCGTATTCCGAACAAGATACGGGCCCGCTTTCGTCAAAGCGAACGCTTCGTACCGCTTCGGCGCTATTCTTGTCGGCCTTTCGCAGGCTTTCCCTTTGTCAAATTTACAAAGTGCTTCGAAAAGAGAACAACATCGGGATACGTGATCTGCGCTTCACAAGTACTCCTAGCCCGCGTGTTCCACCGCGCCCTGAAACGCTCGCATGTTTTCGTCGAGCTCGCGGATCTCAACTACCCCAAGATTAGCATCGTCCACAGCCGACGATGACCCTCGAAGATCGCGGGAGAGGTGACGTGTTTTTAGTCAAGCATGTGTAGAGGTGGTGTCACAAACTGCCATGGCCAGTACTATTCGACAATCTCTCGTACCGAGCTTGTGGCGTCTCACCGCGTCGCGTCGATTTGTGCTCACAATGCTGGTTATTTCACCCCGAATTTGTGCGCAGAATGGTTATCGGCATCTCCCTTTTCGCGCAATTTGGCCCAACTCGAAGATTGGGCACGATAGTCGCTCATATTCGGCAAGTTCAATTTCGTTCTCCTTCTGCGCACCCGGTCTCACCACGCACAACTCGCTTCCCGACAGACCTATGACAAACGCGAACCTGCACCGTTTCTGAAGCTCATTCGTATGATCACAGCGGCACAGCCTTTCTTTGTGCGCTTGGTCGACGTATTACCGTCGAATCCCTGACCCTTCGAGGGTCGACTGGGACTCTAACTCCGCGTGCGGATTGGGTGGCCTGTCCCCCGAGCTGACACTTTCTGCCAGCTCGGACGTGCGATCGCGCGGAAATGGACTTGTCGCAGCGTACGCGCCATAACTCGCCGGAATGCAACACTCCACCACACGTTGCCTGCACCACTCCCCCTGCTGACCCCTTAACCAGCAGGGAGCATCATCGCCGGCGCGCTGGTCCACGGCTGCGCTGCCAGCGTGGCAAACGCCGCTTTAGCCTCCACTCGCGATGTTCCTGAAACAACACTTGGCAAGGACAGAAATACGGAGCCACCTACGCGTGCCTCGCTCAGGAACACCGCGCTGGCTCGCGTCAATTCTCACGCTGCCCCGCGTTCGCGTTCGCCACGTAACCTTCCCGCGATCTTCGACGATGGAAGTAAGGGCGGGAACGACGCTAATCTTAGGGAGGCGCAAAGGAGAACGATAACATGGGGGCGGAATGGCTATCGTGAGTGGGGTGCTTTACATCGTGCTCGACCTGTTCCTCATGTTTTACCTGCAGTTCCATGTGCCTTTTGTATCACTCCTTGCTCTGCTACCTGCCCGACGAACCGGCGGAATTTGCCAGTGCTTCGTACTTCTATCGAATGCTAGCGCGCGTCGGTTCCAAAAAGCCTTTCTACTCCGTGTGCTTTGGGGTAAAGACTGGTGAAGAGGAACGAAGAGCTCACAAATAGTTTACCCAGCTTCGCGGGAAGCCTATTTCTTTCTGGAAACATCAAGCGATACCGCCAGCGCGTGCGTGCGGGACGACCTGTTCCTGGTACCACCAACATGTCAACTCCACAGGGCGACCCATCGCTATGACGGTACTACGATGGACGGACCGTTGTAGGTCAGCTTACGTAGGTCCGCCCTTTCTTCCCGAACTCGTGCGCCTTCCCTCTCTGGCTTGCACCACTGGTGTTAGGAAAACCCGCTCTTCTTCCCGCGTCCCGTTGCAACTCCAGGCTGTTGAGAACAAGGGATCGAACTTCGGTATGCTTTCCTACACCTTGTCCCTTTCTCGATTTCTCACACGCTTTGACAGATCGGTAACCTACTACGGGGCAACATCTCATCGAAATGGCCCCGATCGCCAACCTGCCTACACCTTGTCCCCGGTATCCATGAATGAGCCCATTTATCAAGAATATGTGCGGGTGCACCGAACGACGTGGTCTTCCAAAGAGTGAGTCCAGAATACTACGTCACTATGGTCGAATTTCTTCTCAACGAGCATCGTCTGATATGACTTGAACAGCAATCGACTGCACGGGGCTCTCGGACTCAATCGACGTAACCTCGCTCAAACATATGTCAGTTGCAGAACGGTCACATGAACCTCAGAAACTGACGTACCGCAGACACGCTTTTCAACGCTGTTACCCCAAACCCTTGACTGTGGGCAACGAAGTGGTGTATTAGGACACATCGCGATTAGGCATCATCGGGTGCGATGTTTGCCGCTCAAAGTTTGCGACTTTGACTTATCATGTCAGATAGATACCAGTGGAAACGGCAAACGGGCTTCGCTATTTATCACTTCCAACAGATTGAATCTACTTGGGCGCATGCTCACACGGACTCCACTTCCGAGTACAACTCTTCAGGGACGCTTTCATTCACTTCCTTCGACTTGTCGCCGGGCCAACGTCAAGTGGCAACTCAAGACGCCCAATCAGGACATTTACGCGACGTGCTGGCGCCCGCTTCGAGGACAAAGACCGTGAAGGCACCTACGCCGCTATACTTCCAAGCATGATGCTAGTGAGCGTTCATCTCCGTCCCGAACGCCATCTTCTGGAAAGCACGCCCTTGCCATCGCAGGCGGTGTACCCCCTATCACGTATATCTATGGGCGACACACTTCCTCCTTCCGCCTTCCTCTCCGTCCTTCATGCTCCTCCTCCCCTCAGTCCGCCTGCGCAGCCCGCACCCGACATCGCCAGTACCACCTGCAGCCATCCTCGAGGTCCGCGCAGCCTTACGCACACCACGCTTTGCAACCGTGCATGGACACCCCGCGACGAGACGAGGTCACCTTCACGCTCACGACCCCCGCGGACGTACAACCGTCCAGCACCGTCATCCTCCGCTTTCCCTCACGCCCACGCTGGAACCCCCTCGCCACGCGCGTCGGCGACTCCTGCGGGATCGCGCCGGCCCATCTCGCGCTCGCGTATGCGGATCGCCACGGCCGCGAGCTCGTGTTGCGCGGAGACGACGACCTGAGGATGGCGTACGCGATCGCGGCGAGCATGGGCGAGGCGCGTCAGCTGCGCTTTGCGGTGCTCTCTACGCCACGCGCCTGCATGCGACGGCCTGCGGACAAGCCACTGCCCCATCTACCATTCCTATCTGACAACCCACGGACTTCCCCTGCGCGACTATTTACGTGTGGTATTTGTCTGGAGTATGGAGAGCTCAGCGTTGTCAACATCCAAGGCTGTAGACATCGGTTCTGCAGGTGCGCCTTTCGTTCACCCTCGAAATGGCGCGGATTTGACACGAGCCCGCAGAGACTGCGTACGACGCTATGTGCGTGCGAAGCTGGAGGAGCGACGCTTCCCAATCGCGTGCCCGCTGTGTACCATCGATGATGACATGCTGACGACTGGCGGTAAGTGACTTGCCACGTTCGCGGTACCAACACAAGTGCTGAAGCTGATACCAGAAATCAACTCGAGTGTGCTCGACGAACTGGGGCTGGATGAATGCGAGTACGCTAAGCTCCTAGAGCTGGAACTGTCCGTGCACTCCGTGCTCGTCACCTGTGGCGGGTACGCGCGTTTCATGAGTCCTGCTCGCATTTCACTGACAAAGGATACGCTAACAGGTGCAATCGATCCATCTTTGTCGACCGTGCGGAGTACGATTCTGAAAACGTTATCACCTGCCCGCTGCCTCATTGCAGCTATGCGTGGTGTAAGATATGCTCCAAGAGCGTCCCTCCTGGAGGACCCGCGCATGTCTGTGGAGACGGTTCAGTTGAACTGCGGAGACTCATGAGCGAACAAGGGTGGCAGGATTGTCCTGGATGTAAAACACCAATATCGAGGACGGAGGGATGCAACCACATAACAGTAAGTCATCTCCTTCACTGACTTGACCGCAGCTCAGACCCATCTATGGCAGTGTATAACTCCAGGATGCAACGTGTATGTGTAATTTAACCTTGTGACAATCTTCACACTAACGCCCGTCATCATCTCGCAGACACTTCTGTTACAAATGTGGGACACTAATCACGAAATCTGTCAAGCATAAAGCGATCGAGAAAGCGAAGGCGGCGCATTACAAGACGTGGGAGATGTTTGCAACGCGTCCAAACCAGGATGGCGTACTTCAGTTGTACGAGCCTCTGCCATACGATCTCGACGCGCTACGCGCCCTTCGTGCAGCACCCATTGGGGTAAGACGTCGTTGGTGGAGGTTCTGGATGTAGGAAGGTCGAGGAGAATGAGTGAAGTGGACAGTGTGGAGGAGCGCGAAGGTTCGTACAAGCAGGGATACACGATAGGGGCCACGCATGTATTTTGGTGCACTTCGTTCTATTATATACCCAGTTATAACATTTATACCAGATGATGTTATTCATGCTTTGCCACATTGGTCTTTGCTATGTCTTAGATGACTGGATTGTATTCAAGCTGGTCACGATCAACTGTAATCGTGTTTTCTTTTTTCCTCATTCGAAATAGCATGGTGGCTACTGTTCGTTTCAAGAACTGGATCCTTACCGGAAGCCCTTCTGTTTCCCAAAAGTATTGATATTCTGTTCCTGCACCGGCTATGCTCATGATCCAACGGATAGTCCCACCAAGTCCCCACACCCTGTCTCAAACGGGAACAAAACCCGCCTCAGCCCTCCGCCACGGTGGTGAAGTTCCTAAGCTACGTTGAGGATATTCTCCTCAGCCTCGGCTGTTTTCGAGTCGGCACTAAACGGAGACGAGAGCTGGACGAGGCAACGGTTTCTCGAGGCAAAAAAGCGAGTCGAGTGCTTGGTAAAACATTGCACTATCTATCCTGGCATATACTCCCATGTCTGATTGGATTTAGTGCTCTCTGAAACCAGGCTGAAATTGTGTGACCAGGATCTTCAGAGAAAAGCGAGTGCGGTCATCGACGAAGACGGAAGAGCGGACCGAACATGCGAAGCGAGGAAGAGCGAGGAGACATTTCGCCGCATACCCCGGGTCCCCCGCGGGCGCAGCGGAAAGGCTGCATTTCTTCGACCAGGGCTGCGCATGCATAGCATACGAGCTTCATAGAGCGAGGTAAACACTGCCAAAGTTTACCGGTAGTCCTGCATGCAGACGGCGAATTTGGGAATGGACAAACCTACGACCGCTTAACGGGGGAGTTTAAATTGGCCGCGCATGGTCATGGTGGTCGTTTTGTTCGGAGCTGTAGGTTGCATGTTGCCTCTGGACTATTTATCATAGGCATAGCTAGGAGTCAGAAAGCAGCGAGGAGCGCATCGAATGCAGAATCGTGGACGTGGAAGTGTCATGGCACAAAGCTGCGCGGCATTTGCCGCAATCAGGCACGAATGGAATTATTGGTCGATAACTATTCCAGTAAGCCCTTGTTCATTTTATCAGCCACAGCCGTTTGTGATGACGGCCTTGGTTCTCCTTCACCACCACGTCGGTCACTCTGGCCGAGCCCTCCATATGAACGTCCTTGCTTTTGTTACGAGTCATGTGTGCGTAGGACGTCGTTGATACTCCGCTCTGGGGCTGGGTGTAAGCGAGGTAAGCCGTGTTCTTGATGTACCTTCTTTTGTGCATACTCACGATTGGACGTAGAATAACGGCCTTTTGGCCGCGAGCCTCTGACGGAAGCTGAAGAGGATGCCGTGTGCTATGCCAGAGCTTAGATTCGACGTGTTGTTCGCGTGAAGAAGGAAGGTTAAGCGTCAAGAGTCCCGCCTACCACCTACGCTTTGTGGTCAATCGCCTTGCAGCCCTGTTGTCACCATCTCAGTATCACGCACGCAGCAAGCTGAGCTCCACAAGCCATCGAGGCAGTGCGCCCCGCCTGCGGCAACACGCTGATGCGTACGCGGGTACGCACAGGTCGGGGATTTCTATGTAAGCGCGCAACCGCGCCGGACGGTCCAAACCCACCTCCACAAGACGGGTGAAGAAATTCGCATGGCTAGCCAGGTACGCAGTGTGGAGTTCAGTCTTTCTCGGGTCTCGAAATCGTCTAAGATCCTAGATCTGTGCGAGCCAAGATGACCGCCTTGTTTCGGCTCATCCGCCAATCGACTGCGCGGGCATGCTGTGCCAAGTCCTAAACATGCGGCACGGCCTCACGGGCATTGTCTGAGGTGCGTAGGTATTTAGTATGTCATCGTCAGGTTCTGCTCGCGTACATGTCCCAGCTCCCTCGCTTCGCCTCCTATTCGCCCACCACCATGACGGGTCGGTCCCTCAGCATTATCCTCACACTATCGCCCACTGTTCGCAACTACTTCTACGCCGACCCCTTACACCTATCATACGACGAATGCCCTTCCTGGGACGACCTGACACGCCGAGTGTCATCATGGTTCGGTATCCCAACTGCCGACGTTGCACTTTCGTACGAGGACGAGGATGGAGATGAGGTTCAGATAGGGTCAGAAGAGGAGTTGAGAGTGCGGTACGCTTTGATCTCAAGAGCATGGCGGTCGTCCGGGGATGGGAAGGATCCAAGGCGTACGGATATGGAGTTCATCGTTGTAGACCTGCGGGTGGGAAGGGAGCAGCGACGACAGGAGAAGATGCCATGGACGGCCCCTCTGGGTTCGCGCTTTCCACTTGGGACGATCAGCAACACTCCTATCTCATCCGAAACATACAAATCCTCGTCTCGGCCCAGGCTCCTATCGCGCCTCTCCCTTCAACTTAAGCCCTCGTTGCACGCGCCACCTGCGCGCGCTGCTTCGATTCACTCCCCGACGTCCCCGACTGCAGTCCGAGCTACATGGCACGAAGGCAGTGATGTCATCGCGTTGGCAAAACCTGCAGCGCAATCAGCACCGGCCTTCCAGTCCTCATTCTATCCTGACACGCCGGCGAGCGCCATGCTACCCGATGCTACACCCCCTTCGCCGTCGTCCCGGAAACAGCTTCAGGCCCCGCCAACACGCGGTCATTCGCGCGTTCACTCGCAGCCCGTCAATTCCGTTCAGCCATTCCTCACGCGCACCTTGAACACTGCTCCACCATCGTCATATCGATTCTCTACTTCATCTTCTAATCCGATACCCCCGGGGACGGTCACCCCTACGTCCCTCAAGCGGCGCTCCGCGATTCGTCTCAAAGGACACCGCCGCGTCTCCAGTCGAAATCTGGATGATGCCAGCGTTTTACCCTCCGATGTCATCGACATGTTGCGTCTAATCGAGCAGTCGCCGACTTTGGGACCGTTGGAAGGGCCAGCGATGATTGGGATGGAAAGTCGGGCAGTGATGGTTTGAGGGTCTGCGCTGGAAGGGGATATTAGTGGCGCGAAAGCGTTGGACAATGCGATTACTTGACGAGACGGTGAATTGCTCGCTTTCCCAAGCTTGATGTACACTCATCGAGAACAGGGCCGCTTTGTTTTGGGCGATGAAGCGACACCGTGAGACGCATAGCTCCCTAGACGGCTGATTCCACGTAAGCGACCCGCCCTGTTATTTGGGTTACGCCGACTCAACTATATACCCCTGGGAGTTCCAGCCCAGTTATCACCACTTGTGTTTCGACAATCTCATCCAGTCGCGCTTCTTCCGACTACCTGGCCACCGTGAGCTTTGCCGATGGGAACGCGGATGGGGACTCAAGGCCCTCCCAGTCTCGGGGCGATGCGCTCTGTCGAGTCTTTGCCCTTCCTCAATGATAATCAGAAACGTCAAGTACGACAGCTCTTGATCACGCTGGACAAGCTCGCTAGACCCCATTTGCCAGTGTTCCTGCACTAATCGACGTCGCGGCCCTTTCCAGATGTTATAACCGATACCACACCTTTCCCGCCCTCATCCCCCCATGGCTCCATCCCCCATGTCGGACAGACGCATCGTCTTCAAACTCGGGAACCCCAGTGACGGCATCACTCGTCGATTTGACTACAAGGGTGGCTCCTGGCCTTCATGGTCGGATCTATCAAAGCGCATCGAATCTCTCTTCCACATACCGAAAGAGTACGTCGAGCTATCCTACGTCGACGAAGATAAGGACGAGATACGGCTGCGCTCCAACTCCGAATTGAAGGAGTACTACGCATCCCACCAGGGATTTGCTGGGACATTCATCGCGCGTTTCACCATTCGCGACTTGCGGCAGGATTTGGAGAGGATCGAACACCTAACAGTGCCAAATACGCCATTTCGCAGGATGTCGGTAAGACCTTCCTCCGTTATACCTTACGTATCGCGATATTGATACATCGTCAGAGAAGAGTGAGCGGAATCTTTCTATGAGGAACCGCCGTCCCCCAAGTTCGTCGGTAGACAGCTCCGAAGCGACATCCGAGTCGTCGGTGACGACCAGTACTTCCGCGAGCCGGAGAAGTCGTCATTCCAGATCTTCGTTGTCATCGACATCTCGGCCCTCTTCAATACACTCGAATGCATCTTCCGTTACCATAACCCCCCACAACGCTTCTTCCTACCCTCCCACTTCTGCCGCGGCCCCCACCTCCCTCTCGCGGAGCAATTCACATTCCCCACCCTCCCCAAACAGCCCAGTCATCTACGTCTTGACCGACCCATCATCACTGCCCGATAACCTCACTCAAGAATTGCGAAGGCGCGCAAGCATAACCACCACTCTCGTACAGAGATCCCCCACGACCTTGCAGTCCATGCATAGCCAGGGAAGCCTGCAAACGGGTTCCTCCTTGCGTTCAGCATCCCCCACGACTTCGGTTATCGTGAGGGAGTGGCTCGAGGAGAACGTGACTGGAGTACAGCTCGACGGCGCGCTGACACGTCAAACTAGCACGTCGACGCTACCGCCACCTTACACGGTCATGGATGCTGGCAGTGTGGCACAAGAGAGCCGGCGGAGGGTCCTGAGACGTGGACATCGAGGCTCATCCTCGTAAAAGTTGTATTCTTGCTCGACTAATCTTGATACTTGTCCCTATGTTTTCGATATTTGGTATTCGCTCCGCTTTGCCGCTCGCTGGGGGGCTGGTCTCTCGTGGAATCTCTGTGTATATGTAGCCTTTCCGAGATCATTGTACCTTGGTGTTGTATTCTAGCTATTTTGGAATGCATTTCGGGCGTCTGTGCGTCAGGAACCTCTTTACTCAACACCGCCATCATCGGCCTACAAGCCGCCTCGAGGTCATGCGCTGGTTAGCGTCTCACCGCTTTCATATACACGGGGATGCCGAACAAGAGGTGATTCTGCCGTGGAGTTGTATACGGCACTGCCTCCGAAAGATAACTGACTCGCCCTTCCTAGATGCAGATACAGCTCATATTTAGACCGCGAAGTCGGGAGCCCTAGTACGGCACCTTTCGCAGGGAAACTGGATGTGTCCCCTCCGCTATGAAGACCACCTTTCATCTCACCAATGCTGCGGACGGTACGACAAGACGTGCTTCGTTCGCACACGCCCCATCGTGGGCGGAACTCAGCGATCGAGCATCCTCGGCTTCCAGAATACCGCGGGATCAGCTCCTGCTCTCGTACATCGACGTCGGTGGGGAGAACATTGTCCTGGACTCCGATGAGGAGCTTCAAGAGTACTATGACGCCGGCTCGCGCCCAGCACAAGCAAGCAACGCATCGCCGGACGAACAAGTTGTCTTCCGATTTACCATTTTGGATCGCGCCGTGCTGAGGCCGAGAGAAGACGCTGCCCGTTCGGCATGCGATTGCGGTGGAGGGCACATGCCAATCGGTACGCTCCAAACTCTCGCTTTATCGTCGTTAGCTCAATTAAGGATTCTCTAGTGCGCAGGCGTCCTCCCACCGCTCGGTCTACGTCCGATATTGCATCTCGAGCCTCGCAGTGGTTCACCGACATCGCTTTCTCGCTCATGGGTACTCCTGAACCTACAATCACAGCAGAAGGAGCTGCAGCTGCCCATGCTGAAGAGGCGCAGCCGTCTTCTTCGTTCCTTACGTTGTCGAGTGTACCACCTACACCGCCTCTGGGACCACTCCCCACAACCTTCCATTGCGGAATATGCTTGGAAGATCAGGATAGATTCGCCCTTGCTCTAGTGGACGTTTGCTGCCATGAATTCTGCAGGTGCGATAAAGAAGCGCTCCAGGACTGCCGCTTGCTGACCCTCTTGTAGGGATTGCATTCGACAATACATTCGTACGAAAACCCAGGAGAAACAATATCCGATGCCTTGCCCTGTTTGTGCAGTCGATCTCAAGGCAAGCCAACTCGGAAGTAGGTTATTTTCACGCTTCGAACCCCCAAATCACCATCATCGTTGAGCACGACCCCAGAAATTGACTCTAGGTTTGTGCGGACCATCGGCTTAGCCGAAAAAGAGTACCTTGAATTCCAACGACTCGAACTTTCCAAATTCTCAGTCTCCGTCACGTGTCGAAGGTAAGTTCACGGCATCGTTTTTCTAAATGGCTGACTGTTGTTCGATAGGTGCAAACGGAGTGCGCTCGTCGACCGTAACGAGTACGGCGCTGCCAAAACTATTACATGCCCGCTTCCACGATGTAACTATGCTTGGTGCAAGAAGTGTAATCAATCCGTGGCTTGTGGTGGCGTGGCCCATGTCTGTGACGACGGTACCACGAAGCTACAAGCTCTCATGGACACGCATGGGTGGATGTATTGCCCAGGTAATCTCCTCGTCGAAGTGTAACAACCCGATACTGATGGTCACACAGGGTGCAATACGCCTGCCTCGAAGGTCTCCGGCTGTAATTCCATGAAGGTGAAGTGTTACACCAACGTCGACTTCTCGTCGTTAGCTCACCAACCTCTGATCGTCACAGTGCGCAGTTCCAGGGTGCAACATGTATGTTCGGATCCTTGGTCCCACTGTATCGTCTCTGATCGCTTCACGTCCCAAGGCGATTCTGTTACCGCTGCAAGGGCGCCATAACGCAATCTGTAGTTTCGAAGGAAATCACCAGTGCAAAGCAAAAGCACTACGAAACCTGCGATATGTTTCAACAAGTCCCAGAGCCCCGCCGTCGTGACAATGATCGGGGAGGTAGACGTGCGCGGGCTCAGGATGCTGGTGGACAACAGCCTGACGGACAACGGAGAGGTGGCGTGTTCCGCAGATTGAGAAGTATCTTCCACCTTCGCAGACGAGTCGTGGCAGCTGCGGCGTAGGAATTTCTCAGCGTTGAAATATTTATTATGTAACACCTTCGAATTCAATATACAGGTTCCAAGACGGGCACCAATGACAACACGTGACTGATCAACGGTCGGGATTGGTGCCACGCTTTCACAGCTCTCCGAGTCGGCGGCGTTTTTCCTTCTACAGCCTTGCCTCGGTGTGATACACCCATTTTCTGCGCGCTGTTGGCGCAAATGCAGCCCCGATTATCGCAAATCTACGTGATGTTCGTAGGAATCTGAAACGCCGCTAGGCCCGTTACTCCAATCCGTTGTGAGACCGGGTCTAGCCCTATAAATCGGGACACTTCAGAGCATAACACTTACCGTCGCCCCCCAGTTCGTTAAAGTGAGTGATCTTAGGTCTCAAATAGCCCGAGGATAGCTAACCGTATATGAAGCATGGCCAACCCCTCCGTCACCACCGAGAACAACGGGACCATCCCATTCACCTACGATGGCGAAACATTCAATACGTACTACGTTGTTTTTGGTGACCTCGAGAAACGCACGAAAGATCCACTAGTCGTGCTACACGGAGGTCCAGGTCTCGTCCACGACTACCTCGTTCCCTTCTCCGATCTCACTGCAACGGCCGATATCCCCGTCATCCTGTACGACCAGATCGGCAACGGCCGTTCGACACATCTCAGAGACAAGCCTGCTGAGTTTTGGAAGATCGATTTATTCATCGCAGAGCTCGAGAATGTCGTCTCCCACTTCGGAATTCAGGATGGCTTCAGCCTCGCTGGGCATTCTTGGGGTGGTATTCTCGCCGCGGAGTATGAGGTCCAGAGGCAGCCGAAAGGCCTCAAGAAGCTCATCCTCACGAACTCCCTGGCCTCGATCGCCCTGTGGATGAGATCGAACATGCAGCTCCTCCAGACGTTCCCGAAGGAGGTGCAAGAAGGTGTGATTGGCGGAATGAAGAATCCTGAGAAATACGAGGCTGCGCTGCGCGAACTTCATCGCGTCCATGGGTGCATCCTCAACCCCCAGCCTAAAGAGTTCGTCGGTACCCTGAGCCAGGTATTCTCGAAGGACGGAGATCCCACGGTTGCGCATGCTCCGTACGTCTATCCCTAGACCCTTCTGCAGCGCTACTGACCGCTCGTGTGCATCGTCCCTTGAAGTATCCTTGCGGGCTGGTCGATCGTTGACCGTCTTGAGAAGGTCCGCGTGCCCACGCTCGTCCTAAACGGTCGCAAAGATATAGCGCAGGACTACGTCGTCGCGCCATTCTTCGAGAAGATACCGAAAGTTAAATGGCTCACTTTCGAGGCCTCGAGTCACACACCATTCTGGGAGGAACGCGAGGCATATTTCAACCGCATCGTAGAGTTTTTAGAGTTGGAAGGATAGCGTGGCGTTGCGGGATCACATTTTGGAGCTGTTGTAGGATAGAAAGTAGTGGTTAGGTCAATGTAAAAGGTTTTCGTTTTTGACCACATCAGAATACAATTGCTGATATTGTAATTCCGTAAATGCTCGTCAAGCTTCCATGGCTCAGCCGGTAGAGCGTAGGTCTCATACGAGAGTATGATCACTCAGCACGAGTGAGCAATCCTAAGGTCGTGAGTTCGAGCCTCACTGGGAGCATCATTTTTGATTCCCTCCATTTTTTGACGGGGCGATTGCGCTTCGCTTCCTCCGTCCACATTCTAGACGGGTAGCTGTTGAACTGCTCTCAGTACGGCAACTATCCACGGTGAGTTGTTGTTATTGCATCTTGAAGAGTCTCTTGTTGCATGTACATGCATATGTGCTGACGCTATTCGAAATCCAGGGTTGTTTGCGAATAACACCGCCCGTCGCTTATTGAACGGACGATTTGCTGGCGGTATGAACCGATCCAAATCCTCTATTATCGTTGGGCTACAACTCGAAGAATCTAGCTCCGGAACGCTACATTCTCGGCATCTGTCTTCGCCCCGATATTCCTCAAGTCTGCATAGCCCACATGCCAGTGCAATCTCACCTAGCACACAACTGACGGTCTGGAAAATAACAGAGTATAAAGGCGGCTCGGCATCCATTCGTACTTATCGAACAACTGGCACAGGTGACACAAATACCCAATCCTTCGAAGCGCATCGAATAGCCACCTGTAAGTCCCCACCGCCACTCTTAGCGCATGGCTAATGCGTCACGCTTAGTTGATGCGGAAGCAACGGAGGGAGCTGAACTTGTCGTTGCCGTAATTGAGATGGGAGAAGCCCGGGTTCTGCACATCATAAGTCCCTTCGTTACTGTTGCAGTCGTAGTTGCTAAAATATGCGTCAGCTTCGAATCTCTAACGAGTTTCAAGTAGAAGCAGGCATACATGAACAGGGTGCAAACCCAGCCCTTGTCGGGACCAACACTGGAAATGTTATCCTGGAAGCCCGAGGGGAAGTTCGAGCACTGGTTGGCGACGAAGCCGTAGTTTGTGCAGCTGCCGGAGAAATTGTCGTCCGTGCAGATGTAGATGTGGCCATCGACCTGAGCGGCGCGAGCCTCCAGATCCTCCGCGCGCTGTGTGCAAAAAAAATGTCAGCTCGTGGAGGATGAAGATGCCGGGGCCCGACACTTACCTCGAGAACGGGAGCAGCGATGGAAGCACCGCGGACAGCGACAAGGGTGGCCGCGAGGACAGCGAAACCGAAGGTGAACTGCATCGGGAAAGAGCTGAGGAGTGCAGTGGCGAAGACCCAAGAGAGCAGGTGAGTTGCTTCTGCTCGTTTTCTATGTGTTTACTCTCCTTTTATACGTATAGATGCATACCGGGACTCCCTAACTTGGTACTACTCGATGACTCGCGGAAAATGACCGTTTGTCAAGGCACCCGTGCGCGGTGAGTTATTCCAAATTACCAGTACATTTGTTGACTACAGCACAGAGCTTATATGCCGATATCGGGCCCAGAGTTTGAAAAGACCTGCCAAGACGACGCCGTCAGCGTAAGTCAGAGCGAGCAGTGACGTGCCGCTCACCACCGGATGTGCTTCAGTCGGTTCGCTGAAATAAGACGATCATTTGAGGCGCAAGTTCGAACTGAGCGCAACCCGGGGATCACGACGTCTGGTGACATCTATTGTGGGCTCGACGGTACACTACTTGGGGGGCAAACACTATCGAGACTACGACGAAAATGCGTAGATATCCTTGACTCTTCTCCGACCCAAAAATGTCCTGTGAGATAACTTGTAGGTAGATGATAACGAGAAGAAACTTGAACAGGGCCTGAGCGATGTAGCTAGTATATGATCATCCACATGACGGAGTCTGCAATGCGAAACACCACGAGGTCAGGGTTGAGCAACGATGTTGAAGTCGGAGCAATTATCCTACTTATTGCCCCGGTTTGTGTTTATTGACCGGCCCCGACTCGGGCGCGCTGTAAAGCGTAGTGCGTCGCACATGTGTTTCATTCGACTTTTTCCCCTGACAAACTCCGTCGACTGTTGGCTCGAAAACGGTCATTGAAGGCGTTCGTGGATCGAAATTAAAGCAAACTTGGTGTGGTGTAGTCATCCACCGAGATATCAAGAATCCGAAGGGCAGGTGTACGAAAGACTCCATACTGCCACTGCTGTGCGGTCCTCCCCGAGTCGCCTCGGTGGTACTTGGCACGCAGATATTCCCGATGATCAGTCTCGTCAGATGGACAACTCTAGCCAGGTTCAAGGCAGACGGTGAGGGCTTGACACTCGATGGCGATATCGCGAGATATTAGTAAAAGAGGGATGTTATTACGACAACGGCGGATATGACGAATGGAGGTATTATACGACAAAATATGAGATACGAAGTAGCCCAGGGGGTTACGGCATGAAGAAGAAGCTCGTTAGAAACGACGGGCAGGAGGAAGACGAAGTTGAAGTTGTTGTCCGATGTCATCATCGGAGTCGTCAGAGTCTATACAATGATCTTCGTCATCGTGCGGAGGTATGTAGAATTTCGTGGGGGCGGGGCTCCGTGGTCTCAGACCGGGTTGGCCTGCCGGATATTCCATAACATCGCTGATAAGCATACGCTCACACACGTAGTCATCGTAGTCATCAATAGACATCGGTTCCTCATCGGGTGCAACCGTGTCCATATTGTCTCTGTGCAGGAGGTCTATTCAGCATCAGCAGTAAGATACAGTGGACCGACGAGGGGTGCGAACCTTCCTTCGGGCGACATGCGATGTCGAACCCCACCAGTTTTGTGTCGTTCGGTCTTACTATGTATAGTCGTCCAGCAGTGTCGTCCCACGCCATGGCTCGGATTCGTATGGGCTGTAGATCCGTTTTTATCTCCTGCAGCCAGTGTGGTGGTTCTTCCTCCTCGGGATCGCGCTCTGTGTTATGGTGTTGCAACATGTCGCGCTCGTGGTACCGCCAGAGGTCGATCACCACTGGCTTGTCGGTGAGGTCCTTCCAAGGAACCGTGCAGAGGATGGTCCGGAACGGGCCAGCTATAACGCGGTACCGGCGCCCCTCGAAGCTTTTCAGCCAACGTAGACGGGAGCGGTGTTGGGGATCAAAATCGTATCTCCAATGCGACTTCGGTTGGGGTGGTGTTTCCGCGACTGCCTCATCGCCTTTGGGCATGGGATCGTTCTCCGGAGATGGAGGGCGCCAATGGTGTACATAGTGAGGATACAGAGTCAGCCGGGAGACTCCAGGTTGACGCCAACCCGCCGTTAGGTATATCTGGATTGGTGCCGGCTTCGTCACATTGTCGTCCTCTTGATGGCCCAGCTTAGCAGTGTACATGACCCAGTTCCCAATGGCGGGTTCGCTGATGCGGACGTCGCGGTAGTCGAGATTGGAGACGCAATAGAACTCCTTGGACGTTGACGGATAGTCGACTGATTCGCCGGGGGTGATGGCTGGGACGTCGTGAAGTTCAAGGGTTGTGATCGCAGGATCTGCCGCGTCGCGATCATGGTCGATCGACCGCGCAACGAGAACCTGGTGCTGCTCTGGAAGGACGCGAACGGCTTTGATAGCGTGGTTCTGAGAAGTTATTTTAGCGGATGGAACGTCGAATATAATTACAACTTACGTGCTGTTGCCATTCTTCATGGCGAGCGAGCTTGATCCTGATCTGCCCTCCAACGTTGTCCACAATGGGGAAGATCCAGAGAAGATCGGGGAAACGGATGACGGTTATCGTCGGTATACCATGAAGGATGTTGATAGAGGGGTATCCGAGTCTGCTGGTGTCGGTCCGGACCTTGGCAACCCAACGGAATGGTGCGGGTTGCGACTTCGTGAGCTCCTGAAACTCTGGAGTTCCAGGCTCCAACCCACAATTGGTGAACATCTCGATGGATGACAGTGATATATGCACGACCTGGCATTCGTGTTTCACGGGCCCCGGAAAGTCGATGTCGTGGTCGCCGCTGAAGTCGTTGATATTGGGACTACAAGCGCCGTCAGAGGGGCCAATCAGTGAGAAAGGCGTAGAACTCACCCATGTCTTCGCTGACGCGAATTGGTATACGCTCGCCTAATGAAGGTGACAGTAATACCGGGAACTCCATCCAAGGTCATGTACTTCACATCCAGATTGTAGGCTTTCGACTTCGTCGGCATCCTCGCAATTGGTACCGAGTCAGACTGGGAGCCCAGCGTGTACAAAACGATACCCCACTGTGTCCTCGTAGTGTCCGTGGCGGAGGCGACAAGATAATGGCTACCGGGAAGAATCTTCATCTCCTCAATCCTCCAGAAGCTGTCGAGGTGCTTAGATTGGCACATCTGCGGTGACATCCTCCAGAGCCTGTCTACAGCCGCAGCACGGGCCATGAGACGTTCTGCATCGGAGGCACTGAGTCCGTGTAGCGACTGGTTACTCGTCGGTGGGAAGGGGGTAAGGGGAAGAGTCGTTCGTTGAATTAAGCGTTTCCAGACAATGGAATGTTGCGAGAGGAAGTAGTAAACCCGACTAGTCTGCATAAATGTTATTTCTGGACCAGGTGGAAAAGCTTGGAATCAATGAACGTACCCGTCGTATCCGCAGGATATCAACAACATCAAGATAGTCGAAGACGTTGTCGACGAGAACGTCGTTGGGAAGGATATCAAGGGAGGCTTTATTCTGCTTACGCAGTGGAGAAAATAGGAATTCGAGCGAGGAGAATGACAACGGCATGACGAATGCGCTGGAGCACAACGAAAAAGAAAACGAGTTCGACTTAGACTCCTGTTGGTATATAAGATGCGGGAGCACAATAGTGCACACACACCTTTGCAAGCCTGATGCATCGCCATGTCATGTCCTTATACTCGTCGTCAATACCATCGCTCCAAGACTAGATAGGCACAAAGACAACAACATCTTCCTTTTCCGGCGATGGCTCAGAGTCTAGACGGATACTGAGGATCCACCGTGGATCCGCGGATAGTATTCGTATACGTTATGGGCATCTCCGAATTTCTGTGAAGCGTAGATTCGTATCTGGTCGAGCTGCAGGACGAAGGAAGACTTACGTCGAAGGACAACGAGAAAACCAACCTAGACGCTGAATTTCGACAACAATCCCAAAAGAGGTTATTAGGCGCTGTCCACGTGCCTGGTGACCATAGGCGCCTCGCACCGTCTTGTCCGCAAATGGGAATCAAGCTTTGCACTTGGAAACGTTGTACGCCTGCTTCTTCACGAAAACGGTACCCGAAATTTCTGTCGCCTTTATAAAATACAGCCCACCATTGTCCGACAATGCTGAGGCCATCTCGGTCACCCACCCTCCTTTCAGCCAGCTGCTTTCAGCGCCGAATCCTCTCCGAGTCGCATTGTCCGTGCTGAGCACGTATAGCGGCAGTCCCTCCTCGCGCCATGCCCCTGGAATTGGTATCGAAGGCTCTATACTCCATTCGAAACATAATAGGTCTACCGGAGAGACGGTATCTCGACCTCCTTCCCAACGATGTCTTAGTTGACAACGTCTTCTTTTATCTGGACGTCGTCGACATTTTGCGCGTTCGTCGGGTGCGTAGCTCGTCACATGCTATGTCGTGACGTTCTAACTCTGCTACAGCTCAACAAGCGGCTCTACAATCTCACGCATCACGCCATCGTGTGGAAGCGTCTCCTGTACAGAACGGACCTACCTTTACCTCCCTTGCCTCCAACCTCCCGCCACAACCTGCGCGGCCTTTCGTCTACCGAAGCAGAGCGTTTACTTGTACGAGCGTACTCACTAGACAAGATCTGGACGCAGACTCCCGCGGCCCTCGACGAATGGTCGTTCGAATCGTGGTACCATGTTGCGGAGATGAAGCTGCTCCCCGGCAGCCAATATCTTGTCGCATCCGTCTCCGACGCTTCCAGGACGGATTGGTCAGTAGTGCTCTACGTCATGGATAGTCGCTACGGCGTCCTGCCCATCGCAAAGAAGGACACGAAGACGAAGGCCTACAACCTACAAGCCAAGTACATGAAAGTTGGGGGAGTGGTCGGCGTTACCGTCGCTTACGTTCGAATGGCCTGGAGGTTCAAAGAGCATTCTGAAAGAGGGTGAGTTTTGCCATATCATTTCCGCGACTTTGCTGAGCCCATGAATAGTCTCAATATCTCTGATTTCGATGGAAACTATGACCTCGACCTTCCCTACCCGGTCGAGTACGAATGCGTGACCTCCCACATCTCGCTCGAATCCCTCGAAACGCTTTCAAATCCCAAGCTGGTCCCTGGCTCCGAAGCGTTTTTGGACGCGGCTAGGAAGCAGCCCAAGCCCTTCCTAGTTGTCGACAGCTTCACCGACTACGCAAAGCTTAGTTGCTTGTGCCTGGACGAATTCCGCGGAAAGCCTGCGTTGACTTTGGTCAAACAACCACACATCGTCATGTTCCGGCCTCTTGCTGGCCCCCCAGAAGTTGAGATGATCCTCTCATCGTATCCTGGCTACGAGGAATGGGTGCGTCCCCAGTTCCCTTCGCGCACTCGAAGTGTCTCATGAGCAACCTTAGGATCACCGCATCAAAGTCATCCGCCCTCTCCCGCAGCAAGGGCAAGTTCTCGTCATTCGTGAAGTCAAGGTCCCTCTTTGGCGCAATAGGTATGCCATTACCGGTATAGAGCTCGTGAACATCCCCAAGAACAACGGCGCCCACCCTATCGAGAAGGAGTGCATCCCGCAGGACTTCATGTTCTTCTTCGAGGACGAGTTCTCAGATATCTACATCAACGACCACGACACTCCCAACTGGTTGGACGACTCCATCATTCCCAGCCTCCGCCCCAACTGGCAAGAAGAGGAATGGAAACCTCGCCCCATCAGTCTCTACCTCCGCACGATCACCCCCGACGATGGCATGATGCGCCTTACATTCTACCCCCGCATGTTCGAGGGCCCTGTCGAATGCCCCATCGCGCTCCGTCCAGGAGAGCCGATTGAGGACGACCCCGACTATCACTGGCGGTATAGCTTGGACTATTGCTCACCGGCGCGCTGGGTGGAGTGCCATCTCAACTGCACGTACCGGATCTTGCCTGGAGCCCATCGTACGCTACTCTACACGACATCGTGGGACGAGATTACTTCTTCGCCCAAAGTCGTTGGCGTTTATCGCTACCACGACCGTGATTGCTTCATCGACGTTCCCGAACCCCTGGAGCCTGGAGTTGAACCTCCGCTGCGCTACCCCGTCAAGAAGCTCCCCTTCACGGATGTTGGCGAACGTTTTGAGGCAGTCGCATGGGACGAGAATATTGGTCGTCTCTGCTACGTGACGCCTGGAAGCACGAAGGTGGGCGTGATGGACCTGGCCAAGCGTCCGAAGCAAGGTGCGCTGCTATCCCAACCAACAAGGTGCTCGATACTGACATCCAAAAAGATCCCCTTGGCAGACGCTTCCCTGTCCCCCTTCAGATAGACCACGACGTCTTCGATCAAGAGGAGTACGAGCGCGAGCGCATGCCTCTCATGCAACTCGACAACTCGCCCCCCGGCAGCCCCCACATTCATGTCATCCCAGCTCGGAGGCGTCTCGAACGCGATGTGCCTCGGGATGGAGACATTGATTCATCCGACGACGAAGCCGAAATGCCCATCCAAGATGTTCCTATGGACGACGATGATTTTGAACTAGACCATTTTGAAGGGGACATGTTCGAACAAGTCGTTCCCGTTAACGGACCTTGATCATCCTTCTCTCGCTTTTTTGACCCTGCATTCTGCTATCTCGCTATACCCTGCTATTCCGACTCCTGCTATCCTGTTTCCTGCTGTCTCCCGTCCTGCTATTCCGTTTCCTGCTATCTATCCTCCTGCTATCCTGTCTTACGCTATCATCTCTCTTGCTTCTCATCTCCTGCTACCCGTCTCCTCGTATCCCGTCTTCTGCTGTCCTTGCCGCGCTTCTCCAGGCTATGTCTCTGCTGTACTATCTTTCCGTCATGTTGTCTCGCAACGCATCGCTCCTCGCTATTTAGTTTAGATCGCTGTCCCACCGCTGTAAATATGTTCTCTGCTCTACTGTTACAAATGAAAACAAGATGTCCTTCACCAGATGATCAATTACACCTACACCCATCACTCTCTGCACAGCTCCTCCCATGGTGGTAAGTCGAAGAACTCCGGAAGCTTATCCCAAGCAAGTTTCCTTCCCTTCTCGTAATCGTCTTGCAGCGCCTGTTTACAGGTCTGGCATAAACCGTTGCCATCGGCGACGGTGAACGTGCGCTTTAGCAGAGGATCAACGAATCCGTCTTCATCTTGATACAAGCAAGACAGCGCATGGAGAACTTCAAGGCATTGTTGCCTCGACGGAGCTCGGTTTGACCCAAAGATCCTGCGCAGGACGGTGGTCCGCGCAAAGGTTGTCATGCGTGCACGGCCCAAGATTGCTGCGCGGAGATTGACTGGGGAGAGGATGGACGATATGGCTGTGGCCCCGGCACGTGAGGGGAGACCATCAAACATGGTGTGCAGGGCCAAACGCCGGAGGCGGTATAGTGCAACGGGCAGGAGGCGCAGAGCGGATGCTTCGCGAGCCATATTGGCGATCGCGATGTTGGCTTTTGTCACCCTGTAGTCGAATGGTGCTAACCGCGTGCCACGCCTCGGGAGAGACGAATATTGTTCCAGTTTCGACGGGAACATGGGCTCCAAAATATCCATTACTTGCTTGTGTATCTTGGTTGCGACGTATTTGTTGCTCATACGGAGGAGCGATACAACGTCATGCACTTCGCTCATCGCAGTGTCGAAGCTGGTAAAAGGTCAAATTCATGCAGTTTGGGTGCTAGTATAATACTTACAACGTTGTGCTATGAGTCACCAGAAGAATTGCGCGTAGGTCCGCAGCGCTGGTGCCCTCGAGCCTCACAAGAGGAACGCCATCCACCGTTTCGGCATTCGTTGGTTGAGGCACCAAGAGGAGATCTCGGAAGATCTCACAGTTATGTGCCAATATACCCGAGTAAGCTTTGAAAAGTGTCCCGTCCGCCTCAAGGACAATGGTGCCATCCGCGAACCAGACCTCTTCGCTACGTTTCGGAGTGGCCATCGAGTCGCGTGGTTGGTGGCCCTGTTCTTCACTAGCTAGTTCCGACATGACAGATCCGGGGAGTGTTTTGAATCGGGATTGTGCGAGCAGTGAAGAAATCTCGCGATCAGGAGGGTGAAGGAGTACGAGAACTCTTGCTACCGAATAACAAGCGTCGCGGGTTGAGTACAGAAGCGATCCGCCATCAAATGATGCGCCATCCGAAAAAGGCAGTGCATGCCTTTGTGGCATGTCCGTGGCCGTAACTGTCTTTTCAGTTGGAATTGTTAGCAATGATAGCGACGTCTAATTTAACAATAAAGTTCTTGATATCGCCGACTGCGTACTAGGACACAGCCCTCATTGGCCCATGGGCCGGTATGGAGACACGAACAAGGTTCTTGTATCTTACATTTCCACATGCTCGGTAGCATAGCCACAGACATGTTGTATTGGCAGGTATAGACATTACAGGAGAGCAGAGGTCGGTGTGTTGTCGCCCTTATCTTTCAGCATACCCGATATTCCCGTTATCCTCATGAAGCGGCGATGCTATCCCAAACGCTGAAAGTTCTGCATCGAGGAAGCCTCGGCGGGAGTACACACGCTACCTTTGGGAGCGTCCGTCCCCCCGATGTGCCCGCTGTGAGAAGATGTCGAGGACAGACAGCTGATACGATGTGTGCGCCGCCGATGAGATGATGCTCACAAGATGTTCAACATGTCCATATTGGGCTTTGATTACACACGCCGAAATTCGTGATACAGGCTCCAGACCATACATTTCGGGCCTTCTCAAGAGCGTACTCTTCAAAGAGTTCAGTGAAAACGGCATGAAAGGATGAAAGTAGATGGTGGCATGGTCAGGCCCGCCGCATGGCCAAAATGGGAAGCGTCGGTAACAGTACCGACAGCACGGACACAGAATGATCTGGTGACCAAGGTAATTTGATCATCCGTCTCGCGCCCATTTTCTGTTCTCTCACAACGGTTTAATGCCAGGCCGTCTCTTGCGTCGTGCCTTCATGTGCTGGCCACCCCGCTGAGCCCTGTCTATATCCCCGAGTCCAGCCAGCCCCAGCCACTCACACTGTCCATACCCGTCCGCTCATTTCCCATCCATAGCGAGGCCAGGCACTCGTTCAAGTACTCACACGACCCGCGATCTCGCTCGCCCCCCGACAACGATCCTCAACGTAGACCGTTGGCCAGCACCATGAAGAACGGTGTATACGGCTTCCTGGGCGTTCCACGGCCCTTCGACTCGGGCTTCACGCTCGTCACATCCCCGATTATGTCGCCTACCGCGCTCGCGTGTGTCCGACTCACGCTCGCAGCGTACGGGACGTTCTTCACCATCTTTCGGCTCATCTACGAAGGCATACGGAGCCATACTGACAGCTCGTACGTGCCTGCTTCTTCCTGGCATCACGGCGTACAACTGACGAATGGGCAGGTTCTTCTCGTACTTCACCACATTGACCTACATCGGGCTTCAATCGTACTTCTGGGCCTCGGGGGTGCAAACCGCTTGCTTCGCGCTCTCCGTGCGTCGCGGGTCTGCTCGGTATCCTCTCCAGCGCTGGCCACGTCCACTTCAGTTCCTCCACCTGTTACTACACAGTACGATCACCACGTACCCGATCGTCGTGACTGCGGTGTTCTGGGCGTTGTTAACGTCGCCGGACACGCTTTCGACGCGATACAGCGCGTGGACGAACATCAGTGGACATGCCCTCAACACCGTGTTCGCGGCAGTTGAAATCTTCGCGGCCGGTGCCGCGCCCGCGTGGGGGAATGGAGCTGGCAAGCGCGGGCTCGTGCTCCCGTGGGTCCACCTTCCGTTCCTGATCATCATCCTGGGTTGCTACTTGGGCCTGGCATACGTCACACACGCGACGCAAGGCTTCTATGGTATGTTTTCTGTGCAATGTTGCTATACCATTTGCTGAGCGGCTGTGTGGCGCAGTGTACCCATTCTTGGATCCCGGCGCACAGGGCGCGAAGCTGGCTGCGTACATCATCGGCATAGCCGTCGGAGAGACCATCGTCTTTATCATCGTTCGTTATGTCATGGTTGGGCGCGCGTATCTCTGCGCTCGCCTTCTTTCCGACCGCGCGATTCCGACATACGAAGATGACGAGGACGCTGCAAGCACACACTCTACCCAAAAGGAAAAGCCTGAGGGGCTCGATGATTGGGAAGAGGTCAGTCGACCCGGCACCAGCCAAGCTGGCAATGCGGTCTGAATCCCGTAGCATTTCTCAATATTGGGGTTCTTCATCTGTTCTGGTATGTTTTTCCCGATCCCAACAGATGTTAATCATACTCATTATTCCAAGGCTGTACCGATTATCACTATGGACTACGTATCTCTGGATTTGTCTTGTACGCTTCGTTTAGCAGATGCAACACGTTCGCGTCACACACCCCGTGTCGTCTTCAGCGAGATCGAAGCCGCAGTCCTTGTTTCCAACCTGGAACGTTGTGAAAGGTCCATCAAAACTCAAGAGGCTTGGCTTGTTCACCACCTGTAATCGTACCAGACGATTGGGATGCACTAGCGCTCATGACGTCAGCCCGCTCACTGACGTATTCGGTATGCGTCGGCATCGGAAGAAGGAGGGCGCTCACCACGTGGCTACCAATCCTCCCGGCTTACCACCATTTCGGGCGAGAATCCTAGTGGCATGGTCAGGCTCCCGGATAGCCCATGATCAATACCGCCTTGTTCGATGTTGGCCGCGGGTTGTCTGTTGTAAGTTACTACGATTCGTGCCGCTGTCACGCGTGGTTGACACTTTGCCGGTGAAGGCCGTAAGGTACACTTTGTCCATCGATGCAACTAATGAAGGCTCTCTAAAATTCTAGGGCAGCAGGTCGAACATTCGTACCCCACGAGGCCTCTTGTGTTGGCAGTCAAGGACCTCACTCGACTACACAGGCGACTCACGGCCCTTTCCTCTTACAGGCCTGAGTCATTGTTTCAGGAATGTTTGTGTTCTCGTGGCGCGTCAATGTCGAACGTTACAAGGATTATCAGTGATGCTTTATGAGGTTCTGCGTCCCTTGTCATGTAGCACATATCGATGTCGACCCTCCAGGATCCTATGTTGATATACGACGGACCCAAATCTTTTATAAGTATGTCGTCTCACTAAGTGACGACTGACGAGTGACTACTTTCTGTGTGTAACGAGATTGAACCTTGCTGCATCGACATCTGACGTCATCGTCGGGAGTCCTCTTCGGATATCACACGCCTCGCGCCATCTCGCCATGTTGCTTGTCTCTTCCTACCTCTTCATGTCTCACGGCCTCCGCACGGGTTTATTTGGCCAGGGGCTCGTAACCTGACGTGCACACTCAACAGTTCGACATACCAGGAGCACAGTGAGAAACGAACCTATACAAGGTTACGCTGGAACCCAGCTCAAGAGGCTGGAATATCTCGATCGGCCTGGACATCGCCCGGAACCTCTGGCTCCGCACCCCCTAACCACTCCGTATACGATCCTGCCCGACAACCACGATGAGCACACCGTCAGACATTCACGTTCACCTCAAGCCCCTCGTCCAGCAGCTTCGCAACCCACGTCTGGTAGCTACTGCTGCCCTCGTCGGCTTGTCTTCTCTTTGGTTGCGCAACAATTACCTGGATTTCAAGGCTACGGGGCCGGGAGGGTTGCCCTACAATGTCGGGGGTTGGTTGGGGGCCCTGTTCCTGAAGCTGTTCGCGCGCGAGACGACGGGGACGAAGGAGTACGATGCAGACGAGAATAAGGAGACGTATCTCGGAGAAGACTTGCCGCAGAGGCAGGGCGGACGACCTAAAGGAGGATTTCACGTCGTGCCAGCGAGACAGCGAGAGCAGATTCCGGGCAAGGACGTAATGGAGGTGCGTGTTCTCGCTTGCATTCCGCTTCTGCCGGCGGAAGGCTCAATGCGCCGTTCCGCAGACACTCGACGCGCTCTTCAAACGCGTTGTTGACTCGAACCCGACACTGGTTCAATTCGATACGTCCCCGCATGAGAGCCTGCACAAAGGGATCATGATCCACGCCGCTCGTCCCGTTCCGCATGCCGTAGCCGAGCACGCCCTCCGTGAAGTGGCTCACATTCACCCGGCCGACCATTCCATGCACGTCCTGCTGGCACCGCAGGACTGCAAGCTTGGTGCGTTTCTTTGACTGCACTCTCTGTCGGGTGCGGCTGATGTTGCTAAAGTGATCGAGCGCGGATGGGGAGAACGGCACCAACTTAGCGGTTCCAAGGGTTTGCATGCCTTACCCTTACCGCCCAAAGCGAAGCTTCCGAAGGAATACATTTGGATTTACGCTCCCCGAAGTGACGAGGAGGTAGCCATCGTTGAGAAGATTCTGCTTGCCAGTGTGCGGTTCATGACTGGGGTGCGCGAAGTCGCGCACTAGCCAAGTACGCCGGACGAGGTCGAAGCCTGATTTACTAGGATCTGAATGCTAACATGTACCTACTCTTCTCGTAGTCACAATGTGAGTCGACTTCCATTCCCTTCTCCGTTTTGTGAGCGAGGTCTGATGTCGGTTCGTGAAGAAGATACTCGATCGCAGTCCAGGCATTGTCGTGTGAGGATCCTCAATATGGTCCCTTGACTCTTCAAAACGATTACCAGATCGACCTTCTTGGGGTACACGAGGCTAGGTCCCCGCTTTGCTTTTGTTTGCTCGGGACCGCTTTCGCATCACCCGCAGTCAGATCCCGCTCAATAACGGCATCGGGCGTGGACTTGTGGCATTATTGTTCCCTCTTCCGAGGACACGTAGCAGACCCAACGGAGCCCCGCCGGTCCTCGTGCACATCACGGACGAGCTCAGCCGATACCGCCCACCGATTACTCCAGTGGGGCTCGGGCTTCTTCTAAGCCTCGGGTGTCTATTGTCGTGTTTACATGAACAATGACGCCTCCTCGTGCTCTGTGACTCTCAGTATGGTTGACCTCCTTCGGGATTTTCAGAAATGTCCAATCAGGAAATCGACTAGCTGAAACGGACCCTTACCGCGCTCCGTCCTCGGTCACTAGCTGCGCCGCCGCATACCTCCCTTCACACATCCGATGGAGAGACGATCGAATCTTAGGTGAGATCTCCGTGGTGCTTTGGATATATAGAGTCGAATCCTGATCCTTGCTTGACACCAGCTCCCTCTAACGATACACAATATGAACAACGACACCTTACCCGCTGAACTCCTCGATGAAGTCTTCACGCTCTTGACCCCACCCCTCGACGATTCCACTGCGCATGACCTCAGCGAGCCCATATCCAAGAGCGACCTTGTTGCTTGCGCTCTCACCTGCCGTGCGTGGTGCGTTCGCGCCCGGCCGTACATGTTCCACTCGCTGGCGTTTTCGTTCCGGAATACGGTACGTGGCACTCAAAAGTTTGACGAATCATACTGAACTGCTTGCCGTTCACAGGATAACGGGGAAGAAGGTCGTCGACGTGTCTCAGTAGGCACCCAGACGTTCACGAATGTCCCCTTCGGAGAACTGCACAAGTTCCTCTCAACAAATCCACATCTCGCCAATGGTATCCGGAGCCTGAATCTTCGGTGCTACCCGCGGGAAATTGAGCTTCTCGCACACCTTCACTCTCCTGCGCCGTCTTGTGTCTACCTCTATCGCGAGTCCGACACTGTTCCTCTCAGTGCTCTCCTCGACGTCCTCAAACTACTGCCGCGCCTCAAGATCCTCAACCTTGCCGATGTCATACTCAACCTTGATGCGCCCAGTACACGCGCCGAAGACCTCCCCTCTATCGAGCGTCTCGCCATACAGCGCTTCTACCGTAACACCCTATCCTTTCCGCTCGACAGCCTCCTCGCCCACCTCAAACCCATTCCAAACCTCGCACTTACCAATATTGATCTCCCCGCGTCGGCATCCGGCCCGGATGCGCCGCCGCTGCGGGTCGAGAGCCTAACTGTCCGCGGTGCCGGCGCGCCCCATGTCCTTCCACCGCGGCTCGACGCCTTCGTCCTCCGTTCGCTCGACCTCGGGAACGTCCACCCCCAACACGACCGCTGGCTGTGTGCTCTCGCGCCGAGTCTCTCTACCTTCGGCTGCACGCTCTCCGCTGGCGTGGGCCCGTTCGGACCTTGGCCATACGTCCACGACCTCCCCCGCACCATCGCGCCTCTCTTCGCCATTCGCACTCTGGCCCTTCGCATCGCCGATGGCGTGATGGACGGATGGCCCGCGCACACCCTCGCGTTCCAGCGTGCTGCCGTCCTCATCGACTCCCTCGCTACCTGTGTCCCAGAAGAAGAGTCGTCCCACCCGTTCCTGACGAACATCAACTTCGTGTTCGAGGCCGCAGTAGACCTCTCCAAGTACAGCAAGCCATGCCACGAGGTCGAGGAGGCCGTCTTGCGCCTCTTGACGCGCTCGAACCTCCAAAAGGTGGACATCGCGATGTCTGGGACGGAAGTGCACTGGAAGAACGTCCGGGCGGCGTTCCCTCGGCTCGAGGAGATGGGGGTACTCGGTGTGCGGCGGGTGAGCGTGCGTCTGGTGGAGATGTCGCGGAGGCTTGGATGGTAAGCCCTCGGCGACTTCCCTAAGATCTTTTCTCTTCGTTTCGATAGTGTTCTACTAATATTTCTTCTGGAAAGACTGCCTGCTGTATTTATACCAAGCGCGTGGCCTCGCTTTCGTCATGTAGTTCACCGGACTTTGATTTTAGTACCTCCATTGGAGATGTCTAATCATCACTCGTAGTTAGTCCCTAAATTCGCTATGATAACTCACATACTTGTTACATCGTAACGTAGTTGTATGCTACAACCTTCATGGAGACGGGAGTACCCGTAAGCCCAACTGGTGGTTTGCAGAACATGGGTATTTGATTTACGACATTCTACAGTCGATAAAGCTACAACAGACAGCACGACAGCAAGTAAATCATAGACACAACGAACACAACAACACGATACGTGAGCTACTATCGAAGACCTTGCGAGAAATTGGAGTTCACGAGCCTACAGAAAAGGGTTCGACGACGTAGAGGAGACCATCCAAGTACCAGAATATGCCGCAAACAAAAATGAATAAAATGAGCCACCCACACCAATACATGCTTGGGCTTGAACGCCTTCCGGTGCTGAAAGGAGCTGTGTTCATGCTAGTTCAGATAAAGCACCGAAAAAGCAACACGTCGCACTCACCGTACAACTCTAGCTCCGTTGACAACCGGTCTCTAGGAATGAAGGTCGACCACTCCGGGAGTGCGAAGAACTCTGGCAACTTCGCCCAGGTGCGTGCACGACCCTCGTCGTAGGACTGTATAGTCCTCTGCAAGCACTGTTGACACAGGCGAGGAGTCTCGCCGCCGAACGTCCGAGGCTGTAGCGGATCAAGCCAGCCGTCCGCATCGATAAGCCGCACCGTGAGCGACGCACGTGCTGCTTGGCAGCAGTAGGACCGGTAGGGTGCGTCGTCAAACAAATATTTGTATGTTTCTTCGCGGGCGTAGGCAGAGAGCCGTCCGCGCCCGACCAACACGGCGCGCAAATTTTCAGGCGATAGCGAAGCGCGAAGGATCTGGTCGGGTTTGTGTCTGCAGAGTCTGAATAGGGCCGCGGGTAGGAGCCGCAGTGCACCAGTCTTGCGGGCGACATTCGCGACACGAGCATTGCACTCGAGGGATGTGTAGTCGAATGGGGCTACTCTCTTCCTATCATCCCTCTCGGAGGAGAGGAATTGCTCCAATGAGCATGGGAAAAAGCAAGAGATATGGGAAACGATGCGTTCTTCGAGAGCAGTTGCAATGTACTTGTGGCACATATCAAGCACGATGCAGATGTCTTCAAAACGTGCCATAATGTTGTGATACCTGGAGAGCGTCGTTAGTGCAAGTAGCAGCATTCGTCACTAGATACGTACGCAACAGGATCACATAGGCACAGCAGAAAGAGGTGTACTGCCCGTGCAGACGTCCCCTCCAGCCGAACAACGTGGCAACCGTCAACGGTTTCAACATCGATCGGCTGGGGGAGGGTGAGCAGGTCGTCGAAGACCTCGCTCTGTCGTCGCAGGATCCCCCTGTGCACTTTGAAGAGGGTGTTCTCCGCTCTGAAGATAATGTTTCCGTCTTCAAACCAGAGATTGGCACAGCGCGCAATTACCGATGACTCTGGACGTATGGCCATGACGGCTGCACTGCTATTCAATGACTGACCTCAAAGTACGAATTAGGCGTTATTCCAGTTCAACCAGTCGTGAAAAACGCACTTATAGAGTCTGCCGAGGCGTAGGTGGGCTACAGACTCAAACGTCGTTCTCGGTCGCTGGAAGAACGGGGCAACGTCACTAGCTGTCACCAGGCCTGGGCTCGTCCATGTATGGTGCGTCAGGTGGTCTGGAAGCCGCCTGTTTCCAAATCAGGCAGATAAGCCGTTTATGGAACGAGTCTAGACGTCCAAATTAGGGTATGCGTATTCCTCTCTTTTCTTGCTACTGAACCGTTGGCAAACTATGCAGATTTCCACTGTCTCCCTTGCGAAAGGCTGCGACTGCGTCTTGCATAGTGAACGCCTCCGGTTCAGATTCGATTGCTCCCCAGCAAGCAGTTCGACAACCTAAACGGGTGCGTGTTGTATCGAGCTCAGCACTGGCAGGAATCCCATGAACTTAGATTTCTACAATGTTGTCAGGTCTCCTTAACGATCGCACAGCATGTCATGAAAAGTTATAAGATGACCGTACTCGCGCAGATCTCCTCACAAGCTCATCCAATTTCCCTCTCCAGACGACGACGACAGCGGCCTGAGCTTGGTCTACCAATGGACTTGCAGTCGCTTTTCGTAGCGCTGATGGACGGCAGGCGTCCGAATCGCAGCATTATCCATGTGCAAGACAAAGTTCAAGATATACTGACCCTCATCTTCTGTTACTTGAACGTGGAAGATGTCCTTCAGCTCCGTAAAGTAAGCGGAGTAGCTGTCGAGGCTTTAGTCGATGCTGATGTATAATATAGGTTTCACGCATCCTCCGCGACATCTCCTACAACGGGAGTATCTGGAAAGGCCTTCTTCTCCGAACGCCTCTTCCTATTCCTCCGCTGCCACCAAGTTCCTTCAACTGGTTTCTGCATCTCTCGCCAATCGAAATGGAACGTCTCGTAGTCCAATCCACGTCATTGAATGCCCTTTGGCTGGAGGGGCGCGGATCACCCGACGTATCTTCGTTTGATCCAATGTCGCGCATCAAGGAGCTGAAGATCGTCCCAGGTGGGCAGTACCTCGTCGCCACGCGGAAATTCAGGATACGCAAGGGCGTCGCGAAATGGGCCGTATTCGTATACCGCATAGAAGGCGTATATGGGCCGACTCCGCTCATGTACGTCGACACGGGCACAAGGGCGTTCCACCTCGATGCGAAGTTCGTCACTGTGGATGGCATGTCTGTGCTCGCCATCGCCTACGTGAAGCGGGAATGGTTGGATCCTTCTCAGGTGCCCAAAGAGTAAGTTCACCCGTTTTGCGTTTTCGTTGTACAGCTAAAACTCTCCCTAGGCAATGGTCGGAGCTTTCCAAGTTCGACCCAGATCATGATATCGACATCCTCCTTCCTCTCAAGTACAGATGCTGCGTCGCGCATGTGTCACTGGAGACCCTCGAAAGTTGGTCCGGACGACGTATAAAGCCTAGGAAGGACCGTAGGAGCCTCAAAGTTCCGGAGCTGTTAAAGGAAATGGTCTCCATCGTATCCTACGACGAGAGACTAGGCAATCCTTCTTTGGATCAGTACGCGGGTGGCGCTGCCGTCACTGTCGTGAAATACCCGAATACGATCTTAGTCAAACCTCTGGATACTGATAGGGAGTGGGCAGGAGTTGAGATGAGTCTGCCTTCGTATTCGGAACGGGCTTCGCAGGTATGGCCACGACTTTGCTTTGGTATAAGCTACTCACACTTTTTTCCAGAAATACTGCATCAAAGCCGTGCGTCCACTTCCGGAGCAAAGCCAGATACTCGTGATCCGGGAGTTGTCGTCGAACGACCATAGGCCCGCAGTCTACCATCTAGAGCTGTACGACATACCACGACTGGACAGTAACACGCCTCTACATGTTGAGGGACCACTTCACTCCTTCTCCGAGCTAGCGCGGGATTATGTGATCAGCGATATCTCCGTTACAGAACCCGGAAGATCAATTATCGCGGCCCACGAAGAACGATGGGAGACATCCGAGATGCCCTGGCCGATTAACATCTTCCTTGTCACGACCTCTCCAGTCTATGCCGTCATCACATTCACCTTCTACCCTCGACAAACCACAGGTCCCCTCCCGCAGTCGCCGTTCGCGTGGTCCGGTGCGGCTCCCTCAGAACCTCCTCATCACTGGCGTTATACCCCAACTTTCGACGTCAACCATGATCGAGAGTGCGTTGCACTACAACGTATTGTATATTCTTCGACAAACTCGTTCCGCGTCGCCCCTGCGACATTCCGGCCTATCATCTGCGCCGTTGAGGCGGACATCATGGACGTTAGCGATCAGGATATCACTCGCACACATCCGAAGGTGCTTCGTCTCTGGGGGTACCACTCGCCCGTATTTCACGCTTCGGATTTATCGGAAGCGGGGAAATGCGCGTCGCTCGTCCTACCGCGCGAAGTCGAGTTCAACGTGTCGTTGCCGGGAGGCTACTTCAAGTCTATGGCTTGGGACGAGACGGTCGGCAAACTCTGCTTGGTGACAGCGCAGCAGGACATCACCGTTGTTGATTTTGCCAAGGCACCGCAAGACAGTACGTGGGGGTAGTTGCCGTAGACCATGGTTTCTCATCGTACTCTGTCCCACAGATGGCTATGGCGGACGCCTCCCCCTACAAGACCATCCGGGGACGTACATAGCTCACGGAGTATGCCCCTACGATGATGGGGGGAATTCGTCGTGGTATGGGGCATCGTGGAAGGCGTCGCTACTCTCCAGATACCGTGGAGAGGCAATCCAGGCACTACGAGTAGATCTTTCTGATGACGACGAAGAGACCATGACATGGTAACGAAGTCCTGGGACATATTCAACTCCCTTTGTTGGTGACGGCAATGTGATGCTTTCCATTCTGCAGCCTCATTAAGCTCTATGTATTACTCACTTTGCCTTTTCCTATTCCTGACGCACTTGCTCTTCTCCAGTCTGACTGTCGTTCAATATACGTTTACTTGATCTTGCTCTCGTCACCCGGAACTTTTAACTCTCCACGTCACCATACCTGGTAGAACAAACGCGCTGTAAACTCGGGCAGAAGCTCGGGGTAGCACAACCAAGCAGATGCACGCGTTATTCACGTGGGATCACAGCGCGGTGGGTTCGAACCTTACTGCTCTCTTCTGTCCCACCACCACCACCGACCTCATTATCTCTTAGATTATCCAGGTATGGCTACCACACAGTCCCAAGCAGAACGATCTGCCGATCATATTATAAACCTACAGCTCTACATCCAAAGTCGACATGGCCGCTATACAGAACCCCAAGTCGCCCGAACTCACACGCTGTGCCGAGCTATGGTTCGACGATGGGAGCATCATCATAAGAGTAGAAGAAGCACTCTTCAAGGTGTACAGGGGGACTTTGATGCAGCAAAGCGAGCTCTTCCGCGACCTTCTCACCCTCCCTCAGCCGAACGACGCTGAAACCATCGATGGCTGCCACGTCGTTTGGCTGGAGGGGATGTCTGCGCGGGAGGTGCGACTCTTTCTCATATGTCTTCACAATACTACCAAGTACGTCTCCGTAAACCCAAATGGCTGATGCTAATGCTACGACAGGTACCATCGCATAATGGAAGAATCAGACTTCGAGGAGATCCTGCTATTATTGCGGATATGCCACAAATACATTGCAACACACCTCGAAGAGCGTATCATTTCACACCTTTCCCCCATGTGGCCCCACAGCCTTGAGCAATTCCGCTTCTCTGAGCAAGAAGACAAGAAACTCGCCGCTCCCTTCGACTACACATCACTGGCGTGCAACGTCCGCATTGCCAACCTCGCACGCGAGATTGGCGCGTATCGTTTACTCCCTGCGGCTTTATATCGGCTGTGCAGATATTCACCCGATCATTTACTCGGTCTCTCACTATCTTCCGACAACCTGTACGCTGTGCTGGTTGGACGGTCACGGCTGTCTACTCTTGCCCGCGGCTCGACACACAAACACCTCTTCGTGAAGGCACCAAGCCCGCAGGGGAGGGTTTGCTGCCGCAGTGCACGCCTCATGGCGGTCATGCAACTCTGCCACGCCGATGGCTGGCTCGATCCGCTCGCGCCGTTTGACTTCGCAGTATATCACGGCTTGTGCGAGACGTGTACAAGACTAGCATACGAGTCCAACCACGAAGGTTGCCTCGGTGTCTGGAACATGCTACCGGAGGTCTTTACACTCCCAGAGTCTACCTGGTTGTTTGCGGCCAATGACAGGTCCAACGAGCCGAGTCATGCACGTTTTTCAGGTCAGGGCTCAATTGGTACATCACGACTACAGCTAATCCTTGAACGTAGATGTTGCCTTACGCACCTCCAACCTTGCGGTGCGCCGGCGGACCCGGTATAGATGGCTCTGTGCTGTCACAGTTGTCGGTGGAATTCTGTGGTACTACGATACCATTCCTAGAATCTTTAGGTGGGCGAGACCGTCTCCTCCACCGTCTCGGTGGGCAATGCTGTGGGCTAGAATATTCTGAGGCCCATTCTATGAGTTATGAATTTGTAATGTTGCCTAGGCCCAACTGACTTTGATCCCGTCTCTTCGTCGCTATACTTCATCTGCTCCGTACCGCACGTCGATGACAAAAGAAAGTAAATCGCTGTGTATTTCTATAAAATCACAGATTCGCTCCTCAAATACAACACAGACTTATATATTAAGAGCACTGGAGCGGCATGTGAGTGAGAACTGTTGGTACCTGTGGTATACTGCAGCAGTACTCGGCTTGGTACTAGAGCGACAGCGTAATACGCGCGTACGCGTAACTATAAGGACGACGATCGATCATCAGGTTTGCGTATGGCAGACCAGCATTGGGGAAGGACTTGTAGTCGATTTACTATCACTCACGGTGTACATACTATGTTACAATATCGGACGAGAGTCACGAGACCGATTTGAAGTTGATGTATGTAGCTCGGATGTGTGCGCCGTGTGTCCGAATTAGGAGAGCGTCGGTGCGCCTATATCCGTAAATGGCAAGCGGCGCACTCCGTGGGAGAGATCCCAACTGTGCGTTTGAACTTTATTGTGCCCTCTTCTTGTCGCTACCACCGTGATCCAGTTGGGCTCCAAAGACTTTCCAGTACGCCTGCCAATCTACGTCTCAGTAGAACCATTCACTGATCATGCGAGAAGCTAACGGTTGAAATTCGCCCGTCGAGATGGCTGCCAGCACGTGCCAAGGGTCGTCGGGACTCATACGCGTCGCTGAGCTATGGTTCGACGACGGGAGCATCGTCATACGAGCAGAAAACACTCTTTTCAAGGTCTACAAGGGAACTCTGATGCAACAAAGCGAACTCTTCCATGACCTGCTTACTCTCCCTCAGCCGACCGACGCTGAAACCATCGACGGTTGCCACGTCGTTTGGCTGGAGGGGATGTCTGCACGAGAAGTGAGACTCTTCCTTCTCTGTTTGCACAATCCTGCCGAGTACGTCTTTGCACGCTCGAGTGACCGATGCTAATACTACGGCAGATATCATCGTGCGATGGAGGACTTCGAAGAAATCGTTTTCTTACTGCGGATATGCCACAAATACATCGCAACAAACCTCGAAGAGCGTATCATCTCATACCTTGCCCCCATGTTTCCCCACACTCTCGAAAAATTCCTCTTCTCCGAGACGGATGAACGGAAACTCGCGGCTCCGTTTGACTACACGTCACCAGCATGCAACGTCCGCATTGCCAACGCCGCGCGCGAGGTTGGCGCGTTCCGTCTGCTTCCTGCAGCATTGTACCGGCTATGCAGGCTGACACCGGATCAATTGCTTTACAGCACATTATCTCCCGACAATCTACGCGCTGTAATGGTTGGACGTTCGCGGCTCTCCACCTTCGCCCGTGTTGCAACACACAGCCACCTGTTTCATGCAGACGTGTCATGTTCACACGGGCGGTCCTGTTGTGATACATCCCGGCTTGCGCTGGCGATTCGGCTTAGCTATACGGATGGTTGGCTCGATCCGCTTGCGCCGTTTGACGGCACCGTATATCATGCGCTGTGCGTACGATGCGTCCAGCGGGCAAGACTGAACAACCAAGACGGTCGTCTGCGTACCTGGGAAAAGCTACCGGAGTTTTTTACTCTTCCTGATTCGACATGGGAGGTCGCGGATAATGACAAGTCCGTCGAACTGTATGGTACGCATCTCGCTCGCGTTGACCTGCCGCATGGTTGTTGAACTAATGCTTCAACGTTGATACAGTGTCGCGTAATCGCAGAGCATGGCGACTCCGATACAAATGGCTCTTCGCGGTCGGGATCGTCGGTGGAATCTTCTGGTACTACGATGTCCTTCCTAGAATTTCGAAGTGTCCGGTGCCACCTCAAGTCCCCCTTTCATCACCTCCAATTCCTACCCCGCCACCCCCAGCTCTTCCTCCGCAGTCGCTATTGGCGGCCTTCTGGGCTCAAATTTCCTGAGAACGCAGATTCGCCTAGAGGTGATCCGCATCGAAACATGGATTCATCTGTTGCTCCGTAATAATCCAATGCAATGTTTCCGATCGTCCATATTGTCTGTTATTTTATGCCATTCACCTCACGGCTAGCTTGTCGTTGGTGTGAGAAGGCTTGTGAGTCTCCCGACAGTCGAGCATGGCGCCAACTACTGAACTGCGATCTCGTCCGTTCGCGAGTCTCACTCCGCAAAGACATCCCTAGTAATATGTGCATGTTGGAGCTATCGTATGCCCGCTGACACGCCACCCTGTGGTAGCTGAAGCCAAAGCGTTTGACATTCGCTATTTTATACTGTCAGAACAGACGTCGACGACATTGTGGAGCATGGGACCAATGTAATATTTGTCAAAGGCGTATCACGGTATGGCATTAGTGCGGCCAGCTAGATACGCAAGGGACTCATTCCTGAATTCGCAAATCTGTAGTACAAGTACGTTTGAACCACGAGTGAAAGCCACGCGACGATTACTCATGGGGTACAAATGAAGATAGCTCAACAACTCCAGACTGCCTGATTTCCGTGCCGTGATCACCGAAGTAGCGTTGTGACTCGAAGCTCCATTCGATATTTCCTGATACCACGCATTGAACGGCGCGAATGTACCGGCTATGAGGTTCTGAGCACAACATTTATCCTTATAGCAGGCGGAAAGACTTACAGGACACGCTTATCGATATCTTCGCCGAAGGAGGGAAGACGTTTCTTATTCGTCTCGAATTTCTCAACGAGGGCTTTGAAATGAGCGGCGGCATGATACACGGCTTCCTGCAGAGTGATGTGCTTCTCGTTTTGCAAGACAGTCAAGAGGTTGTTCGCGTAGTGAGCGGAAGGTAATTCCTTCTTGTAGGAGTAGATATCCTGTGCCCGAATGATAGTGAACCTCGAGTTGACGAAATCTCGACGGACAACGTACATTTGCCACGGTAACCAAGTCTGCCCCTTCATCCAGCATGGTGCTGAAGATAGGGTCGTTAAATGCTTCGTCTGGGATATCCGAGTCAATCCCCAAGCTACATCCAAACATTCCAAACATGGTGAGAACTCCGCCATTTCCGCGCCGGACGGGGGTAAATGCTTCTTCATCAAGCACGACGTCTTTCTCGCGGAGTTCTGCTTCGACCGCGACACCGTTCACGTAATGATCGACGAGCCGCAAGAGGCGGTTGTACGATATCTCGCTAATGAGGGGCAGGCAACGCGACCTAAAGCTGAAGGAGAAACGTTAGCCTTAGCTCAACGTTCTGATATATTCATGCAAACGACTCACTCCTTTACCATCCTACAAAACTCTGTTGCGTCTTCGTACTGCTCGTCGCCAAGTGCGCGAAGGAACATAGAGCCGGTGGCTGCGGCGTCCTCGCCCGACTGGTCGTCGCTGATCTCCTCTACAATGAAGAGCAGACTGACGAAGTCGGAACAGAGGCGGAGCTGGTCGGGGGAAGCATATGGGTACGCCCAAGAGGCAAGAAGCTCGGATCTGGTCCTGTTGAACGACTCGCGTTTGTAGGGAGGGAGGACGTCATAGCTTGAGGCCCAGTGACGCGATGCGGCGAAGGTCGTTTCGTGATGGGGGCTTAAAGAAGCCTTCCAGGAGCAGATAGAGTGAAGAGGAGGAAGAACGAAGCTACGAGGAGTGGTGTTGGTGTTTGCCATGGCGAAGCCTGGGGAGCAGAACACCCTTCGTAGCAGTATTTAAGTCGAGGACCAGGATCGGACCTTGTACAAGGGCCGTCCTTTGGGCCATATCGGAGGACGCCAGCAGAAAACTTCCGGAAGGCCAAGACATCCTACGTCCCCAAAACAGGACAAAGGGCCAATGTGGAGAATGGTCGTCGCATTTGTGGCGATGGTGCAGTTTTACCAAAGATCTTCGCAGCGGCGCCACAACCTCCGCGTTTGTTGGACAGGATTTGTCGGACTTTTTGCACTCTCGAAAGAGTCCATGCATACCAAGATTACTGGTGTGGTGAGCGAAGAATGACTGCCCACCAGCCAATGCCTCGCCAGCGTCGTGTTCACAGGCACGTCGGAAGGTCGATTCTGCTGGGCACCTGCGGAGAGAAAACAGCTTGTATGTAAGCTTAGGTTTACCAGGAAAAATTCCCGTTTGGTTCCAATAAACCAAAGTGCTCGCGTACGGTTAAGAGGGAGTACGTACACGTAGGAGCCTGGGAAGCCACTCCGCCACTTTGTTAAACGGTGTCACACGTTGTATTGCAAAAGATGTCGTCGATATTTGGTTGATATCGTTCGCGGAACGGGCCTAGAAATATTTCAAGGGCATATAGTTGCCACGGCTGTACCAGCATTGTCAGCAAATAGTCCGTGGCTCGTCAAATGACAACGATCGGACACTGGTACACAAGGGTCGATGACTTGGCGGTGGTATTGGTGGCGGCGGCGATTCCACCTAATAACTGTCAGTTAATGTTGTGAATTTCACTTAGCCTGTGTGAGCCCCCGGCCTCGGAGCCCATGGGATATGACCATCTTGACCGGTCCGAATCGAACGGCTTGCTTGGTCAAGGGGTCAATAATTTCATTTGCGTTTGCGTCTACATGAATTCACCCACGTCAAAAAACAACCATCAACACAGAGTTTACGGGTGCTCGCCTTTGTACGCCTAGCTGGTGCAGTCGTGCTAGAATAGCTATTCAAGTGGCGAGCGCCGCTCACGCAACCGTGCCCGCCCAAGTCGTCTCAAAGACGCGCGTCGGCGTGCGGCTACGGGTGACCAAAGGTGTTGAGTAGGTTAACGTTCACAGTGTGACACACGATACATTCTCTTCTGTCACTGTTCGAGGTGTGGCGCGAAGCCGCCCGTCAACTATGGCTGGAAAAGGCGTCGGAGCTCGGAGCCGTTTCACTGGTGCGCTTTGAAAGTATTTGTGGCTTGATCACCGGGGAAGGCTGGACACACAGGATCCTTATCGTGCGACATCGTTCATTTTACACCGAAAAAGGCGTCGAGGCTGAGCTGTGCAAGCGGTGCGGGAAGACATTTTTGCGAGAATTTGGTAAGATGCGCCTGTCCGAGGGCGTCGTGCATGTTCTCGACGGAGAGGAATGGATGATCTCCATGCTTGCTCTAGCCGCATGGGGATCCCAGGGAGAAGTGGAACGTGCCGCCTTGCGGAACCTATTAGCACAGGCACGCAAAACTTCGTCAAGTCGAAAGGCGAGCTGCGCGAAATAGTCACGTAGGTCGATTCATGGTGACCTTGGTGTAGCCAAGGACGCTTATTAGACCCACTGGCGCGAGAGAAGAGACCTGGACGGTCAAAACGGTATCTCATGCGAATGCGAAAGCAGGACAGAGAAGAACATGCCAATTGTGATGATACATACACCGATAATGATATCATTGCGTTTTCTTCGTTCCCCGCTTTCCCTCTTCCTTCTCTTACTTCACGCAGCCAACCAAGTCGCGTCCTCTCCCCCTTCGGCGAGTCGTACACCTTGCCGCGCTTCTTGACGCACGTCCCCATGAAATCGCCGAGGTCCCTGTGCAGCGCGAAGTCTGGTTCCGGGTCTGTGTCGAGTGGAAGGTGGTCTGTGGCTTTCTCAAGGTATTCGACGCCGTGTTGAGTCAAGGCTGTGGACTGTAAACATTGACAAACTATCGGGACAGAGGAAGACACTGCGTACGTTTGGACTCAGTTGGTGCGTCCATGGGCGCGGCCTGAGGCCTGAGGTGCGACATAGTTGGAGTTAGCCGTTCTGGTCGGACGCGCGCGCCAGCGTGCGCAGAAATCGAATGTTGAGAGACAAGAGCGTGACGAGTCATGACCAGAAAGCCGAGCGAGGTGACATCATGGCACTGTGGTCCTCAAGGAGCGCGGAGCACCCGACGCGCACGCGTGTCCGGCGGGGTGCACTGGATGCCAGTGTGTTATCCAAGTTGTTATTGGAAAGAGTAGAGCACACATGGGCCAACCGCTAGCGTGAGCGGGGGCTGAAGCAGGGTGGTCACGGTGCTGGTGCTGGTGGGAGGCAAAACGCGATCGCACGCATAGGCGCGCGACGCGCTCTATTCCTGACCATCATCACGCTATCCGAGCAGACACTCTAACGCAATGACGATTCTCGAGCTTCATTCACATCCGCTACCACTTTCATCTCTCGTAAGTCTAGAGGGATTTCTCCTGCGCGTACTCATAATTCTTTGGCCATGCGTTCCGTCGTACACAGCGGAATGGCCACCGAAACGCCTGAAGATGTGTGCGAGCACGCACGCCCCTCTAGCCCATGGTTTGATGAGGGAGACATAATCATCAGGGTGGAGGGTACTCTCTTCAAAGCGTACAAGAGGACCCTGACCCAGCAAAGCGAGCTGTTCCGCGACCTTCTTGCCCTTCCCCAGCCAGCCGATGCGGAAGTTCTTGACGGGTGCTACGTCGTACAGTTGGAGGGGGCATCCAAAAAAGAGGTAAGCCTCTTTCTTCATTGTCTGCATGACACAGCGGAGTATGTCCTTTTGTAATTAATCGACCAAAGCTAATGCTGTTGTAGGTATCACCGCGCAACTCACGATTACGAGGAAATCGCTCTCTTGCTACGCGTATGCCACAAGTACGCAGCGACCGGCCTCGAAGAGCGAATCATATCCTACCTCTCGCCGATGTTCCCACACGCATTCGAAGAGTTTCTCCTCTCCGAGACGTCGGAGAGGGTATCCTCCGCCCCGTTCGACTACACATCTCCGGAGTGCAACCTCTGCATCGCCAACGCCGCGCGTGAGGTAGGCGCTTTGCGCATACTCCCCGCAGCGCTGTACAGGTTATGCCGGGATGCGCCCTTTCAGTTACTTTACAGCACACTCTTACCCGACAACCTGCGCTCGATTATGACCGGGCGTCCCAGCCTATCAGCCTCCGCCCGCGCAACGGTCTACACATGCCTATTCGAAGAGGTTCCTGGTCGCGGGCAACGGCTCTGTTGCTACAGTTCCCGTCTAGTACAGGCGATGCGGCTCAGCGATGTGGATCGTTGGCGCGATCCGCTGGCACCATTCGATGACGAAGACTACCGGGGACTATGTTCGCGATGCATGGAGCGGGCAGAGGAAATGCATCACAAGAGTCGTGCGCAGATTTGGGCAACACTACCTGTATTCTTTGGCCTTCCGGAGTGGTCGTACTTCCTTGCATGGAACGAACGGCCTATTGAACTGTATGGTGCGTCCTCTATTTATCTCCGATCACTGTATAACCCCATCGCTAACGCTTTTAAATTTGACTAGTTTCATATACTTCCAGATCCCGTAGAACGTGGCCAAGCTGGCTTCTTCTTCTTGTCTTTGTCGGCTGGGTAGTCTGGTCCTACGATATGTTTCCGCGTAACTTTCCAAAATCCTTCCGCCACTTCCTGCTTACATTTATTCCTCGTGCCCTTTAAGCATTCATGTGCTATTGACTCGATGTTCTTAACATGTCAAACTCGACTCCTCGAAAGATGTTCTCACTCTTCTCTTCATCCTTTCCTGCTATTTTGCACCGTCCGACGTCCAATAATACTGTTCTTAATATGCTGTCAGGCCCCGGTTGGTACTACACCGGTATATTAGAAGGTGCTAAGATGAACTCGGACTAGCTAGCTAGGTACATACCCTGGCGTACGTCTCGAGACCAACCAGGCTGTGGAACGTTCTGGGGCGCTGCAATAGACGGAACAGTTGGCCGGTGACTACCTGGGCTCGGGCCTCGTCTTTCGTGTATCATGCGCGAGTACGCGAACCGTGTCGACGCTGAAACCATTGAAGGTTGCCATGTCGTTTGGCTGGAGGTGCGTGCAATACAGGACTTGTTCGCGAAGTCGGGAATCCGCAGTACAAGTACATGTGAGCCACGAGTCAAACACGAAGCCTACTCACGGGGTACAAAAGAAGATATCTCAACTACACCAGACTGCCTAATCTCCGCGCCACGATCGCCAAAGTAGCGCTGTGTCTCGAAACTCCACGCAATATTTCCCGATACCACGCATTGCACTGCACTGATGTACTGGCTGAAAGGTTTTAAGTTCAACATCTTATTACTCTTATAGAAGGCAAGAAGGGAACGTACTGGATGCGGGCATCTAACTCTTCGCCGAAGGAAGGAAGACACTTCTTATCCATCTCAAACTTCTCGATGACCGTCTTGAAATGGGCAGCGGAACGGTCGACTGCGTCTTGCAGACTGATGTTATTGTGTTTTTGTAAGACAGTCAAGAGGTTGTTCGCGTATTGGTTCGGGGTTTGCTCCTTCTTGTAGGAGTAGATGTCCTGAGCCCCGATACCAGTCAGCCTAGAGCCGAACCGGTATCCATAGCCTGAGGTAACGTACGTTTGCAATGATAACCAAGTCGGCCGCCTCATCCAGCATGGCGTTGAAAATAGGGTCGTCGAATACGTATTCCGGGAGATCGAGCCCCAGACACCACCCAAACATCCCGAACATCGGGAACGTCCCGCTGTTTGCCCGCCGGATGGGAATAAATGCTTCTTCGTCGAGTACAATCCCCTTCTCACGCAGCTCTGCCTCGATCTTGACACCGTTGATATAGTCTTCGACGAAACGCAAGAGACGATTGTATGATGCCTCGCTTGTGACTGGCAGGCAACGCGACCTGAAGCTGAAGGGAAACATGAGTTTCAAGTCAGTTTTGTGTTCCATGATCATCATACGAATGACGTACTCCTTGACCATCCTGCACAGATTTGTCTGTTCTTCGTACTGCTCATCGCCAAGTGCACGAATGAACGCAGAGCAGGTGGTAGCAACGTTCTCGCTCGACTGGTCATCGGTAATCTCTTCCAATACGAAGAGTACGTTCATGAAGTCGCAACAGAGGCGAAGTCCGTCGGGTGTAGCGTATGGGAACATCCAAGCAGCGAGGAGCTCCGCCGCGGTTTTGTTCAATGAATCGAGCTTGCGAGGAGGTAGGACATCGTAGCCTGAGGTCCAGCGACGCGATGAGGGAAATATCTGCTCATGGTGGGGGTTTACCCAAGCCTTCCAAGAGCAGAACGAGTGAAGCGGGGGTAGGTATAGGGTACAAGGCGCAGAAATAAGACCCGGCATGGCAAATCTAGGTGGAATATCATTGTCTCTGTAGCTGTTTTTAAATAGCACACCTGGATGAGAGTTCGCTGCAACGTTCAAGGGTCACCCTGCGGTGCGAAATGGAAGGACCCGGTGGAGAACGTTTCGGGTGGTTGAGACGACGTATCTCATGGACGTCCGAGGCAGGAGAAAAATGTGTTGTAAGCCATCAAATTTGTGACCACGTACGGTGATAGCGTGACGAGATATCCCCGTAGTGATGTTTGTTCCTACTAGCTGCGACTCTCAGCCACTAGTTATTGGTTTCTTCTTCTTCGAGCTAAGACGCATTGCCGAAGTCTGGGTACCTGTAGGACAACATAGAATTGTATCTAGGCCGCCAGACGGCATACCTATCCACAACCTATCCGTATCACTTATACCAGAGTGCGCGCGTACGACACGGGTTGAGAATGTGTGTAGGTTCAGTCTTATGCAAAGTCACCTTGACCTGTGTCACATACAGGATATTGTTCAACCGCGGACCAGATTCGGAAATGTCGCGGGGAGTGCGAACGAGATTTGTACCCAATGACATGGGTTGTGTCGTCAGCAACTAGCTAGCAACCTGTCAAATGACCAAGGTCAGACGCTCTGTCCGGCTAACGGGCGATCAAAAAAAACTGGCGACCTTGGTCATACCTGTCAATTAATGTTGTGGCTTTCCATTCACCCGCAGAACGCATACACGGTGGAACAACTCGAACGAGACTTGACCGTTGACCGGAGAAGTGGCACATGAATTGACCTGTGTTTCCCGCATGCGCGGTAGGATGACTCCCTCGACGTGCATTAGGACCAGTTACATCGCTTATGCACAGCCTGTTCAACCTCATCAGAAAGGGAACCGAAACAACGCGGCCGAATAACTCGCCGTTTCGAGACAACATCCTCCTCCCCGCCGCAGCTCCGTGTACCCTGAACGACTCCTCGACGCTTGGATCTTACAAAATATATGTGAGGGCCTTTTATAAAGCAAGGTTTGCATCAGTGTCTGTGTCGAGTAGGACCCACGAGGCAAAATATACGCAAGGTGGAGACGTTTTGGCCAGAAGAGCTGTAACGGGAAGATGTTGTAAACCGGCGATAAGGTGCATATCAATAGTAATAGCAGCAAACCAGATGATAGCACGTCAAACGTGAGTGGCCGTATGTTTCCATGTCGAATGTATCGACAATCCAGGAAGAATGGAAAGCATCGGGTACGTCGCACGTCTGGATCTGATCAAACGGGAATCAACGTGCAGGAACCCTTCCCATAGAAGATGCCGGATCGCTTACGTAAAACTGAAGGAGTGCTGTCGCAAAAACGCTCGAATGGAGTCAATGCCGACTGGTGATGGGAGTAAATGACGACGTACAGATGTCGTAGACCTTGTCTGAAAGATCTATGTGGGCCCATGGGATGAAAAAGCACTATTCAATGAGCGCAATGTGGTTCACTTGATGGCGAGTCGAATCCTCCGTCTGTTCGATGAACTCGTATGGGAGGAACGGCGGCCGTCAGCCGATGTCTGTCTCGGCTCACTCAACAGAGGCGGCTGGAGCTCTCGACTGAGAAGACGAACATTCTGTGTGTAAGTTCCACCAGACGTCTGTGACTGCGATAACGGGCGTGTCGGAGTTTGAGCACGGCTGGGGAACTCCGGCAGTGTTGCGGGTAAGTAGCGATACGATGACACGGAAGGAAAACGTGACGTTATACAGAGCACGGAGATGGACGGATAGCAGGGTCAGGACACGGTCTCCATGATTGTTGGAAACAGACGATACGAGAGAAGAGCAGAAGAGAATCTTGAGCTAGTAGAGCCCTGGGGTCATGAGGTAGCCTGGTGATGTAATGTACGCGGGGCGGCGTACGCATTGTGCAAACAGGTCGTCTCAGGGCAGACGTCCCGTGCCAAGCAACGCAGATATTTCATACGTGTACATCTAAGAGAACACGTCCAAAATGAGTGGGATTAAAATCGGACGATAGGCAGGATGTACCAGTTCGAGTTGAAGGCTGTTTGAGCGGCGTGAAGCTGAGGCCATGCCTGAAGACCGAAAAACCCAGGCAAGCGTTCCCAGGCAGTCTTCCTGCCATTGGTATACGAGCTCCGAAAGAGGCCTGCACACCTCGAACAAATGATCGCATAGGAGACGTCCCTCTCACACAGAGGATCCACCCAGAAGTCGTCCCCGAACAACACAGTGACGGCGCCCTTCTTGGCAAAACACCGCTGCGAGCAGCTGCAGCACCCCCCGCACGTGTCAGAGTTGTGAAAGTTGTGCAGGAAGACGACATCGCGGGCGAACTTAGCGAGACGCGAGCGGCCGATGAGGACATCGCGCGTGTTCGAGGGGGAGAGCGTGCTGGAGGCGAGGTCCTCGACGCTGACTCTGCAGAGTCGCAAGAGGACGATGGGGAGGAGGTGCTGCGCGTCGACGTCGCGGAATGTATTTGCAAAGATGGCGCAGCACTGCGTCGAGGTGTAGTCGAAGGGTGCGCTGCCCCCCATCGCGTCGGTCTCGGCGTTGAGGAACCCCTCGAATGTTGACGGGAACATTGGACCCAGGAGCTCCATCAGGTGCTCCCGAAGGTTGGTAACAATATACTTGTGGGACAATCGCAGGAGCCTCGCGATGCTGAGATAGTCGGACAACGCCCGTTGGTACCTGCACAATGGTGAGTCTGTGCCAGTGCCTGGCGGAGCACAACCAGCACGCACCCGTCAGAGTTATACATGTACCCCAGGAGAAGACGCATGTCCTCCACAGACGTCCCCTCAATCCGGACTACGGGGGTCCCGTCGATAGACTCCGCGTCGGCGGGCTGAGGCAACGCCAGCAGGTCGCAGAAGACCTCGCTGTGCCGCGCCAGCACATCGACGTGCACTTGGAGGACGGTGTCCTCTACCTTGATGACAATCATCCTGTCGGAAAACCAGAACTCAGTGCACCGGGTTGGCTCCTGGTCCATCGAGGCTCCTGGTGCTGCCATCCGTGAAGTGAGCGACGAAAGCAAGAGTTTCAAACGCAGGACAGGGGATCGCGTGGCGGCCACGTGGTTTTGATTATCGCCGCAGAACCTTGCGATATTTTGCCCATAAAATTGGTCGATGGCTGCAGTAACACATACACGGCTCCGACTGTTGAGCCAACTTGAGCGCAGGCTGGAATCGAGGCAAGGCACGTAATGCCGGTAGACACGCGAATATAGAGCGAACAAGCGCGCGTCAATGCTCTTTATTCTCAACTCTCACTTGGTCGCCCCATGTCCGAATTTCTGTCGCCAGGCTTTGTTCATATTATCAATCAATGTAACAGCTCGCTAACACGTAGCGGAAGACACGCGCGGGGGCTTCTGGCACTGCAAGTCCCAGGACGCCCTACTGTCAGTTCTTCCGCTTTTATACACTCACTCTTTTCGTTTTGATCATACACATAGTAACTCTCCTACCCGAATCGCTGACACAAGGATCGCCCCATGGCTGATGAATAATTCTTCTGGGTCCTGGCCTTCCCTGATGTCGTGTTCTACGCCTTCGCGCTCCCGTGCAACCTATCTTTTTTTCCCCTCGACGACGGAAAAGGTGACGTGTTGCTTCCATCTTGCCCCGTTTCGCACCATGTATTCTGACGTCGGCACCCGTGCTGCGAGATTGCCCGACTTGGGTAGGGCAGGACGTGTAGATCGACGCTCCGAGTCAATGCATGATCGACGAGACAGCGATCAGAAGATTCACAACGTCGACTTCGGCTCGTTCACAGACCAGATGATGGAAACAGCGCATTATACTGGTGACGTCCCCAAGACCTTTCCCCATCCCTCCATTTGCGAAGAAGCCTACAAATCCAATAAAGCAGCGTGAGGCTCAAACAGACGGAGGATGACTACTCGGACCTGTACTGCGTCTTTCGTGTATACCATGCTCGAACGACGCGGTGCGCGAGCCATGTTTTGGTGGTATCGCCAACGTGATGTTTCTACGCAAGTACATAAGGACCTTGTGCGACGACTACGCCGTTGCGTACATTTCTCGACGTGATGACACGAACAAAATCAAACTCGACCTCTCCAACGCGCATTCCGCCGCACGACATCGTGGCGTCTCTCTTTTCGTTCCGTCGCGCACCGGCGATGCCATGGAAGGCAGTATGCAACAAACAGCGTCCAGCGGTCCGCGCGCGTTCTTGCGAGGAAGGACGTAGTCCACGGCACTCTGGAGCCTTTCCTGCAGGTGTCAGGTGCTCCGGTATCCTCCAAGATGCTGATGTCGCAGAGTGTCCACGCATGTGCGGCCTCGTTCATAACCCAAAGAGCCCCGTCTGTCTTCACCTCCACATTGACATCCTCCCCACGAGCCGTGCGTCCCCCAACGACGCTGCTCTGATCCAGTGTTTGACGAGCGCTATACCACTGTCAAAGCGGATGTCGGCGAGATTGCAAACGAGCGACGCATGCGCAGATGTCTTGATTTCAGTCTTCACGTCATACAAATGCAAGGAAACGCTACACGAAGCTCACTCTTGGGGAACGAAGGGAGATAGTTCGACGACTCCGGTATTTTTGATCTCCGCGGCACGATCACCGAAGTAGCGGCGTGACTCTAAACTCCATGCTATATTCCCTGATACCATGCATTGGATCGCACTGACGTACTGTCTGAAAGGTTTTTAAATACGTTGATCGCCCTTGTGTAAGGCGAGCAGACTTACTGGACGTGCGTATCCGTCTCTTCGCCGAAGGAGGGAATGCATTTCTTGTGCATCTCAAACTTCTCAACGAGCGTCTTGAACTGGGCAGTGGCGTGGTCAGTGGCTTCTTGCAGAGTAAGGCCTCTCTGTTTCTGAAGGACGGTCAAGATGTTGCTCGCATATTGGTTCCGTGTCTGCTCCTTCTTGTAGGAGTAGACGTCCTGGGCAACAATTTCAGTCTACGGTGGATACGATGCGCACAACGTGAGGGTGACGTACGTTTGGAATGAAGGTCAAGTCCATCGCTTCCTCCATGATGGCGTTCAAGACAGGGTCGTCAAATACGTAGTCAGGGAGATCGATTTCCAGGCACCAATCCAACATCGCGCATGTGGGGAGAACCCCGATGGTTCTGCGTCGGAGGGGATAATAGGCTTCTTCGTCAAGCACGACATTTTTCTCGCGGAGCTCTGCTTCGACCTTCACGCCTTCGGTGTAGTGTTCAAGGTACCTCAAGAGGCGGGCGTATGATGCTTCCCTAGCGACGGGAAGGCAACGCGACCTGAAGCTAAATGGAAAATGTTAGCTCCGCAGTCTGTGGCCCTCCGAGTCATGTTAACAACGTACTCCTTTAGCATCCTACAAAATTCCGTCGCTTCTTCGTACTGTTCGTCACCAAGTGCGCGAAGGAAAATGGAGCAGGTATCCGCGGCGTCATGGCTCGACTGGTCGTCGGTTATCTCGTCTAGCACGAAGAGGATGATCATGAGGTCGCAACAGAGACGGAGTCGATCCGGAGCAGCGTATGGCCACATCCAAGAGGCCAAGAGCTCTGAGTCGGTATTTTCGAGCGTCTCGTGCTTGGAAGGGGGGAGGACATCATAGCTCAAGATCCAGCGACGCGAAGTGGCAGAGACCTGCTCATGGTAGGGATTCATCGAAGCCTTCCAAGGGCAGATCAAATGGAGAGGGGGGATAACGAAGCTACGAGGAGGCAAAGGGATGCCTGGCATGGCGAAGAATGGGAGAGCGGAATCAGGACCCTCCGTCCTTAAGTACTCCGCATATATGAGAATTATTTCAAAGGCCGTCTTTCGATGTGGTTTGGACGGACCTAAGTGAAGAATGTTTTGAGATCCAGAACCGCCTATCACATGACTGTCATATGAACTTGACTCGAGTAATTCTCGTATCAGGAACTTGCCGCGGCGGGGCGTTACATTTGTGACAATGATAATGTAACAATATGCATCTTGAGCGGCGTTATGATGTGAGACACTCTTCGACTGTTGATTTTCTCTTGAATCACTGACCATGGCTTGAAGATTAATCAGGCTAGACAATCGTGACACGATATAAATCTGGACGGACTCAGGCTTCGCCGTTGGTTGGTTGACAGGTCAGATATATTTGGGCTCACTGGAGAGCATAACTATCGATACTAATTATAATATAATCCGCGCGTACAATGCAGGTCGAGCTGGTGCGTCTGTAGACCACCAGCGGTCCTTTTCAGGTGTAACCTTGTCGCCCTGTATCACATAGTATGGGCTCAGCCTAACAAGCGTCGTTCGAAATCGGGTCCTAGTGAGTGTTAGGAACCCCAAATGACTAATGTCTGAAGCCGTGCCAGGTCAGTGATTGGACGATAAAGCCAGTGACATAAATGTAACATAAGTGACGGAGGAGGCTTCTCCTAACATCTGTCAATCAATATTTCAGCTTCGTATTTGCTATTTGCAAGCTTCCACTCCAGAGGGCCCGAATGTGACTTGCGATCAGCTCGGCCGGGTCAAATACCTCAACCTGCAAGATCCGGTCAACGGTCGGCTCACAATGCACTGAAGCTAGCCTCGATACGCCACGCGTTCACGGCACCAATTTACCACCGTCGCACTGGTTGGGACCCCAGTTTTACGCCTGGTATTCCTTCTCTTATCGATACTGGCTGATATTTCCCGAGATAGTGACTGCTTGCTCGCGATCCGTGACGAGTGAAACGAAGGTTACGTCAATTAAAGTTGCGCTCAAGTCGCGCTTCGAAACTAGATGTACATGAAAGTTATCTTCATTCTACCCGTAAGACATTGCTGATAATGACGTGAAAGTGTTGGACGGGACGTTGTTACTCCGTTCCAGTGCCGAGACGGCGTTATCAGTCCAAGAGTCTAATTTCGCAGCGCGCGTGCCCTCATTCATGCTTCCCCAAAGGCCCAGCTCCGTGTTGCGGGGGATGAGAACGCGCCGACCGGTGCCTCCTTGACAGAATGTCCAGCTGGCTGGGATGCTCTGTCTCTGGGACGTTCGCGAGCGTGTTCCACGAACAGTGGCACGTTGCGCCGCGGTTTGGTAGGAGTGCATGACGTCCAGGTCTAGGCCGCCGCACCTCAGGATTTGAATCCCTTTAACACACGCCAGGGAATACAGTAACTGATGTGACTCAGCCGCGACCTCGACCGTCTCCCCCATTTATTCCACGGCGGGCGCGAGTGTTTGACCTCGGACCACTGTGAATATCTACAAAGGAGGCTTTGTGAAGTAGCTGGGTTTGAATTTTGCGGAATTCCTGTGCTTCTTCTATCGCATGGCACGGTATGTCTTTGGGTTGCATAGCTTGAGAGGTGAAATATGAACTCTTTGACTACGCCGCCCACTTCGGGCTCCAGAATTTAGTGCAGCGTGTGGGGTCCTGGCCTACCGGTGCTGCTGCTGCTGCCATCGACGAGATGAGCGTCGACGATGAGGCCGAACTCATATGTCATGCGATCGCGTGGCCGCCACGTGGTATGTTTTGTCGTCTATTGATGTCACAGTATCTGTAACATTCCATGCGCATACCGGCCAGCGAGTGCAAGCGGTAGATACACGACACCGTCCTCTCGGCCTGCTTGAACGTACTATTAGGATGGGATCGAGGCAAGTGGCGCGCGTTAAATTCAGAGCGAACAAGCGCGCGTCGGTACTCTTTGCACCGTCACTCACTCACCCCATGTGCTTCGCTGTTTCCTCAGAGTTGATACCCATGCTCTTATTATTTTCGTAGCGCCACACGCATTTTGCGTCGGGGTCTGGTGGCCTCGTTACTGTGACCGACCATCTCCTGTGGCAACGCACGCAAGACCGCACAACACGCCGCTCTCTTATCTGTCGCCGCCGCCGACGACAAGGACGCGGTCTTCTTCTCCCTTGAGCCTTCGTCTGGAGGTTTTCCACGCGTCATATACCCACACGCTTTGGGCCTAAGCGTTCCATAACGCTCCCGCCCGCCCATTTGTCTGGAACGACATTCGGTGCAAGGCTTACGAGACAACGGTCGCAGGGAGAGAATTATCAGCGCAGACCACGAAGTCAGGCCCGCCCTCTGATACGTGACGTCCACCAGACCTTCTCTCATGATTGGACGACCTTTTGTCTCCACCGCAAAGTCATCCCGCCCTCCCCTCCGGGCGACAACCGCCTTTGGCTCACACCTGTCACTCTCACGGCCGCCAGCCATACACTGCACCTGCAGAGTCGCGCCTTTCGATGGCACCGGACGGCCCGAGCACGCAGGGCCACGCAGAGCAGCCCGTGTCCGGTGCTCACGGATCCGTCGTCTGGGGTTCCACCGACACGGTCACGACGTCCCCGAGCAACGTGTCTACCGTTCCTCTCACAAAGGACCCGGCCTGCTGCGTATAGTATCCTCCACACCAGGGCCTCTTTCCATCGACCCATGCCTACGATGCACCAGGCCTGACTTTCCGGCCTACGTTGCGCGCGCTGCCTCCGTCGGACCGCCTGACGACTCGGACGGCGGCGGCGGCGGCAGCAGCAGCTGCACGAGACCCCCGGACCGCGTCTCGAGCATGTCCTATCATGTTTTCCTACGTTCTCGTGCTCAAAGGACGATTGAGGGGCGCGAGGCGGTGTTTCCTCAAAGGTGGAACCGCAAGAAAGAAAAAAAAGCCACGCACAACGACATGCGAACGAGGGGGTCCACGTTGTGTGTATGCGGCGTCTAACCAGACTAGACCACCCATTCGACGTGTCGTAGTCTGTTGGTGACAGCGGTCGGCCACCGGAAGACGTCCCGCACGTGTCAAACAACACAGAACAAAACAAGCCGGACCCCGTCACCGATATAGATAACGACACGCGAACGGGGATAACGACACACGAACCGACCGGCCAGCATCTGCTTCGAACGCGCCATTCGCCAGCAGCCGGTATCCTGCACTCACGCCGCGCGTTGAGCCTACACCCCGAAGAAGACCCTTGATTAAGAACGTCGCGTCTTGGGGTGGACGAACCAGATGCATATCCCCAATGTGCTGGGCGATCCGCTCGGGCAGTGGGATGAGAGGTGAGTGTTTTTCTCAATGGATGTCAGGATGATATGTATGAATGCGTGCGCCGGGGGAGGGGTAGAAGTGAAACGTGAGTCGGGATGGTCGATGGGAGCATGGGAGCACCAGAATTGGTTGGGTGCGGTGTGGAGGATTTCCGAGGTGAAAGCGCGGGCTCTGCGTGGGGGAGCGAAGACGATACCGAAAGCGAGCATGTGACTGCCGATTGTTATAACACACAAACACTGATAAAAATACAATTCCGTTCATGACATGAGTCCTCGTTGCCGCCGTTTCTCTGCAAAGAATCACGTCGGCCGCTCATACACCCTCCTCCCCTCCTCAACACCAACATCATCCACAAACCCCGCACGCACAGAGTCACCGAGGGCGTTGTGCAGCGCGGGGTCCGCGTCGGGGTCTGTATCGAGAGGGAGACGGTCTGCGGCTTCTTCGAGGTATTCGGCGCCGCGCTGGGTCAACGCTATCTCCCCATAACCATAAGATATATGCGGGTGAAGGGTGAAGAGGGGAGGGACGTACGTTTAGACCCGGTGGACGCGTCCATTTTCTCCTCCTGAGGTGGGATGAGCGCCGCGCGGCGGCTCTTGGAACCACCTCCCGTGAAGGTAGCTTTCTCTTCTTGTGGCGGTACAAGCGAATTCATTGGCTAAGCAATACGTGTTAGGGGTTAAATGGGGTGGAGGAAGGAAGTGAAGGAGGACGGACCTTGGACGCGGAGGTGGCGACGTTGCGGTTGTCAGAGGTGAGATGCGACATTGTATCAATTGGCGAGTCGCATTTTCGAGAGGCGGGTGTCTTTATAGCATGCAAGTCCGAGCGAGGTGACATCATGGCGCTAGTACACAGTCCCTCGAGGAGCGCAGAGGAGCCACCAGAAGGCCAAACGCGCCACTTGCCGCGTTTAGCGACAGGGGGAGCGCTCCATCAGAGGCGCACGCGATAGCTCGGGACGGCGGTGTATGTCGTACAGGGGTGTAGGCAGGAAGGGACGCGTCGAAGGGCCGCGGGGCGTGAGCGAGCGGTGGAGCGCGTGGGCCGGGCGGTGGCAGGAGGCAAAGCGCGACGGATGCATATAGGCGCGCGCGCGACGCGCTTTGCTTCATGACTTGTCGCGAGCTTCGAGGGAACCGTTTTTCGGGGCGCATATAGGGAGGCAGCTGTGCTTCGATGCGCGACGCGACGCGTGGTGCGCTGGTGGGCTGTACCCGGATGTGGAAAGGAGGTGAGCGTGTCTGTCTTGACGTGTAGAGGCCTTTGGCTGATGTTGTGCTGTCTCCTGCGTTGGGCGTATACTCGGAAGCACGACGCATCCCGTATCGCGTCCATCTGGCGTACCAGCGCCACGCGTCCGCGCTGCACGTCTCTGTCCCTCCCACTCTGACTCCGTCGTGTCCGCTCCCCTCCTGGTTTCGGCTGTCCACGTCGCGCCTCTGCGCGCTCCGCTCGCCGCGAACAGCTGCCTCCATGCACGCGATGTGTCCCTGCGTGCTTCTGCGACGCCAGCGCGCGTGCAAGAAGCGGTTTCTACTGTGACTCGCTCCCCCCGCCCGTCTCGGACCCTACTCCCCGAAGCAGACATTGGCGCACTGGCAAAGGCACAATGCCTAATGCCGGGTCTGTACGCTGTCGAGACACATTCCACACGACTACCTGCTCTCCTATCGCGTCGCAGCACGAGCACAACCTCCTCATGAACGAGTAGATTCGTGCGCTTCTTGGATCTGTCCGCTCTGCCTCTCGCATATACTCGTCTCGCGCGCCCTACCATGGGCCCCCTCGTCCGCTCCTGCCCGCTACCGCACCTGCTCAAAACCAAAGAGCAAAGCTCACGTCATCGCGCCTTGCCGTACGCCGTTCGCAAAGCTAGCGCAGGAAACGTCGTAACACTTGTCGCGCCGCGCATGGCACAGACAAGCAAGGCGCGCCCTTTGCTTCTTCCTGCATGCGAGAGGGGCAGGGGTGAGCGATCGTGTCTCGCGGAAACGAACCAAAATGTTGCGACGCGCCTGGCAGTTACGTGCGTCGAGTACGGTGTCACGATGAACGCGCAGCGTCCCAACCACCATCCTGCCCTACCCTAGCACTGCGCTGACCCACTACAAAACAGGCCGCTGAGCCTCTCACGCGCCTAGCCAACCGCGATCTCGCGTGCGTGCTGGAGCGAACGACTGGACGAAAATCAACGTGGGCGAACACGCATTCGTTCGACCAAGGTCAACAACCTAAATGACAGGAAAGCTCGGTTTAGCGGGAGGACAGCGGGAGGTCTCGTACGACGTGTCCCTCTAGTACACTGCGCTGAACCCAGCATCTTTCCTTGCCAACCGCGCGCCCTTGGGACGCCGAATCAGCGGGGAAAGCGTGTTCGACATTTATGCAGCAGAGGAATCGCCGCATCGTGCCCCTCCGTTGGGCTGGGGTCGACATGGACAGTGTACAATAAATGGCCCGTTTTTCTGGGAACGTCGACGCGTTCGAGGGGCTGGGGATGTGCATAAAGGAAGAGTGGAAAAGGCCTTAGGTCGAGGTGGCCCAATCACAGGATCGCTTCCTAAGGTCAAAAACGCCACGGCACCCGCGTTTTCTCTCGTCGACGCGTGGAAGAGGAGAGGGCTGGGGCAAGAGCGGGTAAGCAGTTCTTGAAAGGACGATCGACAAGGGCTGACGCGTGCGTTCGAGGTCGAGGTGCGGCAGCGCCACCAGTGCCGCAGACGGTACAGCAGGCACAACGCACCCGTTGCTTCGTACTGCATGCGAGAGTGGAAGGGAGAAGGATCTTTAACGTCACTCGCAATCCGAGTGTTGTACTCTATGCTATTGATCCTGTTGTGGCGCAACACTTCTCCTTTCGATTCCAACGATTTGGAACGAGACGAGGCTCAAACCGACTGGGCGGTACGTACGCCGTCCAGACGAATACACCTGAACCGACTCCCGTCCCAACACACGCACACGCATATGACCGGGCGCGTTCTGCAGCATTTCACGCTCGTTGGACCTACTAGTCAATACGTACGCTAAATGCCGGGAAAGCGTTAGGTCGAGGTGGCCCAATCACAGGATCGCTTCTTAAGGTCGAAAACGCCACGGCACCCGCGTTTCCCCGCGTCGACGCGTGCGAGGAGAGGGCTGGCGACGCGGCGTGTAAGTACTCCTCGAGAGGAGCGTTGGAAAGGGCTGACGCGTGTGTATTAGGTCGAGGTGCGGCAGACGGCCCAGTAGGCAAGGCGCACTCGTTGCTTCGTACTGTATGCGAGAGGGGAAGGGAGAAGGATATTTAACGTCCATCGCGATTCGAGCATTGTACTCATAACGTCTGTTGTAGCGCAACACTTCTCCTTTCAATTCTAACTCGGAAGAAACTCAATGGAACGAATTGGAACGAGACGAGGCTCAGGCAAACCGGGTGCCACGTACGTCGTCCAGACGAATACCCCGAAATCGGCTCCCGTCCCAACACGCATATGACCAGGCGTACGCGCATCAGTTCGTTACACCGCGCCCTCTGCAGCAAAACATTCCTACTAGTCAATATGCCAAATGCCGAGGAAAGCGTACCCGCGTTTTCTCTCGTCGACGCGTGTGAGAGGAGAGGGCTGGGGAAGGGCTGGGGAAGGGATGTGGAAGCAAAGGATGGGTGAAAGGGGTTGAGTATTGTGTCGAGGGTCGAGATGTGGTCGCAATGTGGCGGTGCGCTTCTTTCGTCCCACGCGCACATAGCACTCGGAGCCACTGCAGAGTAAGCAGACGAAGATCGTCGTTCCGCTGCGTCTCGCCATCGCGGTCTGTCACGCGCGAATGGTGGATTCTCGTCACAACGACCCAACATGCACTCTCGGTGGACCAGAGTCAACGATAGAAACGACGAGGACGCGTAGAAGCTCGGGTTACGCAGCGTGCGAGAGGGAAAAGGAGTCGTACGTACGCCTGTGCATTGCTCGCGTCGACCAACACATCGTCCGCTGATCCTCGTGTCAGCTCTCCTCGAACTTCGAAAGGACGATTGAAGGGACTGACGCCTGCGTATTAGGTCGAGATGTGGTCGCAATGTGGCGGCAATTCCATCAGTCCCGACGTACACGGAGGGCCACTGCGACACCCGACCGCTACTTCTAGCCGTATTTGGGACACTTTGCACGGACTCGACGAGGATGGATATCTTGAGACTTGGGGAACGGGGATGTTGTCTCTACACCATGGGCGCGTCAAAGGTCGTATAAGTATGAGAGCGGTGGTTGTGCAGAGTATCGGCCTAGTCAACCCGTTCGTCCACGGGTTCTCTAGAGGCGGTATGGGACTAGAAGCACGCTGCTTATGCAGACGCATTCATCGAGAGGATCACGGGGGAAGTGGTATTCGTCTAGGGTCTCCTTTGACGCAGAGAGGACAGGTACGCACCGCATACCCACCCGCACGCACTATCCAACTCATCTCTCAGGGTCATCCATCGATCAATACGCGTCGAAAGCGAGGAGGCAGTACACTCGCATCGATATCACGCGCGCCAAAGAGCTCCTCGACGACGACGATCAAGCCCCTTCCCGGGACCCTGTCCTAATACCCTCACGTGGATACGCGCCTTTCCCTATCAACCATTGGATGTCCTTGCCGGCCGTTGAGTCCGCCCGTGAAACGCGGCCGCCACAGGCCCACAGCTGTTGGAATCAGCGCGCGGGCGCGAATGCGCTGCTGCACATCACGCTGGACGTGCAGGGACGCGTTGACTGTGTATATCAGGACGCGTTGGTAGGGGATGTGCGGGGCATTCGCATAGTGTTTTTTCTTCTTCCCCTCTTCCCCTTCTCCCCCTTGAGCTTTTCCCGCCGTTCATCCGCGTGCTGTCTGTGACTCTCGTTCTTGTTATTGTTCTTGTTTCCGCCGTCTGTGGGTGAGCTTCTGCGATGCGTGGCGCCGTTCTCGTAGGGGGCCTTGCAGCCCTGGTGGCAGGTGTGCGTGCGACGGCGGGATTCCCGCCGAGACTTGTCCCCAGCAAACGCACCTCGATCGAGCGGCGCGCGGTGGCGAGGCGCGATTTCGTGCCTAGGGATACGGCTGTTCTGAGCTATGCGGACGGTGAGGCGTTAACATCTTGGCATTATAGTGGTGTGTGCTTACAGAGGTGTTTTATGCAGCACCGTACCTTCCACCAACAGCGTCGGTGGTCCTAACCGCACACGAAAACCGCCCATTCCTCGCCCTCGACGAATTCGACCACGTTCTCCTCGATGTCGAGTGTTCGCAATCGAGCTCGACGATCGTCGTCACCTTCGCAGACGAAAACGCGTCGACGCACGCCAGGGCAGTTTGGGAACTTCTCCCGTCCTTCGTCGTTATCACAGCCCACCCGGGGTGCAACGCAGACGGCGAACACGCAGCGTGGACGTACGTTACACCTCCCCTCCCGACCGCCCCATTCACCTCACTGATATGGTGTTGTTTTCGTTTTCAGTGTCGACAGAGCCGCGATCGCACACTCCGGCGGACGCACGCTCACCATCCCCGCGACACCCGTCGCCCTGCGCGACGTCGTCCGCTCGTTCGCCGTCCGCTACGACCACGCCGGCGCGAGCACCTGGGACGCGCGCGATGCGGTGGGCGGACTGGCGCGGCGCGACGAGCACGCGCTGGACGATGTATTCAACTTCGGTTTCAACCCCGACATCCCCGCGCGCATGCCGCTGTTCCCGCCCAACGCGACGCTCGACGACGGCGTCGCCGCAGCGGTCCTTTCGTACGTCTCTCCTCCTCCCTACCATCGTGATTGAAAGGCGATTATTGATGTGTGGTGGGTGCGGGTTGTAGCCAGCTGACGGACGCGGAGATCGCGTTGACGTGCATCGACTGCACGATGAAGAGCAACGTGTCGATCGGCATGGACTTTGCCGTCGACATTGCAAACGCGTCGTGTGTCGTCGACTCCGAGACGCAGTGTTTCACGTTCAGCCGGGCTGCGATGAACTTCACCGTCCAGGAGTTCGAGCAGGGCGCCGCGCTGGAGATCTTCGTCGGCAAGGAGCTGAACGCGGGTACGAATTACAAGTGAGTCCAGAGTGACTCTTTTTGGCTTTGTTCGGAGTGCTTACTAGTTGGGTAGGATCTTGTGGGTCCCTGTGGCGCCTGCGCTCAATATCCCGTCGCTCATCGATCTGGGACCGGCCATTGGCCTGGAAATCGCCTTCGAGATGGACATTCAGGGAAGCATCAACTTCACCTATGGTGCAAAGGGAAAGGTAGGATCAGGTCTCGTGCCCTGTAAAAAGGCTGCTGAAGAGGTTGGCAGATCCCGAGCGGCGCGTTCGCATCCGTGAGTCTTGTGAACTCGACGGGGGACTTTGATCCCAAATTTGAAGCGACTGGATGGTTCGTGCCTGTTCGAAAAATGCCAGAAGCGAGCTCTTCATTGAATCTGTCGGCGACAGGGACGGGTCCGGCGTCGACCAAGTTCCGTTCCGTATGAACTCGGGCGAGCTGAACATGACGACAAGCATCGCCTTCGCGCCATACGCCGAGATCTCCTTCACCGTCTGTGAGCACCCGCCTTTCCATCGTTGACCAACTGCTGACATGACCGCAAGTGGACGTCGGCGCCGCCCTCCGCCTCATCCAAAACGTCCCAAAGGCAAGCACCTCCGCATCCATCCGCGAGACCGTCAACCGCGCATGCCAGCCCCTCGGAGACGACGACTTCGAGTCCTTTTCCACTGCCTTTGAGCTCGGCGCCGGGCTCGAGCTCAGCATGGAGGCGCAACTCGTGCTCGAGAAGGGCGCGTTTGTCGGACACAACATCCCCGACAAATGGGACGTCTCGCTGTACAACCACGCCCTCCCGTTCGAGCCCGCCCTAGGCGTCAACACCTCTTCATGCTTCATCCTCTCGTCGTCAGGTCTCGTCGTAACCGGAGATGACGGCCAGAAGACGACCCTTGGTGGCGTCCCTGCGCCGACGGGAACACTGGTCGCTGCGGCGTCGGCCATCCCGACGTGGGATGTCCCGAAGATCCAGGCGTACTATGCGGCGCATAGTCAGCTCCCGACGAACGTCAATTACGCGCAGATGGTGCAGGCGACGACCGTGCCCGATAACATCAAGAGCGCAGTCAGCCAAACTGCTGCTGCACAGGCAAGCGAGACGGCGAAGAAGAACGGTGCTAAAAGAGTAGGTGAGGCTGGTGGATGGGTGTCGGTTCTTGGGGTTCTTGGGCTGGCTGTCTTCGTTCTTGTCTGATTCCGTGGTATTTGAGGGCTTTCGTTGTGGAACAAGGACCTTGTATATTTAATTGCTGCATATTTAATCACACATCGTGTTGTTACGGAAAGGATGGTGTTATGTCGGTGTCCGAAGATGTGCAGGGTATGCAGTCGCCGAGGGAAGACGGATTGCGCGAAGTTCTCGTCCTTGTCTTCGTATCGTCGAACATCCACACTGCAATTGAGGCTCAGCGAAGGAGTAGCGATCAATGCAATTTGCAACGTACTCGCTTTGCTACGAGGAAATGATTCAGGTCAAGTAAATATGTCGCGTCAGACATATGGCCTGTTTCCTCTCAAGTGAGAAAGCGGGCTCCAGATATCAAGCTTCTATACGCACATGGATCCAAATACACGCCAACGTGGTTCATTTGGCCAATGGTCTCTTCAAACCGCTTGGACCGCGAGCTCAACGCGTCACCCGCGCCGACCTACAAATCGAAGACCTGACCACTTCAGAGGACAGCGATCGCGTGCGCTGTTCTTGATGATGACAACCACCCGGTGGGTTTCTTCGTGCACACGGTCGATCCACTCGACTATATGCGCGCAATTCTTGTGTGGGTTTGGTCAACCGTGGCACCCCAACTGAACGAACGGTCAGCCAGCAGGTCAGCTAGACACCACCGACACCACCGCGACTCACTGAAGATAGGGAAACGTCGATCCAAATTACTCACACGACTTCATTTCGTCGGCAATGCACTGGTATGAGATTTCGCGCTTCTCGATATGGACCGTCAGGCCGCTGCAAAACGACGTATTGCGGCACGCACGCGCGCGTCGGGCTTCCTCAGGTTGGCGAGACGGGTTTATTGGGTGATGGATTTCATGCTGTCGCGCTGAACAAGAGGCAATCGCGTCTTGGACGCGTCGTTCGAGGCTTGCATGAGTGATATCACGTTTCGTTAGCGCTGCAACGAACAGCACGAACGCAGACACTCTTCACAACCAAATAAGCACGAACACAAGCAAAAAAGAGCAGAATACGCACCCAATATTTACTCGCAGCATTCAGCACTGCGTTCGCTACACACCCCCAACGCCGACACATCTTGGCCGATTTTCCATGGCAAGCTCTCTGCGCCAGGGCTCGATCGTGGTGGACAGCCGGGACCTCTTGCGCGGCGTCGGGATTAGTAGACGCGGCTGGGAATTTGGGGAGGACTGAAAGCTCCGAGCTCGACGCGCTCCGCGGACGCTTTGTCGCGGCGCGAGCGGTGGGGCTCACATCCGTAGAAGTCGAGCCGGTTGGTTGGGTCAAGACGGTGAAGGCAGTACTCGTATGGAGGATGTCGGAGGCAGAGACGACAGTGAGAGCGCAGAGGCTGCGGCGGGGAGAGCTGTCTGTAAATGGTCGATGGAGGGAGAGAGCAAGGAGCGACCCGTACCCGCGCCTATCAATCTAGCCGCACTTTGCTATTCGCCAACCATTCGCCCTCACCCCGCCTCGTCGAACGGTAGCAGTCCGAAGTTCATCGCTCGCTAGCGTGCGCCGTATGAATTGCGTAGTGCTTCGGACACACCTGTTCGAGACGAACATTGGAAGAAAGTAAAGAAAGGAAGGATTATTGGTCTCATCCTACCGGCTGAGCCTCAGTCTGCATATGCGCACACCCTCCTTTCGAACCTTTCCTCAAATGACTGTCTTTTTGCATCGTTCTACTCTGATTCCTCCCGTCATCTCCACAGTCAAAGGGACCGCAGATGTCAGGCTACACGCACTTTCCACCACTGGAGCAAGGTGAAGCCCTGCGATATTTCGCCAGACTGCCGTCCCAGCCACGTCTCGTCGGGCGCACCGCTAGTATCCCGTGGGTGCTGCATAGAGACAGCTGGAGGTATAGCCAACGTAAGGAGCTTAGAACCGTTGTCAACCACAAGCTGAACACCGTCTGGGAGTACGACGTCGCACCGAAGATCTTGGCGTGCCTGGACGAACTCGGGCGCATCGATGGGCGGCATCCTGACTGAGGGTGCTGGGAAACCGGACGGCTTGGATATCGCATATGCGACTCCGTTCAGCTTCATTCTCAAGGGCATAAAAACGAAATATCCGAACGCCCGTTTAATTTAGGCTTCGGTGTTGTCATTCACCGACGATTTCCGCCCCGCAAAATTCAACGATTATACTGACTGTGAAATGACAATGTATTATAGAATACGCCTCCTGAAACATAGTTGCAGTTTTGCGCTTTTACGCGGTTGAAAACCTTCCGTGGGTGCGTACTGTGTTTAACCGCAGTTGTGTACCGCATAATTGGATCTTGCTATTATTCCACAGATTCGACGATTAGCATGACTTTAATTTAAATTGAGGGCATATTAACGTGGGGAGGGCAAACCCTGTGCATATATGCACAACTTGAATGGTGGGAGCGAAGAGGGAGCGTCGCGCGCCTATCTGTTCGATTGGCTCAGTCGGCACTCTTGATCGCTTTGAATCTGCCTACAAGGTTCATTCGGCACATGTTTGGTATTCGCTTCGGTATATGCACCTTACAGCTGTTTTCGTATCGATAGACCGGCCCCCCAATTTTTACGGATAGGCCGTTGGAGCTCCGACACCGAGATTTCCCAGATCGACCCCACCATACCCCAACCGCGGAGACGGCGAGAGCGCCATCAAGCCCGCCCCATCGCCTATTCTGGTGACGTCGGTACCATCATCCGCAGCGCCGACATGCCCGACGACGGCGAGCGGGCTTTGTCGACACTCGCATAGGGACTTAAAACCATTGAGCGCAGTTTATAGGGATGCAGAACACGTGCGAAAGGGAAACAAAATACCACTGCCTATTCAGATCTGCTGTTGGTGAGCTCCCCGTTGGTGTTGGGGCCCGCGGCGCTGTTGGCAACGCTCTGGGAGCGGGCAGTGTAGCGAGGTGTAGCGAGGTGATGGCGGTCACTCCATGTCCTTGGGTACGGTAGGGTGGGGCTCATCGGGTAGATCTTGGTGTCGGAGCTCGAAAGAGTTATTCCTAAAAATGCGGGGGCCGGTCTATCGATACGAAAACAGCTGTAACACGAGTCTATTGCACAATCCCCTGATCGACTTTCCCCATCAACAAGTCCATCCACGTCCCCTCAATAGGTTGAATCGCAGCAAGCTGAAAGCCCGCTGACATGCAATTAGACACGCCGCTCTCGAGGTCATGCAGCATCGCCACCACCGTGCCATCCATCCCAGCACGCCTGTTGACCGCGTCCGCGCTGCGGTACATCGCACGCATCTCCATCTCCTGCTGGGGCGTGAAGTACGGGTAGCGCACGACCATGGCGTTCTCGACGGCGAACGCGCGCTCGACGCGGGTCGTGTCGCGCCGGGGCTTGAGCTGGACGAGGAGGATGCGGTCGGACGCGTGCGCGATGTCCTGCGTGAGCTGCACGGCGTGCAGGGCGCATGCGGCGAGCGTCGGGCGATGTTTCGCCGTCCATGCGCGCAGGGCCTTGGCGCGCGCGGTCTTGTTTGCGCCGGACGCCTCGGCGGTGCGCATATTCAGCATGCACTGGAGCTTGTGCGTCGTCCAGTCTGCGCGCTGGCATTCCTTGCTCTGCCGGCGAGATGCGTGTGGCTCGGTGTGTATGCTTGTGCTCAAAGGCGGAGGGGACGTACACAGTACATGCTGACTTTGCAGCCGCTGCATCGCGAGAGGGTGGCACCCTGCGCTTTAGACTTGTAGCAGCGCTGGCATTGCGTGAGTTCTTTGCGGGTGTGGTCCATGGAGGGCGAAAGAGATGGCGGGAGAGTGTGAACTCGAGAGGGGTCGTTGGTTGTCGGAGCCCCTTTGTGCAGCGCGTGGCGGACGTCAGACGAAAGCGAAAACGGCAGTGGACAAACCAAACGCGATGGATGTTCTCGATGCCTCGCCCATGTCCACATTGCAGCGAATGAATGTTTGACACACCCATTGATATTCCAGTTCGTATGAATAGAGTGTAGCCAGCTAAGTGAAGGCACCGTGCTGTAGCCAGATCCCAAGTGGTCCGTGCTCCTGTTTGTCCGCCAGCATTAGTGGCGCCAACTTTCCGGAGGATGGCTCATATTATACACTCGAGCTGGGTCAGAGAATGGCGGCGTGTCTTTGTTTAAATAAGCCTAGTACGGTGGGTGTTAAAAGTGACTTCATGGCTATAAATTCTGGAAATGGTCGGGTCGAAAAGCGAGTTATTTCATCGAGGGAGGCGGCTAAGCGCGCGACGCTCCTTGCTTTCTGCCCTCATGCGCACCTCCCTCCGCCGCAGCTCTCGCACTCTCACCGCCGTCTCCTCTATTCCACAGGTCTCGCAGAGTAGAAGTAGCTCTACCGCCATTGCTCAGCCAGCTGCCTCGGGTCCTAGGGACTCCACGGATGCCAGCCCCACCACCCGCCCCGCGACAAAACGTCCGCGGAGCGCGTCGACCTCCGAGCTTTCAGACCTCCCCGAATCGGACGCTGTACCTGCAAAGCCACGGAAGAAGCCTCGGCTACCCAAGGCTACCGAGTACCGGGTAGAGGAGTACCCTGCGCGCGCGGAGAGCCTGTGGAAGATTGGCCCACATGTGTCGGCGGCGGGAGGTGTGGAGAACGCGGTGCTGAACGCTGCGAGTATTGGGTACGTGTCCATATCGATTGTTTCTGGTGCTCGCGTTGAGATGGGTTCGACTGGATGTGGAGAGCGACCGCGTTTGCATTGTTCCTCAAGTCGCAGCGGAAGTGGAGCGCCCCGCCCCTTACGCAAGCCTCGATCGACGCGTTCAAGACGCGTCTGCGCGACTTTTCGTACGACTGCAAACATGTCATGCCACACGGCAACTACCTCGTCAATCTCGGGAACCCGGACGCGTACGTGCATGCTATGACGCGACCTCCTGCATCAATCTGACCGTCCTTAGCGAGAAGCGTGAAAAGTCCTACCAGTGCTTTGTCGACGAGCTGAAGCGGTGCGAGCAGCTCGGGCTGACGCTGTTCAACTTCCAGTGAGTCAGGGTCGCTTCTAGCTTGCTTGATAGCTGACCGCTTCCTCCAGCCCAGGTTCCACAGTCGGCCAAGCATCTCCGGCGGAATCGCTCGCGCACATAGCCAAGTGTATCAACCGGGCACACGAAGAAACGAACAGTGTGGTTGTCGTCATCGAGAATATGGCAAGTGTGCGCGCATATCCCCTTCCCAGATGACTGATTTTCGATCGGTAGGCTGGCGCAGGTAACGTACTGGGCTCGCGATTCGAGGAAATAGGGACAATCATTGGTCTCGTCAAGAATAAGGAACGCGTTGGCGTGTGCTTGGATACGTGTGAGTATATTAGCCCGTAACTTTGCGCCGTCTTTCTCACTTGATGAAGGAAACAGGCCATATGTTCGCCGCTGTCCGTCTTCCTCTATGCACCAATGTTTTCCCACTGTTTAACGCTCCAGTAGGGTTATGACATCCGTACCAGGGAAAGTTGGGAGTACGTTAGCGATCTTCCCTCCCTCTGACCTTGCTTACGCCTTCACAGTAAAGCGAGTATGTCTCTTCAATCACTTTGCTCGCTGCTCCCTCGCTAAGTTACTCCTGCAGTGAAAGCATTCGACGACAGTATAGGTCTTAAGTACCTGCGCGGCATGCACCTCAACGATTCGAAGACGGTGCTGAGTAGCAAGAAAGACCGCCACGAGAACATCGGACAGTGCGTCCTTCCTGCTCCCTTTGTTTCTCCTCACCGTCCACTGACGCTTCTGTAGAGGACACATTGGTCTGGCCGGATTCTCGCACATCCTCAACGATCCTCGCACGCAGGATATTCCACTCATCCTAGAAACGCCGGCGCATGACGATGGCAAGACGAAGTGGACGCCCGGCCGCGGATGGGATGTGTGGCGGAAGGAGGTGGAGGTGCTGCATCAGGTCGCGGGCGGGCGCAACGGTGCGACAGAGAAGGAGTGGGACGAACGACTGGAGGGATGGACGAAGGAGATTAGCGGGGTCGTGAAGACGGTTGGTGATGATGGTCCAGCAACAAAATCGAGTGCGAGAGCGAAGGAGAAGGGAAAGTCAGTCAAGAAGGCAAAGGCAAAGGCGAAGGAGGAGGAGGATGGGGAGGATAGTTGCGGAAGTTGTGCGTAGGAATCGCTTGTTTTATAGGTGAGTTTTCCGTTTTTGCGATGGGTTGTGCTGACGGAGTCACAGTTGTTTGTATCAACGTCAGGATATATCTACTCGACGTTAATCCATCAGGTCGAATGTGCTGCGTGAGCAGGAACGAGTCCGCAGTCTCAAACTCAAAGTATGGAGTATTAAATCCACGTGGCGTTCAGATGCGTTTAAGAAGCCCGCCGTCTAACGTCAACGTTTAACCAGAACACCCACCCAATCGATGGCGACGACAACCACAACGATCCCCCCGCCGCCGCTCAGCGACAAGGCCTGGGCTTCCGACGACAAGACCATCGTGATCAAAGCAGAAGAAGTCCAGTTCCAGGTCCACACGGACGTGCTGGTGCGCTGCAGCGAGGTCTTTCGCGACCTGCTCACGCTCCCTCAACCCGCCGACGCGGAGTCCATCGAGGGCTCCCCCGTCGTCCGGATTGAGGGGACGTCTGCAGAAGACATGCAGCTGCTCATCGCGTGCATATCTGGCTCTACCGAGTGCGTCGCTCTCTCTCCCCTTCACCAACCTGTTCACACGCATACTGACCCCGCAGTAGTTACAGCCAGGTGCTCTCCAACTACGCCCGCGTCGCGGAGCTGCTGCGGAATACCACCAAGTTCGAGATGACAGCCGTGCGACGCGACCTGTGCCACGCGCTCGCGCCGCTCTTCCCCTCGACGCTCCTGGGGTACATCGAGGCACCTCACTTCGACGACGCCCCGCTCGCAGGCTGCGTCGCCCTCGCCAACGCCTTCCGCGAGACTAGCCTCCTGCACCTCCTCCCCGCCGCGCTCTACCGCATCGCCCGCGCGAGCGTCCGCGACATCCTCGACAGCGCGCTGTCCCCCGCCAACCTGCGCGCCGTCCTCCTCGGCCGCTCCCAGCTCGCCGTACGCGCGCGCAACGTGTTTCCCACCGTCTTTACCGGGCGTAGCGGCTGTGCGATGCATGGCGCGACGCCTGAGCTGGCCGTCGTGCTCCTCGCGGAGGACGGTTGGATCGACCCGTTGCGCGAGAGGGATATCCCGCGTCTTGCGGGCACGGCGTGTAGGCGGTGTATTCGCCGGATGGATGTCGCGTACGATGAGGGTAGGTTGGCGGTGTGGGAGGCGTTGCCTGAGCTCTTCGAGCTTCCGTCTTGGGAGAAGCTGAGGGCGTATGACATGTCGGTTGATACGCCTTGGTAGGCTTTGTGTCTCTCCGTGGTCCAACGTTGACAAACAGTCTACGCCTTGGATGTCGAGACGTTCACCCAACACCCAACACCCTTCGAGCTTCAATGCCAATCTTCAGATTAGCCTCATGTCAAGGCTGCGCTGATTGTACTTCTCAAAACACTTTCTCGCAGAAATACGTGTCTGTCCCCTCATAGCTGTTAACAAACCCAGAGTTTCATGTTAGGCTATCATGTACTTTGTGCTACCCTCCAATTACCTTTCAAATGCCACCGCTCAATACGGAACGATTGACTTGAGCTCACACATTCTCGTGGGCTCTGTATTGCTTGTAGTGTTGACGAAGAGTCCCCGGCTCAGATGCCATGGGTCTTGCTTGGCCGCCCCTTAATGAAAAGCGAATGTGATATCTTTCGCAGCTGCCAGCCTGACATAGTCAACAGCGAGATAAAATAGGGTATCCATCCGTTCGAGACGCGAGATAATGTACAGGTCGACCGCTGGTAAGCTTTCACCGTATGAGCTTGAAGTAAAGGATAACCAAGATGAGCAGAATGAGGACGAGGATGATAGTCCCGGTCACAACGCGCTGCTGGTACATTCTAACGATGTCATACCCATCTATTAGACGTCATGTTAGGCGAGCGAGCGGGTGGAGCGAACATACCTGCGTATCATCTTCTTCAGAGTGCCAGAGGCGCGGTCGATAGAGGTATCCGCGCGTTGAAGCTATGCACAAGGCAATAAGTGATAGGCCGTAGATCCGATGAACAATGATACACACTGTGTCCCTTGCATTGACAATCTGCTCGCGTTGACCCCGCAGTGAACGCAGGATGTCTGCACCTTGCTCCTCCGTCTCCAATGCAATTCTCTGGCTGTCTGCAAGCCTTCTAGATCCGTCCTCCAGCAGCTCTGTGCCGGCCAGAAGTCGCGTCCTGTCGCTTGTGCCGTACGGCTCGTCTGAGGTCGCCATAGGTCCGCCTGCGCGTGGGCCGAGCAAGTCGGAGCGAGCGAGACTAGCGAGTGTATCCTTAGACTGCTTCTTGAAGCGTTGGAGATCTGCCTTCGCCGCTTTGACACGGCCCTGGTAGAGAGACCTGAGCGACTGCGGGATGCCCTGGACCTCAATCTCCATTTGCGAGATCTGGCGGAAGTCATACATTAGTGGAAAGAGAGTATGATGGAACGTGCAACGTACCAGCTCATCCGCTTCATCGAGCTCGAGGTCAACCTTCCTGAGGGCAGCCTTCCGCTGCTCTTCGCCGTCAGTCATTCTCCATGCCGACCCTCGGCGTGAGAACAATGCTCACCCCCACGGTCGTCCTTGCCACCGTCGAGCCTGTCGCGGACAGTGGCGACGATTTGTTGAAAGTCCTCCTCGTAGGCGTTGAAGCGGTCGGTGGGTGCGGTAGCGTCCATGGTGGGCGGAAGAGACCTGCGTGGGCGTGATCGTGATGACGCACCACTCAATGAGGGTGTTTGCATGTGTTTACGCGTCTTGCTCTCTTTGCTCTCAACTGCCATGGACATCGCATTTTCTACCCAACAACGCCTTCAGACAGCCTCGGACGAGTACCAGAAATTGCAGATAGAACTCTCGACGGTAGTGGAAACTCGACAACGCCTCGATGCCCAGCTGTCCGAGAACGAGCTCGTCAGAAAGGTGCGCTCTTGACGGGTATCGGGCTTTCAGATGCTGAAAATAGTACTCAGGAGTTTACGCGACTGACTCCAGAAAACACGGTCTACAAGTTGATCGGCCCCGTGCTGATACAGCAGGATCAGTCTGAGGCTAGGAGTAATGTCGACAAGCGACTTGATTTCATTCGGGGCGACATGTATGTCGCCAGTCTTCGCGTTCACATTCGTGATTAATCCAGGTGGTCTATAGCAAGCGTACGGAGACGCAATTAAAAGATCTTGCAGAGATATCAGAGAAGAAGAAGCTCGAGGTACGCTCCTCCATTATGCGTATCCTCTGACTGCTAATCACATCTCTAGATCGTTGAGGCGCAGACATCCCTTCAACGTATGCAAGGAGAAGTCCCAAGCCCTGCGGTATAGATGACATTCAACGTTTTTGCACGCCCTACTCTGTATCGATATCCCAGGCTCCCAACGGAAATAACTCTTCACAAACTCGATGCTAGACGAGCGCGTGTGCCTCGGGAACGAGGCAACCTTGCCGCCAATGCACCCCTTCAACGCGGCAACGCTTCTACTGGCTATCACGAGTCGTACAACATGCGTTGAACACAACGAGGAGTGAATGCGGAGATGCTCAGCCAAGCGGATTTTGGGGATCGCTTTATAGAGGCAGCTGACGGACATTCCCCGCACTCGTCCCCCCTCGACAGTTGTGCATTCGACCGTCTCCTCGTTCATCTTATTGGTGTCCACGTCGCCACACTTTCCATCCCACTGGTGCACTAATCCCCGCCGCAGACTGTTAGAATGGTTACTGCCAACCCACTCTTTACGGGCGGAAAGTCTGTCACCCATAAGCTGCTTGCTACGGTCATCACCGACATATGGCCGGAAGTTCTCTTCTTTACTTCAATTGCCGCTAGTCAGTTTCGTTAGATGTTTTCAATGTTCATAACTGACCATTCTACAGTGGTGGCACTCGTATCGAAGCTCACGACACATTCGCTTGCGATGTCGAATCAGATGTTAACCGTCCTGGGTACGGTCGTCGGTCTAGTGATCTCGTTCCGAACATCAACGGCGTATGAGAGGTGAGTGGCACTCGACCGGATGACATACAGACGCCGACACCATCCCTTAGATTCTCAGAAGGTCGAAAATTGTGGACCAACATTGCCATTGCATCCCGCAACCTTGCTCAAATCGTAAACCTCATTCGCTTATACTGTTCGATTGCTGCTGATCGACGCTCGTCCCTCAGATTTGGATTCACGTTCCTACCGACCGCACGAACAAGGAAACGTCGGAGAAGGTGCCCGTCCTAAAGGTCATAATAGAGAAGAAGAGCATGATAAATTTGGTACGCTATCTGGGTCGTTTGGATGAGCTCGCATTGACCTCTTTTTTGCCGTGCAGGTACAGGCGTATTCTGTATCAGTCAAGGTTTGTCGGCGCCATCGATACTCCCCGTGTGCGTAGGGCTCAACATATCGCAGCATCTCCTTCGAGGCGAGAGTGGCGTCTACTACGCCGATCTTTACCCCTTGATCTCGTTTCTGCCACGCTTCAGCACGCACCCCGACAACGCCACCGAAGACGATATGCTACCCCTTTGGAAGGCCTCCAACATGGACCATGACGCACACATGACCCTACGCAGCATAGCCTCGCGCAGCATGATCCTAGTGCAAGACCCAGTGTTGTTCAGCGAGAGCCCCGTGCAGGAGAGGATGCCGGAGGAGAAGGAATTGCACGACAACAAGAGCTGGTTCCACTCGGAACGATCGAGGCACAAGAAGTTCGATCCAGAGGCGGCGCTTTCACTCCTCCCGAGCGAACGTCCACTCTTACCCGCGCGTAACCCACCAGAGTGGAGCTTTTACGACTACTTCGGACTCCTCCGCATCTTCAGGCCGATTACAAGGCCGTTCTCCAAACGAATTTCTAGGAGCTTCCACCATTCGCACGAAGACAAGCTTGAAGGACAACTTCCTACTCGTCGTCGTACCCTTCTCGGCAAGAAGATTCGTCCTGAGGCCGCCGATTCGAACGTACCCGTGGAGATCGCGCTGTTCCTGTCGACGTATTTTTCGTGGTTGATGCGGCAGACCTTACTCACCCCGGCTTCTGCGACCGCGATGGTCAATGCGATCACCAACCTGCAAGACAGCGTCGTGAATTTGGAACGTATCAAAACGACACCGCTTCCCTTTGCGTACCAAGCGCATTTACGCATGTCGCTTTGGTTAGTATCCTACTAGGATATCTTGTCTCCTGTCGCTGAAGATTCTGTGTTTAGGATATTCTTGTTCTTCCTTCCGGTACGCGAATCATCCCACTATCCCGCCCTCGTCACTAAGACGCGTTTTGTAGTTCCAAATCTTCAGTGCGTTCGGGTGGCTAACCATACCGTGAGTTGCCCGTCAAATCGTAATAGAAGTATCCCATATAATCTGACGAGTCAGAGCCACCGCGTTCGCGTCGTTCCTGTTCGTTGGTTTCCTGGAGATCGGTCAAGAAATGTGGGTTCACTGCTCGAGTCTGCTCATGGACACAACTCACCAAGTGAAAAACTAGCGAAAACCCCTTCGACTACGATATGAATGGTCTTGGTAAGCACTGCCTGCGATGTTCACGTGTGTACGGACCTGATGTCCCACCATTAGACTTGGACCACTTCTGTCTCTCCATCCAAAGAGAACTCCACGAAGTCACCGCGGTGAGGAATACCGCAGCATTCCACCTCGTTTTCGCCACTCACGCTATACTTCAGCACCCTTGTCAAGACCCTGACACCTACATCTTCACCGACTGGAACCAACCCTTCGCCCCTGCAGATCGTCGTAGCGCGAATGAGATGCTCGACGACGAACATCATCCGTACCATCACCCGGAGGCTGGCGAATACAGTATTCGCAGGACGCTGCTCAAAAGCTGGCAGAGCGTGGACGAGATGACGCGGAAATGAGTGATTGTTGGCGCATTTGCGTGGACGTAGACTTCTTCCATGTCATACCACCGAGTCCACAAGGTTTATCCAATGACTCTCAACAAATATTAGTACATACACTTCGCATATCACCTCACCACGCATTGTACAAAATTACGCATATCTATTCTCGAAATTCGGAAGTACGACTCCCCATGTAGCGCGCATGTTGACGCGCATTTGAGTGTGCTGTTCACTCTGTCTCCGACCGCGATGAACACCGTCGTCGCCCCGAGCAACGCCCTCAGACAGCTCACACAACTATCAAAAGCCGCAGCTGAACCTAATATACAGTAAACGCGCCAATGCCTCGAATATCTTGGCGTTCTTAAAGCCTCAAGGTATGTTCTCCGATAATTCCGGCGTCTCGCACTCCCCTGTCAACGCGAAACACATGTTATCCTCAGCTACTGGGTTCTAGAGGTCTCCTCTCAAAAAAACGAGACAGCATCGCCTTCGAAACAACATTAACGGTCACTCGAAATGAAGCCTATTGACTGACGAGTCAATCAGCTGCTAGCTACTTTAAGGTACCGTTTCTCACATGACCCCTCTAGCGTCTCCGCTGCATCGCCTCGTCGTCTTGCCTCCGTACGAAGTCCAGCCTCTCTAGGCTGCGCTACCCCACAGTATACCCACAACCACAACCCCGCCTCGATGGTCACGACGAACCCACTTTTCGCTGGCGGGAGGTCCATCTCGAAAAAGCTCTTGTCCACGGTCATTATCGACATATGGCCGGAGCTTCTCTTCCTTACGCTGGTCGCCACTAGTAAGCATGTTATTCTGTTTCTTCTATAGTCGGTTCAGTCTGATCGGACGACTTGCAGTGGTTACGCTCGTGTCGGAGCTCACGTCGCATTCACTTGCGATCTCGAACCAGATGCTCACCGTACTGGGTACGGTAGTAGGTTTGGTCATTTCTTTCAGAACGTCAACAGCGTACGAACGGTGAGCACCTTCCTTGACTTTGCTCATCCTGCAAAATTCGACGTAGCTTCTCAGGTACGCCGAAGGTCGGAAGTTATGGACGAATATTGCGATCACTTCTCGCAGCCTCGCGGAGATCGTGTGTCGCATTTCCTTACCCTACTCGAAATTGACACTCATGCTGTCGCATGTTCACAGATATGGATCCATGTTCCCTTTGAGCGCAAGGACAAGGAAACTGGCGAGGCGAAACCCATTTTACGCGTCGTTCTAGAGAAGAAGAGCATGATCAATTTGGTACGTTCTTATAATTAACAGGCAGAGACCGCGCTAACTGTTGCCAGGTGCAAGCGTACTCTGTCTCTGTCAAGGTTTATTTTTATTCACTACGCCTCTCATGAGCTCTGAACTGAGCGTTTTTCAGCACCTTCTTCGTGGCGAGGGCGGTGTCTACTACACCGATCTGTACCCTCTGGTTTCGTTTCTCCCACGCTTCAACGCGCACGCTGACCGGGCAGGCGAAGAGGATATCCTCCCACTATGGAAGGCGTCGAATATGGATCACGAGGCGTACAAGACGATGCGCGGCAATACTGGGTCGAGCACAGCCCCGGAAGAGATACGTGAAGTTCCAGAAAAGGACCCAAATGATGCTGCGACCCGGTACGCCCCAACGAAAAGGTGTTCGGCGCACCATGCCTTTGACCCAGAGGCAGCTCTCCCCGTTCTTCCAAGCGAATGCCCCCTGCTACCCGCCAAGAACCCGCCAACATGGAAGCTTTCCGATTTCCTCGATGTCTCGCGTGCATCCAAGTCGCTCCTCGTTCGACTTGGATTGGCAAGTCAAGAAAGCCTACCGTCGCCGAAAGCAGCCCGTAGTCGTACTATTACTGGGAAGAAGATCAGCCCCGAAGCTGCGGATTCCAACGTTCCCGTGGAAATTGCGCTTTTCTTGACGACGTATTTTTCGTGGTTGATGCGCCAGGGTTTGCTCACGCCTGCATCCGCCTCGGCCATGGTCAACGCTATCTCGGCTCTGCAGGATAGCGTTGTGAATCTGGAGCGTATCAAGACTACTCCGCTCCCTTTCGCGTACCAGGCGCACTTGCGCATGTCATTATGGTAGGTATTTCTCATCTCTACCGTTTCCTGCGAAATGACCGTGTTCTTTACAGGCTGTATCTCTTCTTCCTACCGGTACGTATAATACGCAATGATATACATCTCTTTTTTCACGATATCGCTGTAGTTCCAAATTTACAACGCCTTCGGATGGCTAACGATCCCGTGAGTTATCGCTACATGTCATCCCAGTATCACCACTAACTATCAAGTATAGTGCGACCGCATTTGCATCGTTGTTGTTCATCGGGTTCCTGGAGATTGGTCAGGAAATGTGAGTGATACTAATCCGCCCTGCGTACTTACCTGACGATACTGCGATTTCAGCGAGAACCCATTCGACTACGACCTAAATTGTCTCGGTGAGCAGTTTTTCGATGAGCAGTCGTCCGTTGCCCTGATTTCATCCTCTTAAGATCTCGACCACTTCTGCCTCGCTATCGAGAGAGAGCTGCACGAAGTCACCGCTGTGAGTTTCGTCTTGGTTCATTCGTTCACCACGCTTATTCCTTGTCGTGTAGCACCCATGTCCCGACCCCGACAGCTACGTCTTCACCGAGTGGAACCAGCCTTTCGCCCCCGCCGACAGACGCAATGCACGACAGATGCGAGATGATTCAGACCACAGCTATAACACGAAGGAGAGTGGCGTGCACAGCATTCGGCAGACGCTACTCAAGAATTGGCAAAGCGTGAACGAGATGACCCGCGAATGAATGACCCATCCTGACGCTCTCAGGATTAAAATCGAATAGCTTGTGGATAAGCTTGTAGTGTGTTCGAGTTGTACCCGTTTGATACCCTTCTTGGTTACGTTGTTGTAGTTCTTCCGTCGCGGCGATCGACGAATATAATAGTATACATACCCGACTCGAAGACCTGTATCACCCTGCGCGTCTTCGTGTATTCGCTAGAGGATTGATGGCAGTACTCCGTGGAGTCTAATACGCACCACAAAGCCATAGCAGACTAATCTCCACAAGACCATGCTGAAAGCGTAGACGGAGGGGATCACGAGATGTGTCGCAATCGCAAGAATGGGCTGTGCAACATTCTAGATTCGAACGTTTTCTTTCGGTTTCCTGGGAATTCTTCGAATACAACAAACTTCTCCTAAGTGTCGAATTTCCCTTCGTCGAAGTTGTCGCGGCGAGCGTCCACGATATTGGTGCGGAACGCTTCAGGAACACTCAGAGAAGCATTGTACGGTCTTCGACATTCACATTGGGGTGTGCCTAGGCGTCCCTCTACCTTCCAAAGCCTGACCTGACTCAATGACAAAGACTTCGCCGCCTTCGCCCTACGCCACGGTCCAGAATTCTCGACAAGGTCATACCCCCGGTTCTATGCTACCGAGCGACTCTGCCTACGCCCTACGATTATCGCAGGGTCTTTCTGATGTTCATAGCAGCCGTGCATTCCACACCAGACGACTGATTATTCCATTACTTTGTACAACAAAGTCTAATGGGCGCACAATAGGTGTAACGGAATGCCCTCGAAGGATCCTAGTGGGTGTCAGATGCACCCCGCCGGAACCGGCCCACATGCCCCTGATCGCGAAAGGCTGTTTTCCCACAAAGCCAATCTGCGCCGTCGCCCAGCGTGACGAGGATACGCGAGGAGAGGCGCGTCACGCGCCGTGTTGTGCATACGCTGCGTTACGCCCGGTTGGGGGGTTGCGGACGGAGTAGCATTATCACTTTTGATTAGACAGAATAGCCTCCAGTCAGATGCGAGAGGGTGTTATGAAGGACGAGCTGTTGAGAACGACCAATGTTGTGCCAGGAAGAGCACCATGATTGGAAAAGCGCGGAGCCCGAGCAGCCCGATGAAGCGGTTGCGCAACCAGAGAGATCGCCTGATCAAGCCATCGTCGATCTTCGCGCGTGGACAGGTCATCTGTCGCCCGATGTACGATCGCATCCTCCAAACGCACTAGAACGTCCACAACGGCATCGAAAGACCTGTGAAGAGATATATCGAGCGAGCGTGGCGGATCACCAGGAGTAGAACCGTACAGTAGACCAGATGGGGATGTGCACAGACGAGCTAAAGAGGCGTATAGAGGGGTCATAGGGGAGACAGCGAAGAGACGGAGGTCAGATGAACGATGCAGTCCGAGGATTGTACGACGGCGGAGACAGATAGAACAGTTTGTTGGGCGTTCGAGGCGTTTGGGGCGGCTCAGATGCCGCCTGGCGACTGAGGTCGAGGCTGGGGGACTCGGATAGCGCAAGGAAGTCGAAGTGGCGGAGGACTCCCAACGAAGGCACAGCAGAATCGCAGAGGAGGTTTTATCGCAAACCTTTTCGGAAGCCGCGGCGCCAAGGACCAAAGCTGGTTCGACGATAGAACACGTCAGCGAGTGCGAGACTGAGAGATAACATACTCACCGAGTGAAATTGAACACGTCGATATGATAGCTGACAAGAGACGTGCCAGCGTATGACGTCGCGCCGCCGCTTCGAGTATGCACCACGGCTGCCAGGGCCTCCCCCGGGCGCAACTTCCCGTGCGAACAGGAGCCCCGTTCCAAGTCACTTCAGCCGTGCCTGGCTCGTGACGCTCCCTTACCCGCGTCCTCATTTGCAGCATCCTTCGCGCACGATGCCCAAAAGGGGCAAAGGATCATCAGCGGAGGAACTCGCTGGCGAATATGTCGTAGGAGAGGCGGGCGAGTGTCATGTGCGCCATGATTGGCTCGTGTGATCGCCCTTCGTGGCGCAGGAGTAGCGGATATGTGCCCCGAGGCAGACGGAGACGGCCTAGCTCGCCAAGCGAGGCGACTTCGATGCTGGTAACTGGAGAAACGACGGAGGCCTTGAGGCTGGCGAACGCCGATTTCAGGGGCGCAACCTTGTCATGGGTGATGGGGCAGGGGCGCCACAACGGAGATGAGCTAAGCGGCCACGACATCAGTACGATTAGATTTACAATTGGGTTGCGCGGCGCTCACAATTGGCAGGTTGGGCGGCAGTCAGAGCCATTGTACTTGGTTTGGGGGTAGTAGGCAATGTAATGGATGGCGGTGGCTTCGCGGAGCGAGAAGGGGCGCGGCAGCAAACGTCGGCGGTCTCGGCGAATCCCTTCATCGCGCAGCGGAACACGGTGGCGCCTGGAGGCAATGCAGCACCGGTGGAGTGCCCTCCGGAGCGTCCTCGATGCGCCGTTTGTTCTGCAGCTCCGCGACATCGAGGCGCAGCAGCGGTGGTAGCACCTTCTGCAGCGTCGTCTTCTCGACGTCCGTGCGTGGGAGACTGTGCAGGGGCCTAGAGTTGATGCTGAGGCCCGGCGCATTTCAGTGATATGCCTGTAAGCTTTGATCGCCTGCCCGCTTTCGTCCCGTTGACAAGCTCTGGGTTTGGAGGATTTTTTTTTCGCCGTGCGAACATGATGGACAGCGAAGCATGATTGAGTACGTACGCCCTCCTGGAATGCGTTCGCGCGTGATATTCAGAGAAGGATGTCCAAGAGTCGTCCGGGCATGTGAGTGTGCGGTTTTGCCGTGTCTATTTCGAGGCAGAAGAAGCTGCAGCGCCGCCCGGAGTATGTCGAAAGGTCGGGGGCGCGCTGCTGGAAACGGGATGTACACTAACCCGTACGAGCGAGTTCTCGGGACGCAGCGCGACCTTGGGCTCTGGACATAGCCACTGCCGTACACGGAGCTGGGCGGGCCGTCGCGTACCGAATAGAGTTGAGTGCCATATTAAGACTCGGGCAGAGCCCGTGCGAGACTGCGATGGCAGATGGAGTCTACGGGGCGACAGCAGATGGGGGTGACCTAACGATGGCGGATGCTGACTGCCAGCAAGCTGATTAGCATGTATGGTGACGGATGCGGGGCGAGAGAGCGAACAAGTGATGTCGTGTTGTGGACGAAGATGGGTATATGCCCGGGGAAGCTGGTGCCGCGATGCAGGATGGTGAGAAGACGGACGGGTGGGCGTGTGTATGCGTCGTGACTCGGTCAATATCAGTTCGGCAGGGCCCGTGAAGACGTAGAGTGCTCGGGCAGGGCCATAGCAGTGGGAAGTGCTGCCTGATCAAGAGATGTTCGGTCGGTCCAAAGCTGGCTCGAATGACGACGCAAAACAGGGCTGGAACGACCCCGGTATGCAACAATCCTAGAAGGAGGTTAGCGCCGTTGTGAGGACGGCAGCTGCAACCTGGAAACGTACGTCGTAGATGGCTGCCCACAGCCACATCCCGAAACGCATTCTACTCCACTTCGCTGGATCTGTAGGGGGATGATGAGGGCACGTAAGGGCAAGCGTCGAAAAAAACCTACGATTATCGAGATATGTGGATAAGCCGCGACGTCGGCTTGCCAGGACTCCACGGACGAACTGATAGAGACCACTAGAGCTGAGGTACTGTCGCAATATCGGATACTCGGGAAGAGTGTCCTAAAATGACAATTGAGATCGCGTCTCTAATCGGCGATGGTTGCATTCGCCGCGGGGAAACTTGAAACGCAGTCTTTGCAACGTTCCAGATCGCATCGTGCGCTATAATGTGTCGCCTCGTTTTACCGCGCCAAGTAGCTTCAAACGAGAGCGTCGCCGTGAAACTGGAAAATGAGAGTCAGATGTGTTCGTTCGAACGCACACACGACAAAAAACATACCCGCGGCGGATGTCTCACGACTTACGAAAGTCACTTCCATGGATCACGTCGCTGATACAGCAGTGTCGTTGTTTCCAGCCCAACAGGGTCTGTGAGAGGTCGAGGTTCGGGCAAGGGATCAGCAGCAGGGCAGGCCCCGTTTGATTCCGAGGGCCGTGGCCGAAGCGTCGTCGCTGATGAGACGAGCAGGCCTGCGCCAGAACGATGGGTTGCCCTGTTGCGCGTCAGATCGCGATCCTACGCATAGGCGCTAGGCGGGCGAGACCAAGGAGCGTTGGGAGGGGCGGATCAAAGTACTTGCGACGCGGGGGCAGATACGCTCTCCGGGGGCTGCAGGTAAAGTCAATATCTGCTGCGTCGGGAGAAGAAGGATTGAAATTCACAAATTGACGGCGTGGAGGGTCGGGCTGAGAGTCATCATGACGGATTATGGGAGGTGGGCCGGAGTTGAGGTAGAAAACGGTCAGGTGCGGCGACGGAAGACAGAAAACGACGGAAAGGGAAAGAACGAAAGCCAGGGAGATGCGGTGTCGAGTGATGTGAAAGCGCGAAACGCTGATGCTGGTAGAGCGACAATTGCACTAATGTTGCGGGTGAATGGGAACGCCAGGGTGTGGAGGAGACTATCACGGAGGCGATAGTTTCGAGTAGAGAGAGGGGCCTGTCCCATCAACGACGACGGGTCCTCGGAATCAGATCGACAATGGGGATAATGTTGGGGTGGACCGTGAGCGTTTCATGGCGACTGTAACGAGCGTGTCAGAGACGAAGATTTTCAGTTATAGTGGGAAGAGGGCAGCTGACCTGACGATTCACAAAACAAGGCTGTGGGCACGCTCGGGGAAACCGAGAGGGGCATCGTTCTGAAATGCGAAGAGGAAGCGATCAGAGTGTCGTTATCGCGCTGGGAGGTGTGACAAATGCAAGATGACGAGTTCCTGAGATCGGAGTTGCACCAGATCCAGCACCGAGATCGCTCCAGTCACGTCTCCGGCGCTGTTGCAGACGTGCCCCGCACACCAGCTGGCAACGGCGAACACGACAGTCGGGCAGGGTATGGAGGGGGGCATGCGGCGCGTGCTGGGTCGTTGTTGTGGTCGGGAGCAAGATGCTGAAGAAGACGGAAAGACTCACCGAGACTTGCAAAGCGTCGTGACGGCGGTGTAACGAAGATGTGACCTCGAACCTCTTTTTTGCTTGACAAAGCGTCAGCATTCCGCCGAGACCCCCAATACCGGCTACCCGCGCGTTCATGCACAGCGACGCGTACTCCGCCGTGTCGCTCGCCGTGTCGTACGGGGCGGGGCGTGCACTGCATCGTCCTTGTATTCAGGAGACCAGGCCGTCGCGACGAGGAATATCGTGGTGAAGAAGTCGTTCTATGAAATCATCAGCCATTTTTTCTGCGAGCGTTTGCCTGAAATCCTGGCCTTCTCCGTCTTTCCGGAAACAAACGTACCGGTATGAGGGATCTTTTGAACATCTTCCGGGAGGGTTTTGAGCATCTGCAGTGGCTGTATGCGCAGGGATGACTTCCGTTCGCGATGTGGTGGTCGGGGTCAGAGGAGCAAAGTGGGAATGGGGACGCCGATCGCGCATTGATGGTGGCACGTCCCCGATATGGCAGGTTGTCGCGGGGAGTGCCGAGGGGCTATATGAGAATGGAGGCTGGCGGTGGCGGACTTGGAGTTTCCCCCATCCTCCCGCTAGTTCATGGTCATCCGTCTCTGAAGGAGCGTCCTCGCCCTTTCCCTCTCCCCCACTTGCACCCCTCCCTCCCACTCTGCCCCGCCGTCACAAGGAACACGCTTGGTGTAAGTCCCCTTCGCCGTCGTCGTCGTTCGTCCCGCTCACCAGACCATGTCCCACAGATCTCGCGACCCTTGCCGGCATTCATCTTCCCCGTCAATCCCCACTGCAAGTCACTTTCCGAAACCACCTACTTCCATCTCCTCAGAGCTTCACAACTCGCATTGTCTGCAGCACACTCGAGTTTACACCCCAGAACCAGTAGGACCACTCCTCCCTCCGCACCCACCTCTCGAATCCTGCTGAACACCTCGGTGATCGCGATTCAACACCCTTACACCCACCTTTTCTACACAACCTCACGCCCGACCGGCATACATACACCATGACCACTCAATCCAACTCTCCGGCTTCGTCTCCCGCTCCCTCGGCTGACGGCTCCAACGGTCCCGCTACCCCCGTTTCTCCGTCTGCCGTCCAGACGCTCGCTTTACCCCCTCCTGTCGACACTGCCTCCTCTGCGACCGGTGCCAACGGAGCTGCCGCGAACCCAGCCGCGGCAAAGCGTAAGCCCAGCCGCCGCGCCAACACTGCTGAGCGGAGGGCTACCCACAACGCCGTCGAGCGTGCTCGCAGGGAGACCTTGAACAGCCGGTTCCTGGTAAGATTTCATGCATCAATCATATCCGTGGATGACAGATTCACAATGCATCACCTCTGTAGGACCTGGCGGCTCTTCTCCCCAACCTCTCTCAGATCCGCCGTCCCTCCAAGTCGTCGATCGTCAACAGTTCCATCGCTCATGTCCACGCTTCCCGCCGCCACCGCCTCCTCGCGGCGCGCGAGCTCCGTCAGCTGAAGCTCGAGACCGACGCCCTCCGCCGCGAGCTCAATGAATGGCGCAATCGCTCTGGTCTCCCGCGCGTCGAGGAGCCCGTGCGTGGCGAAGGCTTCCAGATGATCCTTTCCGGCGAAGTCGAGATCCTTTCTGCTGGTCTCATCGAGGAGGAAGATGGCGACGAGTATGGCAACGACGGTTACGGAGATGACGACTTCGCCAGTGCCCCGGCTCTCGCCCCGGCCAAGAGCGAGGGTCCGTTCGCGCACAACGTCCCTCACGGCCACCCCAGCCTTCAGCTTCAGACGATTCTGCCGCGCCCCACGAGCAACTCGAGCCCTATGATCGTCCAGTCCCCCAACGCTGTCTCGCTCGAGAACCCCGCCATGGGCAGCATGTACGACCCCCCGCACATGCAGGGTCTCTACATGAACGGTGGCGTCATGCCACGCCACGAGCCCGAAGGCAAGTGGGCCATGTATGGCCAGCAGCAGTTCACCCCGCCCCATTCCTCGCACGGCATGGCTCAGTCGTACAACATGATGGGGCAAGTTCAACGCCAGGCCATGTACCACGGCCAGGGGGGACACATGTACGGTAGCCCGATCGACAACGACGACGCTTCGTCGGTGGGTAGCCACGGACACTCCCCCGTCCCTGGAGTGAAGCGTCAGCGTAGCGGCAGTATGGGCAGCAACGGGTCCAACGGAGGCTACGAGATGTCTGGCGTCATGGCGGGCGGCGCTGGGATGGCACGCAGGATGGGCAACGGCGCGTGGGATGAGGGGATGCCGATGAACGGCGGGATGAACGGCATGGGACACATGGGCGGAATGAGCGGTATGGGCATGGGCGGACGTGGTGCGCAAGTGGGCATGAGCGTCGGCGGCGGCGGGAACGTGTACGCGGCGATGATGCTCTGAGCGTCGTCGCGCACACCACCAAGATTCCCCCTTCACTCGATCTTGAACTGCCTTCGCCTCGGATCTCTACTCCCTCGTTCGTTCTCCTCTACTCCTGATCTTGCTCACCTTGTCCCTTCTGCCAGCCCCTGTTTATCTATCTATCCTACGTTACAGCGCCGTATCTGTACAGTCCTTGCCCTGCCAATCCCATTCGTTAGCCCGTAGCGCACTAGACCCCCCGCCTCCCCACCACACTCACCCTTCGTCTGTACTGGTACTGATGAGTATACCTACTCCCGCGTCCTACACTTACTCCCCGCACGCACCTCATACCCCCTCACTCATACACACTCCGCTGCTGTATTCATCCTCCGCCTGTCGCTCGCACTGACTGGGCTCACTCTCGCTGTATCACCCTCGCTGTCGTAGATAAAAACATTATGCGAATGGTTATTGTGTTGTTGTATGTACATCTCTGGGTGCGAGTGGGGGTCCGGTGTGATCGATGGCTTTGTAAGAGCGAGGGAGGCGGCGAGGTCTAGGGGTCGTGTGCGTCTTGGCTCTGACCACTGCGGTCCTCCTTTTCTACTCCACTTAAAAGTCGCACTCGTCTCGCCTTGTGTTTACCAGCTCCTCCTGTGCCCTCCCTCGTAGACCTCAGGCCGCCGTCGCACCTGCAAAAGCCGAAGCACGAAGCAGGACTTGCCTGATCGAGGACTAGGCACTCCCGAATCTCGTTCCCGACCTCCTCATTGCCGCCATGAGCCTGTCTCCGCGTTATGTCTGTGTCTCTTACTGGCCCCATACCCGATTCATCGAGATCGGTCCGTAACGCGAGGTTGCCGTTGGAGAAGAACTTGGTGGTTGTCGGTCGATCATGAAGTCGATTGGGGAAGCGACGAGGTGAACGCAATGCTGGTCTGCCGTTTGGACAGAGGCTTTCGTCCAGAAGGAAGGAACGAGGCAGTGCTCGCGTGCTCCGATGGCCTTGCACAAGGTAGCTCGCTCCGAGAGCGGTGTCCCGTCTGCAAGGATGCTGGGCAAGCCGTCAGGTATGTCGTTATCTTCGTGCTTTGTGGCCCACCCGACGCTTTGCACCCTCATAGATCGTGCCCACGCATCCCACCCGGCGGCTTGACCCCACCTCGGAAGCGATCGTCATCCGCATGTCCTCATCCCTGCACAGTCCCCTCACATGCCATCGCGGGACCTCATGCACGGCCACGATTTTGTCGGACAGGACGCGCATGGAAGACTCTGATTTGCGTCTATCAGCCCCACCCACACGGTCGCAGCCAGCACGAGAGGCTGCTAGAGCCCTAGGGCGGCGGCCCCGAACAACGAGGCCCGAGCCCTTGTGCCTTTGTCGTCCTGTCTATCCGTCCGCCATTAATTTGTCCGTGCGAAAGGATCGCGACCAAGCTATGTTCGTATCCATGCGCCGCCACCGTCCCTCGCGGCGCAACGTTCGGACGGCGGACGCCACCGTTTGGTTGCGAACCCGGGCCAACACGACATTCGTGCCGTGGATGTCGAGGTGTGCAATCGGTGCGCTGGGGTACGCTGGGTCCCCGCCTATATCACATGCCCCGCCTGACGTACCCGGTCGCACAGGAATGCTCGTGGCAGCGCACTGTCCACGAGGAATGTGGGCGATATGCTGCGATATCGCGCGATACGCTGGGGGGCCGCGCGACCTGGGGGCCCCCGCCACATCCCATCCCAGAATATGATGTCTCCCAGCACCTCCTCCCTGTGCGTGCGTGCGCGAGCTGTGCGTGGGGGGCGATAAGGTTCCACCTAGAAGGCGCAGCCCACGCGTCGCGCACTCACGTCCAGCAGCAATACGGCTATATTGCCCTGTGTGCTCTCGCACAGGCCTGGGCTCGCCGTCCTCGCTCGCAACGGCTTCGTCTGTTTTCTCTCAAACACACCATGCGCACGGCCCCGTTCCTCCCATCCCTCGGAATCTTCTCGAGCGACGGAGCCGTATTCCTTTCGTGCTGCTATCGCCGGTTCGCTCTTCTGCCCTATGCCCGTTTCTTGCTCGAGTGGGCTTGGACTCGGACTTCTCGGGAGCCGGCACATCGGTGCGTTGGAAGTAGAGCACCAGAGAGCACCGCGCATGCGCACACGAGCTCCAGTGGTAGTTCGCCCCATGTGGGCTCCGGCGTTGTGGCGTTTGTGATCGACGGGTCCGTGGCGATCCGTTGATCTAGGGGTTGCACTCTTTGGCACTCTTCAACTTGGATGATGTGCGAAGCTGCGTTGTACTTGATCGTGCCGACGGAATATCTTCTGACGCTTTGCAGATGACTTTCGTGTAGTATTTTGTCCACTCTGGACTGCGCATTAGAGTACATGAACTAAAATGCATACGTTTCACCCAAGAAACCCTCGCAGAACACCCATCAAACAAGAACAAAAGCCAAAAACACGTACGGTACAACGAGCGAGGACCATCCTCCCGCCCACTTCAGACTCGCCGCGCCGTTCTTGTTCCCCGCGGCCGCCTTGCTTGCACTTGCACTGGCCGCCTGAGCAGCAGCCGTCACGCTGACCGCGCTCTTGATCGGCGCCGGAACCATCGTCGCCTGCGCCATCTGCGCGTAGTTTACGTTCGTCGGGAGCTGGCTATGGGAGGAATAGTACGACTGGATCTTCGGGAAGTCCCACGTCGGGATCGCTGACGCCGCTCCGACGAGTGTGCCCGTAGTGCCCGGCATGCCGCTCACCATCGTCTGCATCCCGTCGTCACCAGTCACGGCCTGCTCGCCGTCGGAGAGCACGAAACACGACGTCTTGTTGGCGCCGAGGGCGGGTGCGAATGGAATGTCTTTGTTGAAGATGGTCGTGTCGTAGTTGCTGGGGACGTCGTCGCCCACGAAGAAGCCCTTCTCGATGACGAACTGCGCCTCCATGCTCAGTTCCATGCCGGCGCTCAGCTCGTACGCGATGCCAAAGGACTCGAAGTCGTTGTCGCCGACCGGCTGGCAGTCGCGGTTTACCGTCGCGCGCAGCGAGGCAGCGGTGATGAGTTTCGGGACATTTGTGATGAGCCGCAGGGCGGCGCCGAGGTCCACTGGCGTATGTTCGTCAGTGTATGACAATAAATGGGGGTACCAGTCCACGTACAGACGGTGAAGCCAATCTCTGCGTACGGTGCAAACGCGACACTGGCCGTCAGGTTTAGGTCGCCCGCGTTCAAGCGGAATGGCACCTGGTCGACGCTCATGTTGTCCCTGCAATGACATCAGCATCCCGCTTCTGCTGTGTACAGTGCTGCGAACACGTACAAACCGTTGGTGGAGAACTTGGGGTCCCAGTGTCCCGTGGAGTTGACGAGGCTGATAGCTGCGAATCCGCCAGGTGGGATCTGCACAATATTTTAAAGATTATCTTGGAAACGGAGAACACAACACATACTCTGCCAGTGGCCCCGTATGTGAAGTTGGCGGCCGCAACGAGATCGACTTCGAAGGCGATTTCAATTCCAATGGCAGGCCCGATTTCGACAAGCCCAGGGACGACGAACGCAGGCCCGACCGGAATCTCCAAGATTCTACCGCCAGCCGTCAGCCCAGTCTACGAGCGACCAGATGAACCAACAGAACGTACTTGTAATTCTCTCCGGCGCTGATTTCCTTACCCAAGAACACCTCGAGCGCGGCACCGAGCTCAAAGTCTGCGACCGTGAAGTTCATCGCCATACTGCTGAACTCGAAGCAGTTATCTTGCGGGCTGGGCACGCACGTCCCGTTATCGACGTTCACCGCGAAGTCGACGCCGATCGAGACGTTGCTCTTCAGCCCGCAGCCGACGCACGTCAGCTCGAGCTGGGCGTCCGTGAGTGCGCTGCAATACACGTGAGCTACGCATACGCGGGAGGGCAAAGCGAGCGCACCTGATGACTGAATTGGTGATGTTGGTGTTGAGCGTACCGTTAGGCGGGAACAGGGGGATGCGGTCAGGGATGTCGGGGGTGAACGATATGCTGATGTCGTTGACGAATTCAATCTCGTCGCGACGCATCAAGGCAGGAATGACCTCCTTTGGATCCCAAACGTTGGCCCCGCTGTGGTCATATTTGACTGCGAAGGACTTGACGACTTCGCGGAGCGGCACTGGTGTGGTAGTGATGGTGAGGGTGTTGCCGAGATGGGAGATGTAGTTCGTTTCGGCGCTGCCAGGGAGTGGTCAACGGGACTGGTAGACGCGATAAATCAAATTAACTCACGACCACGCTGCGTGCTCTCCATCTGCATTGCATCCTGGGTGTGAAGTGATGACAACGAAGCGAGGGACACCACGCCACGCGCTCATTGCGTTCGAAGAGGTCTCTTCGTCGACGAATGTCACCGAGATGGTCGAATCACTTTGTTCATGTTGAGTGCAACCTACGCTTTGTACGACATGGTCGAATTCATCAAGCGGGAGGAATGGACGATCTTCGTGAGAAGTGAGGGCAACAGAAGCGGAGGGCGGTATATGGGATGCTGGATACTTGGTTAGTTGAGGGCTCAAATATCCAGAGAAACAAAAGGTAGCGTACCGATCGCGTATCCAAGAACGGCGGTCGTCCTCGGTGCGAGATGATGTTCGGAGAACTCGCGCCGTTCGAGAGATGCGCGTTTGCTGGGGACAAGCCTTCCAGGGAATGCCGCACTTGCGAGATTGCACAACCCTCCGAGCGCGACAATCCAACCAGCGGTGCGCATCGTGTTGCTGGTGAGGAGAAGGACGGGGAACCACAAGCTTCCTCAGCTGAGGCTCGGGGGTTAATATAATCAACGAGACCACAGCCGAGCTCAGCTGGACATGCACTAGTGCGTATTCCCACAGGAAAGGGTCAGCGTGTTCCATGCATGAGCGGCCGAAACTTCATGTTTGATGACAACTGTCGACGACCTGGAATGGATAAATGTCAGGACAATACTACGCGATCGTGAATGATCCGCGTATGTCGCTTCACGGAGCCCATGACTGCCACAGTGCCCATGAAGAACATCTAGACTTATATATCGCTTCAAGATGAATCTGTGAGCGATGCAGACAAGAAATAGCGAGACGCACCCGAAGAATGTCATCCCGCTGAGCCGTTCTGTAACATTTAGAGTTAGCCACCATATAACAAATATGGGCGCGCATTCATGGAAAAGAAGGCGGAGCACGCACCCTCGGTACTTAGAAGTTAGATTTCGCCGACATATCATGTCGTCGATGACCTTGATTAGTATCCACGCCTCGAGCGCGTTGTTGCGGTTCTAGATAAACAGGAATGCTCAGCACACTGCCACAATTTTACAAACGGAATATGTCAGATGGAGGTGCAAACAATTCAGGGGACAACTTACTACAGGTAGAAAGACACGACAGAGTGCTACAAATGAAAGCTGTTCGTTCGAAGTCAGCAGGGGGTGGCCAGTCGCTGCTAGTAGGAAGGAGGTTAGACATGTTTGTGTTGGTACGCGATCACGGATTGCTTGATTATGAAATGCATCCATTCGTACCTGGAATACGACAGTGTGCCCCGTGTAGCCACATCAGGAAGAGTGGTTGCGCAGGCTAGAAGACCCTTGAGGTCAATAGCTGGCGCAGCGAGCAGTGTCCATGCGAGTTCTAGATTATGAGAGCATTTACTGGACAAGAACAACGCCCTTAAACGATGCCAACGTGCGATCGCGTGCGATCCCACGCGATCGCATGAGATCGCGTGCAATCGCATGAAATCGCACGCGATCTCACGAGATTGCATTTGAGCCAAAGACCACATCATTCTGTTTTGCATGCGATTGCATGCAATCGCACTCGCCATGTTTCCTAGACATATGCACTCGCACACATGTACTCACCATTGGTCAACGGACATTCCTATCTGTTTAATCCTGGCAAAGGGGTCGCTTTGCCCATTTGCATCATTGCATCCTTGCATCCCAGATTGCATCTTTGCATC